>CM035228.1:7839230-8439230 GCA_020226215.1 Sindora glabra | reverse complement strand
CTATCCTATAAATCTTATACAATATGGTAAATGAAATTTGTTGGGTGTTACGACCTTTTTCCTTATTTTTGGTATTAAGTTACACATACAACCACACGATTTTCAAATTTTTGAAAATGTTGATTGGACTTTATATATATATATATATATATATATATATATATATATATAGACACACACACACATACGTAGACTCCTATTCTAATTAAAGATTCATATCCGCCAAATCTCTCCCTCCTCAGTCGTACCTAGTGCATCTTAACAAAGGTAAGAATATGATTCACGGTTTAATTTAAGTATTTAAATTTTACGGATGTAAATCGTTTTATATTATCATCAATTTATATATTATTTTTAACAAAAAATTTTAAAATTAATTCTCTTAATATTGATAAAATTTTATTGATTATTATTATTTTTTAATAATGTATCAATATAAAGAATTTTATGCTAACAATACATCAAATCTAAAATTTTAATTTAATAGGATTTGATATTTTTCTTGCACGCCTTGTTTTTCAACAACAGAGATATCTATATTCTCT
Organism: Sindora glabra; assembly: GCA_020226215.1. Taxonomy (NCBI): domain Eukaryota; kingdom Viridiplantae; phylum Streptophyta; class Magnoliopsida; order Fabales; family Fabaceae; genus Sindora; species Sindora glabra. The sequence continues at coordinate 8,438,685 of CM035228.1, read as the reverse complement.
GTTTCAAAAAACAGGATTTTATTCTTTTTACTCTTTTTTTCTTTGGTGGATCCTAGATTTTATTTTCCTTTCAGAGAAGCAATTACTTTGAAAGCTTCTAGTTGCCCTTTAATTGCTAGTTATAAGCATCCTATTTACTAGCATTAGAATTCTTTACTTTTATGGTACATAGCTTTGAAAGTTATATGTTTGACTAATATTAAATTTATAAAAGATAAATTTTGATTGATCGCATTATTTTATATATCTTCTAGTGCGATGGATTGGTTGAAAATTAGATCATAAAAACGGCGGCGAATATATATATGTATATATATATATTGACTGACCAAGAAACATCTTGTTGTGTGAAAGCAAGAAACGAAGCAGCAATTTGTGATTATTTACAGGTAAACTAGACCAGAGATTCACGTTTTATTATTGATTAACGATTCAAAAGAGGTTTATGGGTCGATGGGTGAGGTGCTGCTTCTGTTAACAAAAACTTTTTCTTGTTCAACGAATGAAAAGAAGCGTACAAGAATTTCTCTAACTCCTGTTAACATGGTTATAATTTTAAGGAAGTTCAAATTTTTTTCTCATCCATCGCCCTCCTTATTTAAACCCTTCTCAGCTAATAATAATAAGTGTTTTTACAGAATGAAATCGATTACATCCACAGATTTGTGAATAATGATTCGTATCAAATTCGTCGTATTCCTCAAAGATGGATGGAAGAACCCTCGGGATAAAAATAAGTAAAATAGACTTATTTGATTTATAGCAGTTTAGTTGGATGTAATGAAAATAAAAATAAAAAAACAAATAGAAATATAATAGAATAATTATTTTATAATTATGTTTAGTATGATAAATAATAGAATGGACATTTCATTTCATAATTATGTTTGATACAACAAAATAGAATGAAAAAAAAAATCAATGACAATAATACCATTAAAAAAAGAGAGCATAGAAACCAACACATTTTTATATGAAAGATGATACTATTATTTATATATAATTTTTTATATATCTAAATATATACATAATTTAAATGTCTAAAATGTATTTAATTTAATATTATATTATATTCAATTAAAAAATATATTATACATGAATTTCTATATTCATTTGATTTGAAGTGTATGCTTTTAATTAAAAAATAATTTTAATAGGTATGTTGTATTCATTTGTATTGTACATTATTAAAAAAAATTATATTATTAAAAGAAGATATGGATAACTTGAAGTGCATTATTAATATTATATATTATTAGAAAAAAGGTTAAATCTAATATATTTGACTAAAAATTTGAAATACTTTTAGTTTAAAATATTTTCACACTTATAATGAAATAGAAATGTCAAATAGCTAGGATTTCTGATTAAAAAGAGCACTTTTAAAATTTTCAAAATTTATTAAAAATAATATAATCTTAAATCCAATACAAAAATAGTGCATCACCTTTATCAAATAATATATATTTTATTATTTAATAAAATAATAATTCCTTATAAAATAAAATTTTTTATTTTCATCTCATCCGATCAAACATGGGTGATAAGCGCCTCGGCAATTGAAGACAATTTTTTTTGTTGGTTTTGTACCATTAGCAAATCAATAAGTAGTTAGGCAATAAAACACAACATTCCCTATTGGCAAAATAGGGATGAACTTAAAAGTTCATCTTATACAAAAGCAAAGTATGCCAAAAAACAGCGATCGTATTTGGACAAAAAATATATATAATGATCCTATGCAACCATTCAATTTTCTTCCTATGTTATAATTTTTTTGCTATTAGATTAACATAAAAACTTAGATCTAACAAACCAATTTATGCAAAGAAATACATGTCGTGACTATAACTCTCATAGCTACTTTTAAAGTGGTTGAAATGGGATAAAGTCTACCAATTGGTCTATTAGCACGTGGATTTTAAATTGTTTGAACTTCCATTCAGACGGCCCCAAAAAAGGGCAAAAAACTTGTGAAGTTCGTAACTTGCGGTTCGTGCAGGCTGTGTACCGGACCAACTGGCGTCATTTTTTTAAAATATTTTTAAATTTTAGGTAGATCAAAATTTACAGTTCATATATAATTATACTTTACTTGTTTATTTTTAATTATATCGAATTATATTATAAATAATTTTTAAATGATATTTTTATTTTATAAATATTTTATGACTTATATTTTATATATAAAAAATATTTTTTGAAGGTAATATATAAATTTAATATGTATAATAACTTATTTATGAATTAATATATAATATTTTAAAATAATTTAAAATTTTTTATTATTGATAATTAAAAAATAATTTTTTTAAAAAATTTCACAAAACCAAGCTATTTCCCCCGATCAAAAAAAAAAAAAAAAAACTCCAATATAAAAAAAAAAAAGTCTGCGCATGTAATGCAGATGAGCTTCGTTTGACCCGCTGAGCGGCCAGGCCACATAAATCGACGACACAACCCGTCCGTTACTATGCTCTTGCCCCTTTGTTCTTTTAACAAAAATCATCTCTATCCGCGCGGCTAAATTTGATCCAGTATCTACATTCGCTGAACACTACTATACAATAAACGAAAAGCTTAACAGCTAACTTACAATCAAAATGAAAAGAAAAAATCACTTTCATTATTATTATTTTTCATTCAAACACATGTGATAATTATTACATGACATGTTTTAAACACGAGTTTATAGTATAGCTCAAACAATTTCACACAACGTTATGAAATTAATCAAATCAAGCTCCTTAATTATGCAGTTGAGGTGAAGTTGAAATTCCCACATGTAGTTCGGCTGCCAAACAGCAAAGAGCTGAACCCTAATCTATTTCCAGTCAGATCAAACTGCAAGAGATTGTCCTCCAGCTGGTACCCTCCGATCACTATCGAAGTCCTCCGATTCGCACCACCATTAATAAAGCCCAGACACAACGCATCCTCACCCACTTCCACGATAGAGTTCGCTCCATAAATCCTCCAAATCGTAGTCTCATTCTGCAGAACCAGCCCAACGGTCGGCACCGCCCACCCTAACCTCGTACTCCCCACATTCTCACGGCTGAAACAAACTTCAAATGGCGCCACCGCAGCCACCCTCGTCATGTTCCTTCCGGCGGAGGCGTTAATAAAAGCTTCAGTCACCGCCGTGAAGATCGATGTCTCCAGAACAGTATAAGGATCCACGGTACTAATTTTAGTGCCACCAACACCTTGGGAATCTATTGACAATAGCGTTGTATTTATGGGAACGGCATTATCATCAATTGTGATGGACTGAACGCCGATGAAATACTCCGATGACGGTGTTCCGGCGGGGTAAGCCGAAGCCGTGTTCATTTGGTTGATGAAGAGCGGCGTGAAAGTGAGCAACTGAGAAGCATTAACGTTGGGAAGAAAAACGTAAGGTCCGTCTCCGAAGAAAATCACCCCTCTTGATGATGACGCTGAAGATAAGCAAATCGCGAATTTTCTGTGGAAGCTAAACCCGAAAGCGAACTGTAAAGGAATTCCGATTCTGTTTCTACCAAGTCCGGCCATGCCGGAGACTCCATTGGCAAGGCCCTTTAACAAGAAAGTAGGTGCGCATACGAATATGAAATCCGAAACGCTTGCGGTTGGACCCGGGTTGAACCCGTTAGTGGATTGCACGGACACGACGTCTTCGGCGAGTTCGCCACTGGTGGCGGTGTCAGTTACGCTATTGTCCGGGAAGAGGCCGCAGGTGTTGTTGTTGCAGCCTGGCCTTTGGGCGGAGGAGCAGTTGCCACAGCTGGTGGAACCGGCGATAGTGCAAGTGTAGTTGCTGCAAGGCACGGAGCGGTAGGTGGTGGAGGTGTAGCTTCGTTGGCAGTCGACCCAGAGAAATTGGCCGCCGAGATCGACGGTAAGGTTGAGCTGCACCGGTGGAGTTCTTTGGGTTATCTGAGTGACATATTGAAGCGTGGAGGCGTCTTTTGTAACTGGGATGACAAGGGCGTTTGGTTCGAAAGATTGTTGAGCAAAAGGGGGAGAGATGAAGAATAGGAGAAGGAGAAGAGTAAAATGATGCTGGAGTTCAGCCATGGCTATATTGTGACAACATTGATATGGATGTTCAACCTTAAATAAGACAACCTCTCTAATTAATTTTTTATTCTTTTTTTCAATAGATATATATATATATATTTCAAACAGTTGAAATCAGTTTCGTTGAATCTGTGTTGCAAGCGTTGAAGTGTGAAAATTAAGGAGGATAATGTAAAGTGCATTAAAAAATGAGGTCTGAATTATCTAAGGCTGACCAGAACCAGAAGCTTCGCTGCGTAATTTTGATTTCTATTGTAGACTTTCTGAAACAAATCTATCTTCTAATTTTGTGCATACATAAATTATATATGTGTGATTGTTCATGGTTGTTTAAGATCGAGTTACACATTTGATTATTGTCACATTGTTCATTAATAGTGGAGGGGCCCCTGTTCGAATTATAATATTCTCTACGTAACCCTTGATTGAAGTAAATGATTGAAGGGCTAGAAAATCAAAGAGTTGTTTTATTGTAATAAATGGTATTGTCTATTGTATTAGGTGCCGAAATTTTACTTTTAGGTAATCTCCATTTTTTCCTTTTTCTTTAATTAAAAGAAAAAATCTCATTTGTGTGAACAAAGAGTTTCCATGGCACTTATGTACATACTATGTGATTAGGATAATAATATGTGCTGTCATAATAATCAGAGAAATAATTGTTTCACTAAAATAATGATTATTTTTTTATACCCTTATATGTAATATTCAATAAAAAAGTGTTTTTTGTTATCTTCATTTTTTATAACTTTAATAAAACAAGCAAATAATATTATTATTACAAAACACATTTTTTTTGGTCAAAACAAACTCAGGGTTATTTAAAAGGATTCGATTAGTGTTACAGATTAAAATCATAGCTCAATATCATCATCAGCCACAATTATATTTTCTTAGGAAACCAATTACTTCTTATCTTTTTAATAGTTTTAAATAATTTTTTAAATTTAAAATCATTTTAAATAAATAAAAAGAGAGGGATAGACTCAGTAAATACAAGGGACTTTAAATTTATGGGATTTTTTTATTTTTATTTCTTTAAATACATATTTATCTCTCTCATAAAATATTTAAATTAAAAAAAAATATAAAACTAGTTATATAAATTGACATATTAATTTGATAGAATTTTATGATTGAAAAATAACTATTATATTAACCGTGATTTTAAGATTGTCATCCAATATTTTTTCATTTCAAAATTTCTCATCTTGTCGGTAATGATCCCAATAAGGAAGGTTCCATTCACGAAATTCTTGTATAGTTGATAATCCGTATGATATTCAAGGCTAATGCCTAAGCCTAATGGTATGTTGCATAGCCAAAAAAGGAGACAACCATAGATGGTTGCCAATTTTATTCAATAATATTATAAAGTTGACATATTCCTATTACATTCAAAATCTCTGAGTTTGCTTGACGGAAGAGAACACGTGAAGCATTTTTCATACATATCTTATCTAATCCTTGTGTGGTGGGCGAGTTTGAAATTTATTGCATGAAGACTTTTTTGAATACAGCGGTCGTCAATTGACCAAGTTATATTATTAAACTCTAATTTAATCGGACGGCTGATATTAGAATCTTATTGCGCCCAGAAACCTTCATAATTTGTGCCACCTAGATCCATAAATGATCATTAGCCCATTAACTAGTAGCAGCCTTAAAGGTGAAATCTTCTTGCTACATCAATTAACAATGCTTATAAGTGATAAAATGTTAATAACAACGCTTACGCAGGGCTGAGCAGACGGGCGGATTTGATGGGTTATTCCCCCAAATCCGCTATCAAATCCGACCAAAGAACATAGATGCTGAGCCTAAATCACCCGGCCCCCCTTTGGTTTTTTTGTCACCCGTTTGGATCGGGTAATCACAGTTTGGAGTGGGCCGGATTTTCATGGATTGAGACCCAATTTATTAATTGTTATAATTTAACTTATTTTACAGGAAATTCAAGCTTATTTTATCTGCCTAAATTGAAATTGACATTAATTAAAATTATACATTATATATAAACCAAATTTTGCAGATAAATCAAATTAAAAATTAGGCCAACAACCAATAATGACTAAAAACACCATAGTGTATTCAAATTTAAAATCTATTGTTTTAATAACATGTACAATTAAATCATAGTGGCATAATTTACTCGACGGATAGCCACTTCAGATTCATGAGACAAAGTGACAATTATTTAAACTTGTAAAATTGACTCATAATACATTCAAACTTGCACATTAGTAGCATTAATTTACAATTGGCAATACTTTTAAAAGTTACATCAAATCAAACAAGATCACAACTTATTCATAATAATTACAAAAATTTAGAATTCCAGCATTTTCTACTAATTTGGTCATGAATAATCTACCTAACTTACATATCATCATCAAAACACACGTGTATGCCTTCTTTTCTTTTTTGAAAGGCAAAAACAACATGCACCATAATAACACATTACAAAAGATGTACAAATATACTAACTTCTAAATTACATACAGATAATTACAAATTTCTCATATCCAAAACAAAGGAATCTCTCATAACAACTGTATTCAAAAGGAAACTTATGTTATCTTCAATGTGCCTATACAAAAAGCAAAAAAATGACAGCACTAAATTTTATAATTTGCATACTGTCAATTTATATTACTTGTTAAAAGTGAAACAAAAATGAGTTTAAACAAACAAAAATATATAAAAATCTAGAATTGAAAACTTATCATAATAGGAAAATAAAATGATGCATCAATTAAATAATAACCACCATATTGAAGACCTAGTTAATAGCCATAGGCTATTGAACATTATCTTGTGAAACTTTGCTAGCTTGTTGCTCAATTTTTGCCAAAAGAATGAGGAAGTATTTATGAAATAAAAGAATAAGTTAAGTAAATATCATATAAATTAAAACTTAAAAGAAAAATTAAATAAGTTTATAACCTAAAATAATCTTCTCACAGTCAATAATGAATTCAATCTCTTCTAAATCAAAGTTAAACAAGGTTAGTCTTAAACAATTTTGGCAACAAATGAGTGCTTTTACCACTTTTGCTGAAAGAGAAAATCTAAATAGATCTAATATAGATTCGTTAGTAGAAAAAACAGACTTAGAAGCAACAATTGAAACTAGGATAGCTAGAACATCCTTTGCTAAGAAAAAAAGAACACAAAATCTTGAGGATTTGGACTTCTACCACTCAAGGACATTGAATGTGTCATCAACATCAATACAAGGTTCAACTAGATATCTTTCTACTTCATTTCTAGCTTCAATAGAGTCTTTCTCCTTCAAGTGAGATTTAAAAGTTGCACTCCTTACTTTGTGAGCATGCTTTCCTCTTGATAATCACTTTTGTCTTGCTATCTTAATGATTGACCCTCTTCATTACTTGTTGTCATTAGCTTATATATTGCATGATACCATTCATAATAATCTTGCAATACTCTTCTCACCTTAGAAAGCAAGTTAGCAACAAGTATAGGGTCATATATATCATCAAATAACTACTTTAAGTAAGCAACCTTATATCTTGGGTCAAGAATGTTTGCAATATACAAAAGTGGATTAAACTTGCTAACATTTCCCTAATACTTATCAAACTTACTTTTCATATCAACTGCCATAAATCTTAACAGAAAATCATCACTTTTATCCATTTTTAGCAACTCACTTTGAATTAAAGCAAGCTGTGGAAATACTTTAGTTGAGGTCACATATGATGAACCAGATAACTCCAATATGTAATTATAAAATATTTTTAAAAATTTAGTAAAGACCCTAGCATTACTCCAATCATTAGGAAGTGGAGGGCTATCAATTTTCTCATCAAAGTAATTTGTATAAGTTGAATCATCTTCTTCAAGCATTTCAAAGGTCAATTGAAACTTTTAGGTAGCTTTTAAAATAAAATAGTTGGAATTCCACCTAGTTGGAACATCTAAGCACACAAAGCTTTGAGAAGAAATCTTACATTGCTCAATGCATTATTAAAACTTAGCTATTCTAGAAGAGGAAGACTTAACATACTTAAAGCCTTGTTAACAATTAAATTTACAATGGATGATTGCAAGTCTTTCAAACCCTCATTAATAATTAAATTTATAATGTGCACACAACACCTAACACGCATATTTTCCCCACTTAATACCAAAGCATTTGGAGTCTTAACCCTTTTTCTTAAGAAGGTAACAACAATATCATTTGAACTTGCATTATCTATTATTACAAAAAAAACACTCTCGATCCCCCATTCATGCAAACACACCTCAATTTGTTTCCCAATAGTTTCCCTTTTATGATTAAGTATTAATAAGAAATTTAAGATTCTTTTCTGAAAGTTCTATTCATTGTCAATGAAATGTGCAGTTAGTGCCATGTAATTTAAGTTTTGGATAAATGTCCAATAATCAGTAATGAGACACACTCTAGTATAATCAGACTTGAGAAAGTCCTTTAATTTAGACTTTTCATTATGATAAAGTGGTAATAATCTCTTACCATAATCCAACGTGAAGGTAAATGAAATTGTGGTTGCAACTTTGAACAAAAATGCTTAAATCCTTAACCTTCTACCAACCTAAAAGGTTGTTCATTCAGAATTATAAATGCAACTAAAGCCTTTCTACTAACTTTTACATCACACACTTGTGATGCATGTACCATATTAGAACCACCTCTTTTTTTGGCTGAAAACTAATGACTGACTAATAAGATCAAACATTAGAGAATATGAAAACTTGGGACATACTTTAAGATGAGCATTGAGATTTAAAGTCTTATGGATCTTAGGATCATAATAATAGTGCTTACCATAGTAGTTACATACTGCCATTCGTCCAGTTCTTAAATCTAGGCACTATAGTGAAGTGTTCCTAAGCTATAGCAAATTGTTGAGCTCCATTTGCAGGAGATAGTTTCATGGCTTGCATGGGTTTAACTTGTTAACTGCCATTTTTTGTTTTCTTTTTCCTTTCATTTTTGGTTTGGTTGAATTTTTTAGAAGCTTAGGTGGATGTCATACTATATTAGGTGGTGTGGTATTTGGTGGATTTATTGCAGAACTTTCTAAGTCTATTGTTGTAGTAAGCTGAGCTTATAGTTCTAGTGGTGATATTGTGTCCATCTATAAGAAATAGTTAGTAGTGTTATTAATTATATCGTATTTCTATTTAGTTTTAAGAAATATACACCACAGACGTCCCTCATAGAGGCTATTAAAATAAAAGAAAACTAGCAATCTAGCACTGCCTTACTCTATCAGTCTCAAACTAAAAGGAAAATATATGTAAACTATAGTATCACACCCTAAAAATAAAGGGAAAAATAATAGAATGTACTAGAAAATACATCCAAATAATACAAACAACTAAACATCATAAAAATTTTATCAATGGGTATTTTACAGCATATGACTCTTTAATTAGCCATCTAAACAACTAAACAATTTGAACTTAGCCATCCAAATAACTAAACAACTAAAACCAATTAAGCACTTATATCAATTAGAATTTTATAGCATATGACTCTCTAATTATTCAAAATTTTAAACTCATTTTATAGCATATGGCTTCTAATTATATCAATAAGAATCCATAAAATGTAAGTCTAAGTTTTACTTTTAAAAAATTAAAGCTTTTACTCAATAAAAAATGTGATTTTAACATAATCAATATAGAAGAAAAAGTGAGAAAAAAATTGAAATATAATAAAATATCCATAAAATATTTACAACATACCTTGTTGCCTCAGTTGGAATCAAAGTTCATAAAGAATTACTGCAAAAAAATAAGTCAAAATTAATAAAAATTAATAAATTATAGATCTAGAAATCTAGAAACTTTAATATTACAACTAAAATCTTTAATCCAAAATCGTAGAATTAGAGAATTTTGAGCTTAAAATTTTTAATATTGCAAATTATATAATTATAGATTCAGGTTTCAACTTATAATTATTTTATGCTCATTTTTTGGGTAAATAGCACAAAATTTTTATTTAAAGTTTTTACTAGAATAGTCTAACATTAATTATCAAAAGCATTTTTCAAAATAATAATATATTTTATTCAATAAAAACCATAAATTTAATTCAAATATTTTAACTCAATAGAATAAGAATTAAGAATTAATAAATGGAGATATAAAATAATTTACTAAATATTAATAAAAAATTACAACATTAATAAAAATTTAAAGGTTTAACTTAAAACTTTTAGCTTTTTTTTCTTTGAAAATTTTTTAAGAAATAAGACTATAAAAGTAAGTGAATTAAATTATAAAATTATGAAACCAAACTTTGGGTTTTGAAACCAAACAATTTTTTTCTATTTATCCTTTTTCTTAGTGGACTAACTTGTATAGACACTGAAATAATTAAACAAATAAGTACAGTAAAGAAATTAACTCAAAAATCTAACCATAATTCATTAGGGTTGACAATATATACAGGTTAATAGGTTATGAAACATTACACGATCAATTTAAAGATATGTTATGATATGGAATGTGTAAGTTCACCAAGCACTCTGTACTATATTATTTATCCACCAATATATCTTTATTTTTCTTCTAACTCTAACTTATCTATGTTAACCCTTGGTTAGAGGAGTTGTAGTTTGTAGATTTCTTCCAATTAATAACGGCATATTAAAGATTAATTTTAAAGTTATTCATCAATTTTGAATCTTAGGATTCAATTTTTTTCATTGAACTAACTAAATGGCTGTCATTTATATTAATTTTTGCTTAAATAATAGTTGTCATTGATTTAGTCAACTAAAATAATTTATAAATAATTATTTATTTATACTTATTAAAATAGAGTTATGTGTTACATTAAAAAATTATAAATATCCTACTAATTTAATATAAATGTAATAATATTAAAATTATTTATCTTCAATAAATTATCATGATATCTTAATATATGAATAATATTAATTTTATTTTTAAAAACTAAAGTAAAATTTAATTACATCTATTAATTTTATTTAAACATTATATAAAATTATATTTTATTAAATATCTGTATAAATTTTATTAACTAAAATAAAAGTATAATTCATTTTATGCTTATTAAAGAAAAAATATAATTTTTCATAGTCATTTGTTTTTTAAAAAATAGTAATATATCTCTATATATGCTATCAATTTATATGTTTTTAAAAATTTATATAATAATTTTTATAATATAAATTCATTTTATAATAGAGGGACAAATAGAAGAAATTTGTTAAAAATGATATAAAAAATAATGGACCTAAACACAAATAGTTTAATAGATAAATAAATAGATTAAACTAAAATATATTTATAGATTATTGATATCTTAATATCTGTTTGTCTATTTAAAATTTTATAATAAATTTTATCTTACTATATATTCCTTTCCTTCATTGGGATAATTGACATGAGTATAGGAAGACAATCTAGAAATTTAAGCAAACATGCAACATTCTTTCGATTTAGCCAAATTTAACAAACCATGAAAAGCTTAAAAATCTTACCACTATAATTGATGAGAGTTAGCATGAGTACAACAAGTCTGTCCACTCCACAACCCTAACAGTTGGAACCTGCCTAAGTCACCAAGGGCAAATAGAAGTTACAGAGCAACAATGAAATCCACTAGCAAGAATATAAGAAGGCAAATCAAAATTAAAGCTTGCAATAGGTTTAAAAACATTTGAAAGCAGAAACCCTACCAAGTAAAAACAATGTTATCAATTTTGATCTAAATAAAACTAAATAAATTCATTTTTCTCTCTTTTTAAGTGAACTAGAAACAAAAAAGAGAAAATAATGAAACTAAACTTTAATAGAACATAACAATGTTTTAGATTTCAAAACCAAGCAATACCAAACAAATTTTTTTCTTTTTTTCCTTCTTTTAGTGAACTAAATAGTAAAACATAGAAACAATCAATTAATCAAACAAATAATGAAAGGTTAACTCAAATATCTTACCAATCAATGGATCAAGGACTAGGCAAGTGAAGCAAATCATAAAAAATCCCAAAACATAGACTTTTACGGAAACTAACAAACAAAAGTATTATGGATTTTGAATTAGAAAAAACCAAGCAAACTACTTTTTTTTAATCAACTAAGTTGTAAAAATATAAAAATAAAACAAATAAAAGAGTAGTAAAGAAGTTAAGTGGGAAGATCTAACTAGAGACAACTTACCACTAGAGATTTCTACTCCCGAATTCAACATCCACAACGATGAGGTTTGGTTTGATTAATTGGGATTTTCAAAGAACAATGATTAAAAAAGATTTGAATTGGAGTCTAGAGATTTATATGGATAGAAAAAAAGAGATTTGAGACAAAGAAAACCATAATCAGAGCTACAAAGCCAAAGTAGATGAGTGCCAAGCACCGTTTAGTTTGACTGGTTTCAAACCTTCGAATGAAAAATGAAACACTAGTTTCCAAGACTTTCTAAAGAGCAGCTATATATACATAGAATTTCAGCCATCCTAAATGGTGCCATATATATAACAAAATCACAGCTAAGAGTGATCGGATGGGTTCAGGCTTATGTGGGTTATATCCCGCACACTTGAGCCCAATTGCTTGAAATTGAGGAAATCCAAGTTTCTACTTGTTTCCATCCGTGATCTGACCCACGCCTGACCACTCCTTTTGTTCAATGTGGTTTCAGGCTGGTTTCCACAGATTTCGCCCATCTGCTTAACCCTACTTATGAGGAAAAAATGTCAAAGTATGTTTATTTTGATGAAAAATATTTTATATAAAAAAATCATAAATTATTAAAATAGTAAAAAAATATTTTATATATTCCACTTAAGTGTTAAAAATTTTGAGAAAAATCCTCTTAAAAAAAGATTGTTATTTTTTTATTATTATATCTATAAAATTTTCTTTTAGCAATAAAATATGAAGGTGATATATTACTCTTCCATCCATATAACAGTACATGAGATTTTTAAAAAAGGAAAACAAAAGAACCCCTAATATTTGCATTAATACCAGCAGCCACTCCCATGTCATTTCATTGCCCAACATGGACATATTTTGTAAGTGTTATAAATGTATTAAGCATATTTTTCTTAGCAGAATATTCTTTTTCTCCTGTCTTCCCTTTTGAAGCAAGAGTTTATGGTGGATGCTATAATGTCTCTGGGAGAGCTTAGGTTTTGGAACTCTGAATATGTGGCAACCTGCTGTTATGCCATGTGTCAAGTAAAACAGTAAGAAAATATATTTTAGTGATTAACATCATTTGGGAAAATTTTAAAAATGGCCCAACTTTTGAAAATTAAAGATAGATGGATAGAATTGCTCTTGACAAGTCACGTTCCTGTCACCCTGCAATTGATAGTGCCTTCCACTTCGAAAGTATTGTGATTGAAGGAATAGCTCGAAACCTTTCAACAACGGAAGATTTAAATTTGGATTTACTGCATTGTTATTGTCATTGAGATCCAAATTTTGGTTCTCAAAAAGGTTTTGGGAAGATACTGCTTTTTAATTGTCTTCTTTGGGAGTTATGGGTGGATCGGAACTAAGCCTTCTTTGATGGCATTCAAATGACTTTGGAAGGTACTCTATTTAAGGTCCGAAAATGGCTTGGTGATCTTTCTTTGTTATTTTGGCCAAAGAAGCAGCTTAGTTTTCATTTTCATGATCAACTATGTATTCAAGTCCTACACAGTTGCAGTTTCTTCCTTCCCATTCCAAAGTTGGGTTTTTAGACAAATGGAAGCCTCCTGGGGTTAATTAAGCACAATTCAGATAGAGTTATGAGAGATCATTTAACTCCAGAAACAGGATTTGAGAATTGCTATAAATCGGTGCAAAGATATGACTCAAATACTCGATGAAAGGCTCGAAAGGCTTGAACATTTGGCGTGTTATTTCCCTATCGGTATGAATCACACAGCACAAATTTTTATTTTTGGGTCAATCTATCATTTTCAAATAAAATGTCCTCCTTCAGAATTTTCCAGTAACAAGAAAAATACATTATTTATCACAACGGTTGAGACGATAAAATAAAAATCCTATGATTAATATTCATCCTAGGGTTCCAAACCCCCCCCCCAGGGGCACCTCAGAACTCGCCAGAGTTTATATGGCCTGATTAAATTGGCACGGGCTATTTCGATATGCTAATTTGTTCTCCAGAATTCCAATTTGATGACAAACATGAAATTTACAACTGAAAGTTGGAAATCATTTCTTAACAAAAGCAATAAAACTGATTCAATTTGTTCAATTCTGTAACTCGACTAGCGCCCACAAACAAAATGTCAGCAATAAAGCATGAAGACTTCCAGAAATCGAATTCCAATTTATTTGGTACATCAGTTGTCATCAACTGTTCAGATTACATGACTAAACCAGAATCGAGCCTTTCATCACTGTAGTTGCCGTTCCCCGCAACAGCACCCTTTGGTTCTGCTCATCAACATGAATATTCACAACTCCTCCTCTAGCTGATGCCTGCTCAAGTGTAATCAATCTACAAAGTTGGTACGATAATGACAAAGATAATCCCTATGGAAGCAGGAAAAGTAGTACCTGATATGCATTAAAATCTGACTTCCCCAGTTTCTTGCTCCAGTAGGGTGCTAATGCACAATGTGCACTCCCAGTTACAGGATCCTGAAACAACAGGCAAATGATTTAAAATTATCTCACAGATTTTATTTTGACTTGTGAGATTATGCAACAAAAGTATGCATCTATGTTCTTGACGTCATGATCCAACCATGGCTCGTCTAGTCATCTGAACCGTGCCTTACTGGAATCTTGAGTCTTCATTTATTGCAAGATTGAACCTGACTAATGCAATTGAAACATCATAATATTTCGGCCGCTCACCTCATTGATTCCAAATTTTGGACAGAAGAATCGGCTGTAGAAATCAAATCCAGACTCTGGAGGAGCAACCCCTGTAACAATTATTCCCCTTGCTGGACATTTTTCTATTGCATCAAACTGTGGCTTTAGTTCTGTAACAGATTTCCCAGATGTGAAAACAACCTACAAGACATGAAAAGCTTCATTCAGAGAAAATGTGATATAAGCTGATTAATTCTACTCATCATTACACAGTACTCATGCAACTAAAGGAGCATTACAGATCTTGTTATAGTATGCTGGCTAATTTAAAAATTCAATCAGTTAAACAGGAAAGTATGCATTTGATTTATCCAAAATAAGAGTTATGAAATATGGTTCATACTAAAACGTGTTACACTATGGGAAATAGTTAAAATTGCAATGTGATGTATATGAGACAATAACAGGAATGAAAGAGAACGGATTTAGGAATTACCAAAAGGTCATCCCCAATGGTTGTCCTCTGCATATCAATAATCGAATCACCTTTTAATGCTTTAGAAATTTCTGAAGAATCAGCTGAGGTAAATTCTCTCGTTATATCAATAGGAAAATCCAATTCAATGTAAAATCCACCCTGAGTTTCTCCATTTTGTAACTTTGAGGCACCTGTGATACTGTTCTCCGGAACCTTTTTAGCAATCAATATTCCGGATAGCGTCACAAATTCGAGTGGATTCCACTAAACCTGATGAAAAGAGCACATGTATGTGCAGCCGCTAATGTGGCATGTCCGCAAAGTGTAACCTGTAAAAGGGTACACATTTTAAAACAACTCAATCAAGCATTTGCCAGATGATGATCAGTATGATATAGGCCATGCTTTGTTATAATAGAAAACAAATACATAGTTTAAAAAACAAGATTGGATTCTGTGATAGAATATCATGTAGCTCAACGAATACCATGTAGTCTGCAACAAACCGTTAAAACCATTTTTTACTCTTTAGAAGGCAGCCATCATGAACACATTCTGTCTTCCCAAGCATCCCTAAATTAATGATTTGGCACAAACCAACACTTTGACATCTTTAACCCAAAAAAAAAAAAAAGGAAAAAAAAAAACTGAAAATACCGTTATGTGATGAAGAATCATCAGATGTAGACAAAAATAAATAGTATTCCGAGAAACACTAGTTTAGCTCCCAGATAACAAACATCTAATCAACAATTAATCTTTCACAGAAAACACTGTTCTTAAGCCACATACTGAATTTAAGAAGGTTTCATTTCTTCAGTTAGAAAATTGACCTCAGTAACAGGAGTGAACCATCTGAGACGGAAACGGGGATTCGAGCTTTCATTGAGTGAGTTAAGCGGGTCCTGTGACTCGGCGATCCGAGTTAAATAACCGGTCTCTGAGATATTGAACTCAGCAGCTATGGATTGCAACCATTGGTCGTCTCTCTCTTCCTCCAACAAACACACAGCTGCTGGATTGCCCTTGAATGGTGACTCAGTGAAGGCGTCCACCTGTGTTATCGACTTGGATTACCCATTAATGATCAGAAGCTCACTAAATCACGCACAGTAAGACGAAAAGATTATAATGAGAAATAAACATACCACCGAGTATTCGACGAGCTTCTTCGCCGTTGTTGAAGGCAAAAAGAATCAGGATTTTTACTCAGACTTTAGGACAAGATGCAGGCGGCAGGCGGCAGGCGTTCAGTCAACTATAATTGCAGATCACACATCCATCTTCTCCCAAGAAAAAGATTTTATAGGATAAAATTTTTGAATGGCACATGCTTGTCAATTAAATTTTAGAATACAATAATTACCCAAAAAAAATAAAAAATAAAATGCAGTAGAACTTGTAGGAAAGGTTAGGTTGTATACTTGTATTGATAAAAACATTATTTATATGTACCAAGCACTTACAGAACATAACATAAAATTAATGAAAAATATTTGATTAGAATCAGGGGAAAAAAAATATAAAGAAGCAGTTACAAACTCTAAACTAAATAAATAATAGAAAATTGAGCGAAGTGTATGTATATATATAAAGCTTGCTTTTAAATTGAAATTGTTCATGCTTTTTAGTTGTCATTGATTGTCTTCCGAATTCATCATAAATGGCCGGTACATACGTTTATATTTTTTGAGAAATTTTTATTTAATCAGCAGGCACAATTTATATACTAATTATTAATAAAAATAAATATAATAATTATTTAAAATTTTTTATATTTATATTAAATTTTTATATTTAATTTTATTTCAATTAATAATGAACGCATAAATTGTATAATTATAATTAACTATGAATCTCTCATATTTAAATATTACGAGTTGTTGTAAAATAAACAATGAGAAAATTAACGGAGAGAAGGGAACAGAGTGGGGATATTTTTTATTTTCGTCGTAGCATCAAATTTTGCTTGATAAATATAATATTTTAATATCACAAAGTGATTGTTAAAATTTAAAAATTAGTTTATTTAATTATCAAAATATATAAAATAATAATGCTAACAATTTATCGTTTTAGGGGTCGTTTGGTTCATGCAGGAAGTAACTTCCCATGGGAAGTTGAATTTCTTAGGAAGTTATTTACTGTGTACACTTCCTAGGAAATCCTTAAATGTTGTTTGGTTGATATAAAGGAAGTCACATATCCCAAGAAATAAATTCCTATGTTTTGTTTGGTTCAACTTTGAATTTCCTAGGAAATAACAATGAAATGACTACAATATCCTCAATAATAACTTAATATATATTAATAGATATTAATTGATTTTAAAGAGGTGATAGCGCCAGATTTTTTTTAAAATAGGTTTCAATTTTATGATTTATGAATATTATATACTGAAATTATTCTTTTTTTTAACTGTGTGAATGCGGTGATAAATTAAAAATTTTTAAAAGTCATAAATTCTTTATTAGTTAACCAATGTTTGCATGACCACTTATTTTCAATCTTTTTCATTTGCTTTTTCAACAGAAAATAAGAAAATGTGGGTTTGACGAAGTCTACTTGGTTAAAAACGTATAAATTGAGTTCAAAACTTTGAATGATCATAACTTTGTGCTTGATTGTTCGTTTTAAGTGATTTTTTTTTATTTCATGTAACTTTTCGAGATCTACGTGCTTGCAAAATATCAAAGGTGTTTTGCCCACTTTGATTTGGCAAAAAAGGCCTTTTTTAATAATTTTTTAATTTTTCTTTAATTTTTTGTTATTTTTTTAACTTTGATTTTATTTTTATCAATTTAAATTCATTCGAATTTCATATTAAAATTTTTCTTCCTAACTCTTTTGGTATCTAGTAGTGTTATAATAATTTTTTTAACAAATAAAATTACTAAAAAATAATTTATTACTATTTGTAAACTAAATAGTAGCATGTTACTGTTTCGTTCCAAGACAGTAACATGTTACTGTTTCGTTCGAAAACAGTAACACTAACTAAAAACCTCAAATAAATGAATAAATCATGTCTAATTAACAACCAAACTACCAAATAATAGCACGTTACTGTTTCGTTCCAAGACAGTAACATGTTACTGTTTCATTCAAAAACAGTAACACTAACTAAAAACCTCAAATAAATGAATAAATCATGTCTAATTAACAATCAAATTGCCAAATAATAGCACGTTACTGTTTCGTTCCAAGACAGTAACATGTTACTGTTTCGTTCGAAAACAGTAACACCAACTAAAAATCTCAAATAAATGAATAAATCATGTCTAATTAACAATCAAACTGTCAAATAATAGCATATTACTGTTTCGTTCTAAGACAGTAACACCAACTAAAAATCTCAAATAAATGAATAAATCATGTCTAATTAACAATCAAACTGCCAAATAATAGCATGTTACTGTTTCGTTCCAAGACAGTAACATATTATTGTTTTGTTCGAAAACAGTAATACTAACTAAAAACCTTAAATAAATGAATAAATCATGTCTAATTAATAACCAAACTGTCAAATAATAGCATGTTACTGTTTCGTTCCAAGACAGTAACATGTTAATGTTTCGTTCGAAAACAGTAACATTAACTAAAAACCTCAAATAAATGAATAAATTATGTTTAATTAACAATCAAACTGTCAAATAATAGCACGTTACTGTTTCGTTCCAAGACAGTAACATGTTACTGTTTCGTTCCAAGACAGTAACACCAACTAAAAACCTCAAATAAATGAATAAATTATGTCTAATTAACAACCAAACTGCTAAATAATAGCATGTTACTGTTTCGTTCCAAAACAGTAACACCAACTAAAAATCTCAAATAAATGAATAAATCATGTCTAATTAATAATCAAATTGCTAAATAATAGTGTGTTACTATTTTTTCTCTAGACAGTAATATGTTACTGTTACATTCCAAGACAGTAACATCAATTAAAAACCTCAAATAAATAGATAATAGCATATTACTATTTTTTCTCTAGACAGTAACATGTTATTGTTACGTTCCAAGACAGTAACATCAATTGAAAACTTTAAATAAATAGATAAATTAAGTTTAATTAAAAATTAAATTAGCAAATAATAGCATATTACTATTTGTTCTCTAAACAGTAACTAATTAAAAAAATTTTAATTCTAATTGATGTGTGTGTGTGTGTGTGTATATATATATATATTTAATTTGAATTATAGGGCTTGAAATTTAATATTAAAAAATATTTATAAAATTTAAAGAAAATTTGACTTTAATATTCAAATAATTTCAATCAACAAATAGAATATATAATTATATAATGCAATTAATATAATATATATTAAAATTTTAATTTATTCAAAATATTTATATAATCAAATTAAATATATCATATTATATTTATATTATTTAATAATTATAATCTAACTTTCAAATAATAGCAATAGATAAAATAAAAAAGAAGTAAAAGAAAATTATGCAATAAAATAAATAAAAAAATAAAATAATAAGTGGGTTATAAAATAACGTAGGAATTAAATAAAAATATGCTGTTAATTAATTTATTTAAATTAAATATTTAAATTTTTTTATAAAATAATAATAATAAAATATGTCATGTAATATATATATAAGCAAACTGTAAAATAACGGTAACACTAATTAAAATGGACATTCACAAAGTAAAATATGATAATCAATTAAAAGGGTAAAATTGGTATTAGTTAATTTTAGTAAGGATATTTTTGTTTATGAATTAGTTAAACATACAGGAAATAGAACTTACCTAAGGGGGAGTGGGTAAGTGATTTCCCGTGTTTTATGGGAAACACAAGTTCCCAGGAAGATTTATTTTCTCTCATTTGTGCAAACCAAACAACTTTACGGTAGTTTATATCCTGGGAAATACAATTTCTTATGTTTTTGCTGCAAACCAAACGACCCCTTACTTTCTTATGCCCTGTAAATATTCTACGTGTCGCCTTTTGAATTTTTTCCTTTACTTTATTTTCTTTCCTACTTAGTTGTTTCCCACTATTCCATAATTCTAATATTCTATTTGTTTTATTTGTTTATTTGCCATGTGTCTTTTGCGTGGCATCTCCCTCTAATATTATATTTGTTTTATTTGTTTATCTGCCTTCTGTCTTCTACGTGGCATCTCCCACTTTTCCATTATTCTAATATTCTATTTATTTTATTTGTTTATCTTCCATGAGTTTTCTACGTGGCATCTTGTCTTATTCTAATTCTAAAATTCTATGTTTTATTCGTTTATCTGCCTCGTGTCTTCTACGTGGCACCTTGTCTCATTTTTCCCAAATTTTATTTCATTCATAGCAGTGAAAGCGGTCAACGGATTCTTTCTCTCATTATATTTGTTTCGTTCTCTGCCTGTTTACCTATTATTTGTTTGATTTGTTTCACATTAAGAGTCCATTTGATCGGAGAAAAAATAAATTTTTAAAATTTATTTTTCAACTTTCTCTTATTTAAATATTAAAAAATTTTAATTAATAGAAAAATAATTTTTTTTTGGGAAAACAATTTTTCATTTTGAAAAATAAAATTTATTTTTCTTATTACTCAGTACATTCATATCTGAATCCAAGCTTTCTACCTTCTCATCTTGTTATGCAATCATGATTACAAGCACGAGCAGAATTTATTTTTATTTATTAAATTTTTTATGATGGATGCTCTATTTCTATTATTATAAAATCTATTTTTATTTATTAAAGTTCAAGTGCACATGTTCATACAAATTTTACTAAAATATTCTCTCTTTCTTCCTTGCGATGGATGTTCTATTATAATATATTTCATAATAATTAATTAAACTAACTGTATGAATTTATATATAAAATTTTATAATACCTTTAATATATATTTATTGTTAGAGACCAATCGTGATTACAAGTACGAGCAAAATTTATTTTTATTTATTAAATATTTTTATAATAGATGCTCTATTTCTATTGTTATAAAATCTATTTTTATTTATTAAAGTTCAGGTGCACATGTTCATACAAAATTTACTAAAATATTCTCTCTTTCTTCCTTGTGATGGATGTTCTATTATAATATATTTCATAATAATTAATTAAACTAACTGTATGAATTTATATATAAAATTTTATAATACCTTTAATATATATTTATTGTTGGAGACCAATTATCATTGGATTACTAGGTAATGAGAATGATAAAAATTTAATAAATTTTTTAAAAAAAAGTACATAAAATTATAATAATTTTGAAGTAAATAATTTTGATTTACTTTAAATGAAATTAATTTTCTTTGTATGCTAAACATCAGAAAATATTTTTTCTTTATGCATCAAACAATAAAAAATTAATTTATTTTTCAAAAATGTATTTTCTTAAGAAAACATTTTCTAAAAATTTCATTTTCTCCTAAGTCAAACGGACCCTAAGTCAGTGTTTCCTTTCTACAATTCTTCTACCAGCTTCTTTGCATCCCTCACAATGGTGAGTAATATTTGAAATTCTTCGTCTTCTTTTTCTTATTAGATCTTAGATGGTGCTTGCCTTTTGTTCTTTGCCTCATTTTTTATATCTGTCCTCAATATCCTTTAATTATATTTGTTTCATCCTCAAACTTTGATTCCCCTCTACACGTTTTTGCTATTTTTATGTGGAAAAACTCATTTACTTTTATCATCATTGACGAAAAAGATAAGTATATATTTTTTGAGATTTAGTTAATTTATATTTTATAATTTATTTATAATTTATTATTTGTATATATTATGTTATATATTATATTATATCTTTATCTTTAAATATATTGTTATTGTTAATTATGGTTAATTTGTATATATTGTTATATATTTCTATTAATTGTTAATATTGTTGATTTCCTTGAATGAATAAACAAGTTGTCCCTGTTAATACAATATCTCTGCTATTATAGACTATCCTCGAGAGTTTGCTTTTACGTACTACAGCTATATTTTCCTATCATTGAAAGGATATTTTTGTACTTTTTTCAATTATTATTGTTTATTTTAATTTTAATTTCTTATTGCTTCGGGAGTTTACTTTGAAGCTTGCATTTCATGTTCATTTGTTGTTTCTTTTTACTCTGTGTGGTTATGTTTCCTGCTGCGGAGGATTTCAAGGGAGGCTTTATTTCTGTGGCTAGTTGGTACGTTGTTGCTTTCAAGTAATTGTTCTTTTGCTTTAGTGAGAATGGCGCTGAGGTGAGCTTGATTTTTACTCTTTCTTTCTATTTAGTTTTCACTGTAGCAATTTTCATGATTTCTCCTCCTTTATTCCTAGTTTTTTCCATGCTTATAATTTAATAAAATGTGTTGAAGAACTCTTGAATCTTTTGCTTTCTAAGTTGATAAATGGCCTATAAGGTTAGGTTATTCGGTAATGATATAATCTTTATAGGTTATCTTTGGTTTGGAAGAAATATTTTTCTGTAATGTGAAAAGAGTGATGCTGATTCATGTACAAAAAAAACCATCCATGCAATGTGATATTTTTTTGTTATTCTCAGATAAAAGGACAATAGATGAACAAGGAACGTATGAGGCTTGATATGTTGAAAACTTAGATAAGATGATAAAAAGTTGATAGAATATAAGTTATTTCTTGTAGGATAGAAATGTAGTAAAATTAGTGAGATGATTTCTCAGCTTGCTTTCTTAGAGCGAGGCCATTTTCAATATTTGTTGCTCTCCTGTGTCTATGTGTTTTGATGACACTTGGAGTGTGGTTGTGGTGTTATTGTTTACAGCTTTGTTACAAAGGATAAGAACTATACTTTTATTAGCAAACTTTCTTGTGAGAGTGATGAGACTTTGAAGATTAAAGTCAGAGTAATACGAATGTGGTATACAATGCTATCGAAGTATGCTGAACAAGTTTCAACTATTGATATGGTTTTTATGGATAAGAATATAAAAAATAACTTGATTCAAAATTTTATCTCTATTTATGAATATATGAATATGTGAACTGATGTTTGATAATTATCTGTGTAGGGCAAGAAGATACCAGCCACTGTTTCTGGAAAGAATCTTATCAGTAAGCATAAATCCCTTCTTAGTGAAGGGATGTCTTGCATAATCCAGAACTTCCATGTTGCTCCAAATGATGGACACTATAGGCTTACTCAACATAGGTATAAAATCACTTTCAATAATAGCACTTATGTTAGACCATGTGAGGCAGAAATCCTAGTCTTTGGCTTTCAATTTGTACCTTTTAAAGATGTGTTGCTAGAGAGAATACCAAAGGAATATTTGTTTAGTGAGGATTAAATTGTTCTACTAAATTCTTGTATGAATTTTTGCACTAGATATATTTTTATAATAATATACTATTGGTGTGTAATGAAGTTATATTTGACAGATATTATTGCTGAAGTGGTGAATTTTTAATCAATCTAATATGGTGTGGGGAAAAATAGCAGTGGCAAAAAGATGTCAATGCTTTTGCAAGATGAAAGGTCTGTATGTTTGTGTGATTTAATCATTACATTATTTGATTTGATGTTTATTTTGTTTTATTTATAGTGGGAAGCAATTAAGTTAGTGCTTTGTGGGGTAACTTGGCTAATGAAACTTTTAGTCAAATTAATGAGATGGTACAAAGTAGTGTGGTTATTGTAATATAACTTGCTAAAGTAATAAAGTTATTAAGTAAAGTTTTCATCTCATATTTTTTTTAGTGTACAAAACTAACCAATTGTGAAGTGTTTGCTTTTTAACTTTTAGTAACATATTGTTTTATATGACTTTTAAGTGCAAACTCTATTATATTAAGTAACTTTTTGAATGCTACAAAACTAATGTTTAATCCATCTTTTCTTGAAGTTAACTAATTCAAAGAGAAGCATATATGATAAGTTTTGAGATAAATTGACATTTATTATCATCAATCTTAGGAATTTTTTAACTGAAATGTGGAATTTGCTTATTTTTGTTTCTTTGTAATTTTCCTATTCTGCATCTACAAAGTTAGATTGAGTGGTTTGACTCTTTCCTAAGTACTTAGCCAAAGCACCTTTGGAGCAGGAAGTTCATCCAATTATGCAACCATTCTATATGAGAATAAGAGAACATTAATTCAAATACGGAACACTATAGAGGTATGACTTACATCATTTACTTTACAGTGTATTATACTAATACAATGCACGTCTAGCAATCCATTATTTAATAATATATGATGTTATTGCAGCTTTGTAGGTTTTTTACTATCGCTACCATCCAGAAGATTCAGAGCAACTTCAATTATTTTATAATTCTTGCAGCTCCTGTAAGAAGAGTGTCAAAAGTTTTGTTGCTGAACCTTTTTGTTCTCATTACAATAAAGTCATTGCTTCTATAATTCCAAGGTAATAGACATTTTGAGTATGTAATAAAAGTTGAATTATATAAAGGGTGAAACTTTCTTTATTTTAGTTTTGATGAATTTGTAAAGAAAACTTTATGTTTAACTTGCTAATGTGATAGGTTTAGAGTTCAAGTTACGGTGATGGATGAGAATGGACTAACCTTTTTTGTTCTCTTTTATCGTGAGGTTATCCAATTTACAAAGAGAGATGCAACAGAACTTAGGAACACTTTACTTAAGGTAATATAGTTGTTAATATGGTTAAAATTTTCATTGTTCAGATATTATATGAATTAATGCTAATATTGAGAATTTTTCTAGGAGAATGATGAATTTAGATTTCCAGATGAGTTAAATTTATTGAAAGGTAGAAAATTGCTATTTAATGTTGAGATATCCGACTGGAACCTTTAGCACAAGGATTGGAGCTGGGAACAAAATCCTCATAAAGTTATTTTTATAAGTGACAATAAGTTTCAACTTATGGAATATATCAAAGGAATTCATGAATTTCAAGTAATTTATTGAGAAATATGAAGTATGGTTAAAGTTAGAAGAAATATGTAAGAAAAATTGATATAGTGATGGCTGGAAAAAAGGATGCCCTTTTCAAGCATCATATGCTCCATATTGACTGCATTATTGTATTACTTTTCTTAATTTTATGGGAACATATTTCTGACAGTCAGTTGATTTTGATATAGGATTCTGGCATTGAAGTATGATACGTAAAATATTTACATATTTATTTTCCCTTGTATGATGCATTTTTGGATGTTATCTTGTTAAATTAAATAAATTTAGTTGCATTTGGTGAATGGATCTTGAATTTGAAATGAAATCAAATATTTTAAATAATGCTGTAATCTGACACTGTTTCAGGTTTTAGGCCATATCTGGAGTTCTGGATGTCCGATTGGGCTGTTCTTTATATGGATGGAAAGCTAAGAAGAAGCCCTAAAACTTTCATGTTTAAAGAAAAGCCCAGTTCGGGATCTAAGGATCTAAAATTCTGCTTGGAAAATAAAACAGTGGTTCTGGCGGAATCTGACCTTTGACTACCAATCTGATCATAACTTGAGCTAGAAATTTCAAAGTTAGGAGCTCCTGCCGCCATTTGAAAGCTTAGATCCACGGCTACAACTTTGATGAATACTAAAATGCGTGAATCCACCGATTTAAGTGTCAAAAGTTAGCAAAAACGCTGAAATATGGTTGCTCCGAGGTCAAAGATTATGGCTAGTAGTCAAGATTAGTGGCTTGGCAAGTTGAAATTCTTGCACCCATTCATCTATAAATAGCAAGGGGATCAGCTGAGAAAAGGCATCTTGGAGAGAGCATTTTGAAGCATTGAATCATTCATTCATGCACCTTAGATAGTAGTTTAGTTCATGCAATTTTTAGTTCTTGTATGCCTCCTACAAGGATGGTTCTACCTCCTAATGGATGGATAATTATTTTCATTTTCATGCATTTGTAATTGTATCCTTATGTTCTCCTCCTACAAGGACGGTTCTACCTCCTAATGGATGGATAGCTTTTCTATTCTCTTGCATTTGTAATTATATTTTATGAATGTGATGTTATTTTTATTTTATGTTTGTTTTTAATTTCATTATGTTCTAATTTTTTATCTTCCTAGGGTGATGGCGTAACTTGATAATAACGGATTGAATTCTAGTCTATTGAAACTAATTTTGATTTTATTTCCTAGATTGAGTTTTAATTATTGCTCTTAATGCTTTCGATTGATTAGCTACCTTTGGAATGAACTCAATATGCATGTTGAGACCGGAAGGAGATACATGTGTGTGGATCCTATAATTAAAACCGTAAATTGCATATGAAATAGGAATATATTCATATGGTTTATGTAGTCTTAATGAGTTCCATAAATCCTAATGCATGATTAGTTGTTGCAGTTCACATAGGAATATAGTGAATTCCAATTAATTATAGAATTACTTGACCTTGGAAGAGGCTAGTAATTAATTTAGGGAAACTCGACTATCAATCAAGGGAGTAAAATTGGATTAGTGTAGATAGATGATTCAATCCGAAGTTATTAAGTGAAGTCTGATCCCTAGGTCTTTTAGTCATATTTATCTTTACTCCATTGCATTCATATTTACTTTAAATATTTTCTGCATACATCTTTATTTAATTGCTTCAAATCCAACTTAATCGATTTGCCAAATAGTGTTAGGATTATTAATTTTGGTACTTAGTGAAACAATCCTCGTGGGAACGATACTTTCTTATCACTTTATTACTTGCTTACGACAGTGTGCACTTGCGCTAATTGATAACCATTTCACACGTAACAAAGTACATGCAAGTTGCTTTGACAATTCTTAAAAGTTATTGCTTAGTGGTGAAGAAAATATAAGTGGATGTTTATATTGAAACTTTATTTTTATGTACATAGAAACTCTAACTTGAAATCTTTTCTAAGTTTCTTATTTTATGAAAATCTTGTGGACAATGTTGTTTTAGCTTCTTATGCAGTATACAAGGTTCTATTTAAAATGAAATGTTATATTATCATAAACTTTATAAATAGAAGGATAGTGTGAACCACCTTGATGCATTGAATAGAAAACCTGATCAACTTGATTCATGTAGAAACCTGTGACTTAGTTAAAAATTAATTGTAAAATATTTTATCATCATAAACTTCTAATAAGAATGTAGTATGAAGCACGTGGATAAATTGTTCAAATTTGATTTATGTACAACTCACTGGATTAATTGAAGTGGAAATATTTGGTTAAACCATTAAATTTTTAATGGTGTAGGATGATATACCTACTCCATCTTTGACTAAGCTGGAAATGTCATCTTTTGGAAACTTTACACCTTACAAGAAAAATAATTTTGATATTGAGCAAGAAGGTCTAGGAATAGGTGAAATGTTAACCCCTTAAATATCCTCCACTAAAATATCAAAGAAGATAAAATTAGAGTAGATAACTTGTATCAGTGGCAGAAGTTATTTTATTTTGGAGGTATGCTATCTATGTTTAAGATAAGCTAGCAGTCAAAGTATTTTGAACAATGAGTAAGTTAAGCTAGCAGTAAAAGTATTTCCGAACAATGAGCAAGTTCTTTTGTATTTTTTTATCTTTACTGATATGATTACATTGGGTTACATTATGTAAAGTGCTTTATCTTAGTTTCAATTGTGGGACAACTTCAATGACAAGTGATTTTTCCTTTTGTGTGATTCTAATTGTATGAAATGTTTCAAGCAATGTTGCGTATCACACCTTTTTTTTACTGCTAATAAAAGTAATGGAGAAAATTTCAATTGGAATTTTATGAAGAATAAGACTAAATGATAACAAAACAATCCATGTGTCCCCTATTTTTTATGCATTGCACTAGAGATTACTTTACCAACAAATACATTATGCCATTACTTTTTTGATTCATTAATGTGATAGGTTTTAGATTCACCACTTTAATATGCATCATAAGTATGGATTGTCTACGAATTTAGTGAGATCTCAGTAAGTAGTAATATGCTTTGCAAGTTAACTTTAATTCCAAGTAAAGTGATAATAATGGATATGAGTAATGTAAAGGGCTAACCATTTTTGTTTACTTGAATGTATCACTAAGCAAAATATAATAATATATTCTCATGAATTTGTGTCAAATGCTCAAAATATGAATGATTTAAAGTTTGGCTTGTCTCCAAAGATGGAATGACATTACTTATTGCATCAGTAAACCATAATTGACTACATTTAATCATTTCTAAACTAATTAAGAGTGTGATTACATTTGAAATTGCAGTGAGAAACCACTAATTGATCAAAATGTTATACTAAACTTATCTAATTATTCATTTTATTGATGTAAGATAGGTACACTAGTTTATGATACACGGTATATGCATATTGATGGTAGTAAATATTAAATTTTATAGAGATATTAATTCTTAATAGATATGCACACGTAGTGCATAAATTTTACTTCCTTTGATTCAGCTTTAAGTAGTAGGGTAAGAAGCTTGCATTCCTATGGCACAAATTATAATTGATGATGTGTATTTTAAATGTAAACTCATTGATGAGAAACTAGATTATAAGTGAACCTAGCAAGATTACATTGCAAAGATTGATTTGCTTTAACATCAGTCGTATAACAATGTAGATGCAGAATGGCCAATCACTAATTAATTGAAATTATGATGGATTATATTGTTGCTAGATTAAATCAATAACACATTATGGCTATTTGTATTCTAGAATATGCTTAATTAGCTGAGTACAAGTTCAATTAATCGAACTGTAGGTATTTTGGTTAAGTACAAATCTATAATGTAAATCGGTGTACAAGTTTTATAACTTCTCATATAAATGAATCAATATGCACCAATAGGAATTAAAAGTGTAATTTGAGAGGTAGATTATGTGGATCATGCAAGTAAAGCAAACAAAGAAATGTGAAAGTTACTTGATGATGTGACAAAGGAGATGACTAGTTTGAACTTATGTACCACTGAATTGTATTATAATTATAATTGGTACTCTATATTTTGACTTTCAAAATTGTAAGGGTTCATTTACTTACTCTATATTTTATATAATAACTTATTTTAATTAATGAAATTAGTAATTTATTATTTCATTTATTTTTAAAGCAGTGAATGATGCAGTTGAATTAGAAAGAGGACTGAAGTGTTAGAGTTAAGTTATTAAGTTATGTATACTATATGATGTAAAAAGACTTACGAAACTAATCGGTCTAAGTTTGTGTTATGGTTTGACTTCTTTTCTTTATTTTGCTAATTGACAGGTTATGGAGGGGAGGCATAGGTATATCACACTGTATAGTACAATCTCAACAATTTGCCTTGAGATGCACAATAACATACTTTGTTTCACTCAGTAATTTTCTACATGATTGGTTAAATATTTTTTTTACTCACCTTTTTTGATGGGGCTGTTAAGGGCTTACTATACACTGTTTCATCCTTTTCCTCTCTCTTTACGTTAAAGAGCTTTTATTTGAAGTATTCATTTTTACACTCTGCTATAGGTTGTGAATAGTGCATTTATACTAGCACTTGATCAATTTCTTGCTTTTCTATGCATGGCAACTTCTTAAAATTGTCCCATACTTTATACTTAGCTCTTTCCATTTTGAAAAGGTTTGTTATTGTGCTCTGGGTGTACAATTTTTCAGAATGTATATTATTCTTCTGAATGATATCTCAATCTTAGGTCTCTTCCTTTTGCATGGGTTTCCTCTATTTTCTATTGGTTTAGTTTTGGGTATTTATTTAGTTTTATGCTATAATTAAGGTAAATTGGATGGTGATTTTATGGTAGCATTTTTTGCTATTTCTCCTACTTCTAGACACCGATTTATTGATTGTTTAAAGTAGCAGAGGTTTTTTACTATTATATATATATTATTTTGCTAATTCAAAGTGGCGGAAATGTTTAAAGTGCTGATTGTCCAAAAATATTTATTATAGCATTTGAATTGAATAAGCTTCTATATGTGTCTCATCATACCATTCAAACCATGTTGAAAGCTAATTCAATTATGCTTCTTTTTATTAAGTTAGCAAGAACTATGATAAAGCAGGTTGCTTGAGGATAAGTTGATGCTTTCAAAGGGGGCTTAAGTACAAACTATTGCTTTATCTTTAGAAGGTATTAATGGTGCATTCAAGTATAAGGTAAATTAGCTATAATGTTAATTTTTTCTTTTTATTTGGTTTTTATTAAGTAGAATATGTGCAATATGTTGATAGTTGAAAGACATTAATCCTTCATTTGAAACCTAAAAATAAATATATGTTGATACTTACTGTTAAATTCAATATCTCGAGTAAGTTTCTTAAGGGAAGAAAGAATATTTAAGATGGCATAAAAGGGGGGAAAGGAATATTATTTTTTAGGTAAAATTGTGATAGGTGACAAAAACCTTGCTTTTAGTGTCTTCATATCTTAATATATCCAATGATAAGATTATAAAAACAGCTCTCCTATAGAAGGCCCTGACCCATACTAGCTTCAATAGTAATCTGAGGAAGAAACAAAAAGGAAAAGCAATCTGATTTATAAGTATATGATGAAGACCACCTTGGATTAACATTCAACTAAAAAACCCCAATAAACAAACAAACAACATACAATTCCTTTGAAGAAACTCCACGTAGACTAACTCCATTATCACCTACCACATCCTTAAACAAAAATAAATAAATAAATCAAATGTTACACCAGAATAATTAATACTGAATTATCTTTGTGGAAATCATTTTCCAAACAATTCAGTTATCCTTTTCATATTTCCTTTCTTCTACTCTGGAACTATATTATAATGCCTGTAATGATAACCAGTTAGCACTAGCAGCATTTCATTTTGACTAATGAATGCTACACAATAAGCTATTCTCTAAATTCATCATGTGGTCTAAAACACATGGATAACTTGAAATGATTGCCTAACTAGACAACCATAATTTCACAAGTTTTCCATATTTTTAGCATAATTTCAAGTTTCTTTTTTGCAGATGATGCCAGAAACCATGTTGCTAATAGAATATCTCAATTTTTTGGCTAAGACCTTGAATTACTACCATTGAGGATATTCTATTGCTTTCTTTTCTTGGTGTTTGAAGTTTGAAGGCAAACAAATTAGAAACTCAGGTCTAAATGTAGTGTGAGATCAAATTATATTGCTTCGATGAAATAGTCAAATGAACAGTTAAAAAGTTAAAATGGAGACAAACCAGTAAAGTTATTACCTCAGCAAACACTTACACAACAAGCACCCACCAATCCACTTAAAAAAATTATTGTATTAAAGAAAAGTAAGAACCAGATTATGTGCAATATGAGGTGAAATTATTTTTGCTATGAATAAAAGTTATAATTTTCCATTATGATTGACTGGTTTTACTCTGATATATAATTAATTTTCTTAGCAATCAAATTTTTTCTAATCTTTTATTTATCATGCTACTCTTGGAATTTTGTTTTTTCTCATGTTGGTGATTTGATTTTGCAATAATGGCTATGTCATTTACTTAATAAGGTTGGAATTATTTCAATATGATTCATTTGTCATTCATATTTTAGAAATGTGTCTATTTTGAAGCTTGTGGAGACTAAGTAATAATTTACCCTTTAGAAAAGTATTTATATATGAAAGGTATTGAAATTATAAATCATATATAGGCATGAACTCCAACTGTAAAGAAGAATACAAGGAAGTAAGGAATCGAAAGAATTTGATCATCAAGTCCAAGAAAGAATGCAAAGGTAAGGTTCAACACATATAAAGGCTGAATATTATTGCATTACTGAGAAGCGTAAATCTTACATAATTTATTATCTATAATTTCAAGCCTTTGAGTTATTAAATGATTTAATTATTATGCTTGCTATAATTTTGATTTTTAAGAACTTACTTATGAATAGCAAATGTGAAATCATTATATTAGATCTTTTCAATACAACTTTACCATTAGTAATACCTTTTGATATCTTATTTTGTGTGTAGGAAAAGTTCTAAATTCTGAAGAACAGACAGTAAGTTGTATGAGAACACCATCGTTAGAACTGAACAATTATAGTGAAGGTTTATCCTCGCGATTTCCTCTAATTGAAAGTAATGGTTATTACTTACTTCATCACTTACTTTATTTAATTTTTATCAAAGCAACATGAAGATTTCTATTATTCTAACTAATATAAATTGTTGATTTATAGTTTATGTTACTCGGCCATGTAAAAGTGCATGCACTTCTACAAGTAAAAGGAAAAGGTCTAATGGTGAAAATGTGAAAATTGATACATGTTTTAGGAGTGTAAACAATTTAGAAGGTTTGTCTCCAACTTATGTAATGATTTTCTCATAGTTGAGTCATTCTTAATTCATATTCACTGAATTGTCCTATTTATTTCATAGGTGTAAGCAAATCTTTAAATTTAGTTTACACTTCAAGTTCTATGTTAAGTCTTGTTCAATTACAGAATTTTGCATCTGCATCATCTAGACATCTTAGGTAGCAAGTAGTGCTCCATGATACCTTTAACTTAGTACAAAATCTATTAGCAAAGTTCAACTTTGTCTACACAAATGTAAGTATTTAATGCAATGAAAATTCAAGGAATTTGTCAGAAGAAGTAAGTTCTTCATTGAGAATAGTGTGTAATATCACCTCTATGACAGCAAGGAATGGTACAGGACACAGAAAGCTTCCTAATTTTAATAAGCATATTTTCCAATCCTTTTTTAAATCATTTCAACATCACGATCACTTATACGATTATACTCACGACATTGATAGACATGAGTTTTTTTCTTTATCAGGTAATAATCGTGGTATTTTGTATACAATTATGAAATGTGAATTTCAGTTTGACTTTCAAATAGTGCTTTCGATTGAATTAATGTGAAAATTACTTGATTTTCCTAGGTTATTTAGATCTTGGTGATTTTGACTATATTTGCAATTACTGTGGTGCATTATTATAGTTTGATGAGCAAATTAAGAGATATAAAGATAATTCAAATCCTTGCTTTAATTTATGTTGCTCCATAGGAAAGATTAAATTGGGATAACTACATGGACCACTTCCATATCTGAGATCATTGATGTTTGATGATTTTCCTTCAACAAGAAAGTTTAGGGACAACATTCATACATATAATATAATGTTCTCCTTCACTTCAACGGGAAGAAAAATTAATTGATCTATTAACTATGGTAGTGCACCTCACGTATTTAGATTGAATGGTCAAAATCATCATTTAATTGGAAGTCTTCTACCTTCTGATGGAGCACCACCTAAGTTTGCACAGCTATATAAGATTCATAATAGAATGAGTGCTGTGAGGTATATTACTACATTACTGCCAACATATTTTCCAATTAAAGTAATCATATTACCTAAATTTTAGCAAGTTCTATGTTAAGTTGATTTTTACTTTTATGCGGATCTATTGATAATAGTGATTCTTTTGATGCTGAAATTGTGCAAAAGTTAAAGGAAATGCTTGACATTCATAATCCACTTGCAAAAAAATTTCACATGGCAAGAAATCGCGTTGAATTCGAAAAAGAAGCAGAGGTGAAATTAATGTTAATAAGAAATAGAGAATCAAGCTCAAGAATGTATAATTTACCTTCTTTATCAGAGGTAGCAATGCTAATTATTGGTGACATTGAAGATTTGAATGAAGATAGAGATATTATTATTGAAACAAAAAATGACTTCTTACAACGTATTGATGAACTTCACCTATAGTATCTTCCATTGAAATATCCATGATTGTATGCTACAGGACAAGATGGTTATTATAGTGAGATTTAACATGTTGTCATCCCTAGTGTTAATCTAAAGAGAGAGCACAATGTGTCCTTGAGGGAATACTTAGCTTACATGTTACAATTTCGACATAACCAATATTCTATTCTTTTATTATCAAAGAGTTTATTACAACAGTATATTATGGATGCTTACATAATGATTGAAGCCCAACGATTATCATTTGTAAGATACAATTAGAAGACATTGAAAGTTGAGTTATATTGTAGTTTGCAAGATGCACTACTTAGAGGTGAATGTGAAGGACATTCATGTGGAAAGCATATAATCTTACCATCCAGTTTCACAAGAAGACCAAGATATATGATGCAAAACCACCATGATGCCATGGCAATTTGCAATTGGGCTGGATTTTTGAATTTATTTATAATCTTCATATGTAATTCAAATTGGCCAAAGATTACAAGAATTACTGCAAAGTTAGGCTTGTAGCCACAAGATTGTCCCCAAGTCCTCTCTAGAGTTTTTAACATGAAATTGATGCATCTTATGAAAGATTTGAAAGAGGGAGTTTTCTTTAGTAAATACAAGGCAGGTATGAGTTAGTGTCAATATTATTGATCTTCTTTATTCATAATTTAATAATTTAGTTGGTTAATATTTATAATAATTATATAATTATATTTTCTATGATAGGAATATGCTAATTTTGAACATTTCATTGGTGCATTTGTTCGGACTGTTGAATTTCAAAAAAGAGGCCTACTGCATGTTCATATACTTGTCTTCTTGAAGGTAAAACATAAGTTTATCTCTCCTACTGATGTTGATGGAATTGTCTGTGCAGAAACACCTGATAAAGAATAACAACCTTAATTATATAAAATAGTGAAGAACTTCATGATGCATAGTCCATGTGATTATACTAATCTGAAATTTCCATGCATGAAAGATGGAAAGTGCTCAAAATTCTTTCCTAAAAAGTTTATTAATTCCACTATAGTGAATAAGGAAGGGTATCCAGTTTATCAAAGAAGAGATGATGGTAGAATAATTTACAAAATGGCATTCCTCTTGATAACAGATTTGTTGTTCCATACAATACTGATTTATTAATGAAATATGAGGCACATATTAATGTTGAAGCGTGCAATCAATCAAGATCTATCAAGTACTTGTTCAAGTATATTAATAAAGGTCATGATTGAGTTATTATTGCTATTTATCAAGTTGGAAAGAATAGCTATGACAATCAACAAGTTAATGAGATCAAAATTTATCTTGATTGTTGTTATATCTCTCCTTGTGAAGTTGCTTGGCGTATTTTTGCTTATAATATTCACTATAGATGGCCATCTGTGGAAAGATTACACTTTCATCTTCCAAATGAGCAATATGTATACTATGAAGATGGTGCTAACAATGATGCCGTGTTAAAAAAGGCCTCTATTGCTCAAAACATGTTTATTGCATGGATGGAGGCCAATAGAGCATATCCTGAAGCAAGAGAATTAACTTATGCTAAATTCCCATTAAAATTTGTATACAATTATAAAGATCATAAGTGGTACCCACGAAAATGTGTATTTATAATTAGTAGATTACATTATGTGCCACCATATAGCGGTGAAAGATATTATTTAAGAATGCTACTCACAAAGGTTCGAGGTCCACCTTCTTATGAAGGTATACTTACTGTTAATAGTATTTCGCATAAGACTTTCCAAGAAGCATGCTACTCTTTAGGGCTTCTTGATAATGATAATGAATTTATTGAAGCAATCAAAGAAGTATCTATTTGGAGTAGTGGAGACTGCTTAAGAAAATTATTTGTTAGAATGTTATTATCAAGTAGTGTCTTCTGCCTAGAATATCTATGGCAAGAAACTTGGAGAATTTTTTCTGAGGATATTCAATATCTACTACAAAGAAGAATGTTGAATGGAGGTTAAAACATCTTTCGAGACTTTTGCTTACATTCCAATAGTTTGTTTTATAAGAAATCATTATTTACTGCCAATTAGTTATTAATTAATATACTTTATTCTAAGCTTTTGCTAGAAGTACATTGTTTCATTCTCAACTTGATTGATTTGAATTTTCGCTTGTGTTATTAGATTTAATTCTCATCAAGGAAGAAATGAAAATGTATGCATTGCATGAAGTTAAGAAATTGTAGGAAATCCTTGAAAGATTATCCTTCGATGCCAGTTCCAATAGATAACTTTTAGAGTAAGGAAAATAAATTAGTTACTGAAGAGTTAAGCTATAATTGAGGTGAATTAAAAATTGAATTTGAAAAGTTACTTGCCTTAATGACTCAAGAATAGAGATCTATATTCCAAACAATCATCCACTCTGTTGATGGCAAAGGAGGTGGTGTTTTCTTTGTTTGCAGATATAGTGGAACCGGTAAAACTATCTTATAGAGAAATCTAACCTCTGCATTGACATCTCAAAGGGAAACTATTTTAACAATTATATCCAGTGGAATTGCATCATTACTTCTTCTTGGTGAACACATTCTTGCTTTCATATTCCATTGAATATAACAGAAGATACAACTTGCAATATCAAATAAGGGAGTGAACTTGCAAAATTATTGTGTAGATGTAAATTGATCATATGGGATGAAGCTCCGATGGTTCATAACTTTGTTTTGAAGCTCTTGATAGAACTTTAAGAGATATTGTGTAGCAAGATATTCTTAGATGTTGTGAGGTACCATTTGGTGGGAAATCTATTATTTTTGAAGGAAATTTTAGGCAAATATTACCAGTAATTCTAGGGGGTCATAGATTTGACATAGTCCACGTAACTATTAACTCATCTTATTTGTGGAAGCATTGTAAAGTGGTAACTTTCTCAAAAAATATGAGATTGCAATCAAATCTTCCTACATTAAGCATAGATGAATCAAAAGAATTTGCTGAATGAATTTTAAAAGTTGGGGATGGAATGCATGGAGGACCAAATGATGAAAAAGCTGAAGGAGATATTCCAAAGGATCTTTGGCTAACTAAATTTGAAGATCCACTTCAAGCCATAGTAAATAATACATATCCTTCACTAGAAAAGAACTATACTGATTCTCATTTCTTGAAGGATTGAACAATATTGGCATTAACACTTGATATTGTGAATAGGCTAAATGAGTTCATTCTATTAAAAGTTCCTGGCGAGGAGAAGACTTATTTAAGTAGTGATTCAGTTTGCAAAGCAAGTTTCAACATAGATGCTCAAGAAAATTTATACATACCTGAAGTTCTAAATGATTTAAATTGCTTAGGTTTGCCCTGCCACAAAATTATCTTAAAAGTTAGCAATCCAATCATGTTGCTTAGGAATATTGATCAATCAGCCAGTTTATGCAATGGAACAAGGTTAATTGTGACTGAATTAGATAATCATGTGATTAGTGCAAAAGTTTTAATTGGAAGTCATTTTGGTGAAAAGGTATTCATCCTGAGGATGAATCTATCCCTATTAGAGTTAAAGTGGCCATTCAAATTGCAAAAAAGCCATTCAAATTGCAAAAAAGATAATACCCGATAATTATCTCATATGCTATGACCATCAACAAGAGTCAAGGGCAATCTCTCTTATATGTTGGTTTATACCTATGTAATCCAATTTTTAGTCATGGATAACTGTATGTTGCTATTTCAAGAGTGACAAGTAGGAGTGGATTAAAAATTCTAATCCATGATAAGTATAATCAAGCTTAAACTCAAACAAAGAACATTGTCTACAAAGAAGTCTTTTAAAATTTGAAATAGGTAATGGTTTAACTTATCTCTCCTATATTATTTTGATTATAATATTCAATTTAGATTCTTTAGTTGTTTGCTTTTCTTTGCAATACATACAATTGAAAAGTATACATTCCTTCAATCTCACTTCTTCGTAGGATTGCAAATTGGGTGATGACAAGCTAATTAACCTCTCACCAAAGATTAAAGCTCACATTCCTATCAATCTTAGGTATATAAAACTTATTATGGCATATAGTATTTGGTATCATTGTTAAGACATTAATTTTAATACTTCTAATTTATCATGTTTACTGACAATAAAATATACATATATTTATATTAAAGCCCCAGAGCTGCTAAACTATTACACTTAGAAATTCAATGATTGAAAACTATATTGATCTTGGACTTTAATGCTATAAGTTCATCTTTGAAGCCCATCAAAGTGTAAATGAATTAATGCTTATCAACTAGAGAGTGCGATTTTGTTCAAAAAATGAAGCATATTTATTATATAAATGGAGTTTAGTAAGCTGAATTCTATATATGTTACAACACCTGTTTCAAAATTAAAAACATAAATATAAGGAGAAATAGCAGTTAATGCATGTAATGTGTGTGTGATGGCATTTTTTGGAATCTCTAGTAGCAACTCAAGAATCCAAACATGCATATCAACTAATCGCGAAGCGCCCAACTGAAGACCACCTACCACAGCTTACTGTGACTTTCATGAATTGGGTTGAACAAGTGTTTGATGCAACATCCATTGCTGCCCAGACCATAAAGATCATGATTCTTAAAAAGGGTTAGCTTTTTGAGACTGAGCAAATGTTCAAAGAAGCAGGGGAGGCCTAGCCTGTTATCATCCTCGAAGAGGAGCTTCACCAATCAGTGCTTGGTGCTAAAGTGTGTATCGATCTTTCTTGCTATACTTGTCTGGATTGTTTATCGTTTATCAATGCCTTGATGGTGTTTGTGGAAAGTGTTTCTTTTGTTTTTGTGGTTGAGCGCTTTGTTTTATTTTATTGGTAGATGTGGCTTTGGTATCACATCTTGTCTTAAAATTCCATGATTAATTGCTCAATTCCTTATGATTTTACTTCTATTGGAATATTTCATGGAAACTTAAGTTTGCTTTCCATTTTCATCAGAACTTGAATTGTGGCTTGTTTTATTAACTTTATAGTATATTTTATTAGTTCAGGATTTGTTATGTGAAAATTATCCAAAAAATAGATATGGTATTTAAATCCATTAGTTATATATTCTTGGAAACTTTTAATGATGATTATTAGAAAATAATTTGCACCCTTTGAGTATCCTTGTCATTGACCCCAAGTCTTTTGTGAACATAAAAGCGGAATTGCCTAAAGTAGTATGTGCAATTTAGAAATGATGAATTTTCATTAGAGGGCATGGGCATAAATTTAATTATATGTTAAGATAGTACCTACTCTGCTTATGGGCATTGATGTTCAAGCTCAAAGGTAGTAACTCAAATTGGAAGAAGTTTTTGAATTTTTTTGTATTACTTACCTTTCATCACTTTGTAATATGGTATTACTATAGCTTGAGCATTGCATGAGTCATTCTATGGTAGCATTCTGTTCAAGTCTATTTAATAGAATGTGAATTTCCTGAATTCTTTAAATGGGTGTGGATTTTGAACTGGTGGTTCTTTGTACACAGCAAGTAAGACCAACAAAACAATAGTGCAAAACTTAGTGGAAAATGTAGAAAATCGTACTCTTGCTAGTTATCTCTTTTATGATTTAAAGGGGTTATTTTCGTAAGTTATTCTCCTCATATTTCTCATTCTAAAAGTGTGTCTGGTTTCTCAATAATTTTGTATGAAACTACAGAATTATGTAAATAAAATTTACTTTGATTATAACCAGTTTCTAATATTGTTGTAGCAAAAATGTGCATTTAATTACAAGTTGATGAAGCTCTTACTGAAGGCTGGAGTTCACAGCTCAGTACTGTGGCATATATTCAAGATTTGAACCTCTGTAAATTATTGGTTAGATAAAATAAGACCAAATCAATGGCAATATAGATAAGATAAGATACCGATTCTCGTATAGATTTGAATTATTGAAAGTTTGATCTTTTTATATAAAATTTTATGTTCGAGCATTCAATTTTGATTTTAAATCATTTTCCAATTATTATTTTTATAATGAAACCTAAATTTATTTTGATTATATATGTGCAGATTGTTTTATGGATTCCAATTCTATCGCTACTAGATAGTGAGCAATTAACATTAGTAATGACAATGTACTTAATAATTTTCCTATTTCAATACCTTCCCAAGATTTGTCACTCAATATGCCTCTTCCGTTACATGCAAAGTCTCTCTAGTTATATTTTTTGGAACCATTTGGTTAGGCATTGCTCTCAACATGATTGTATACTTTGTGGGACCCCATGCAAGTGATTCCTTCCATTAATGAGATTTACACAATAATGGGTTAGCAATATACTCAGTTATGTAAAACTTACTCTGGGATATATACCATCAGGATTAACACATTAATTTCAATATTGCTATTCTATTATGTTTACTAACAATAAGATGTTCTTATACAATACAACTAAACTAACAAAGAAAATACCAAATGTGAAGTTTAATAATGTCCATGCTACATATGGTTGGAAGGAATTGTTGATTTACATAATTGCAAATGAACATAACAAGGAATGCATTCATGTTCCATGTTCATGTCCGTAGTTAGGCTATATCTTTATGTCACTTCTTTTTACAATGCATCTTTTACTTAAAGTTATGTATATATACGTACATATTAAGACAAGTGTTGTAGAATATAAATTAAAACACCTTTAAAAATATTTTTTATAAATATTATTTTTTATATGATAATTATAATAATAAAAAAAGTAAATACCCGTGCGTAGCACGGATCATAAACTAGTTAATATTATAACAAGATTAAAAATATGTTCATGGCGGTAGAAATAGGGTAAAGCCCCTATTCAAATGATTTAGGAAAATATTGATAAAAACACTTCAAATTTAGGATTCTAACAAAAGAAATTTTGCTTATAATCTTAAAAATTCCTATCAATCTTGAACTTATACCTCACAAACCAATATCAAAAAGAAAAAAAAAGGGGGTGGGGTGGGGTATAAACACCCTACAAGGTCTTTTTTCTATTTATGTATATACGTTAAACCCATCACCACAGGAAAGTTCTAAAAGTGACTAGTGACTGAAATTTCACTTGCTTTCGAATACAAAAATTTTCCTTGCAAGGGAAAGAATGTTGCATTGATAGGCTATAGATATAGACTTAGAAGGGCCACAACATATAGTTTCAACACTGGTTGCTCACGAATAAAAATAAAACACAGGTCAAATGGTGCTTGCCATAGTATCATCATAATGAGTTTAAATATTATTAAATTAAAGTTATTTAATTATCAATAATTATAATTAAATAATTTTAAAAATTATTACAATATTTAGAGTTTTAAAATTCTGGAAGCACCGTATGATTTTCCAAGTTCCAATGGTACTTGTTGATTGACTTCACTTATTAATTGGTTTCACCCACGTGTACAAATTCTTCCAAATTTGTAAATAAGGGCAACACTTAAATTCCATATATCTCTTTTCTTAGTTAGCAGTAGTCGGAATTTAACAATAACAGGAATTAAAGAGCAATGCACTCCATCCATTCCTTAGTTTTGAATGACCTTTCTATTTCTTGTCATTTTTTTAAAAAAATAAAAATATATTTATTTTATTATCTTTATCTACTATTTATCCTTAGGTAAATTTTATGATACCTTTGTGAATTTGGAATTCACAAGAATGTAGACAAATAATAGTTATTGGATGGATGGGATTATGAATGAAATTGTCAATAAGTGACTGAAATTATTAATAATTTTATCTAATAACTTTCATTTGATCACCTTAATATGGATGTAGGTACCAAAAAAGTCATCTTTATCTGTATTATTTTAATAAATGCCAACCACTTCATACATCAATTAAGATATAACTTTTATCTAAATTGAGATTATTTATTAATCTCCTCAATTCTCATATATTTCCCGTTGTCGTACTCCAAACTCTCCCTCACTTCCTTTTACATCTGAGATCTAGAATTTTAAACCACAACTTATGTAAAGGTGTGTGATCCAACATCCAAGACAGTGAGCAGTATTTTTGGAAACAATGTAGCAATATGATACATGAAATAAAAAATTATTATATACTTAAATTATAACATGTACTTATACTCTCAATTGATGGGAAAAGTTAAATGTCAAATATTTTTATTAATTTTCAATATATTAAAATTGTAATTAGCTACTTTTCATTATCTCAATAAGAACATCTGTTGTAATTGGAAATATAAGAATTTCACTGCACGAAGCGGCTTAATTAATCATCAAACGATACAAGCATCATTGAAACCAGAACCAATCAACTTGATACCTTGTCCTGAAAACAAGAACATCCGATGAAATAGCATACTGCCTAAATAGCCTTTAACTAACAATCAACCACTTCTGTTGATTGATGGTAATACCATAAGGATACAGTAATATAGTGGGGGTGGAAACTAATTTACAGAGCATTCAGGTAGAATACCGAGTGTCAGGCACTATAGACAGTTTTATTATCAATATCATACAACAATGCCACTGCTTGAGAGGCAACTACCAACATCCTTCCTTAGTCATCCTAAGAAATTGGGACAATGTGATGTTTCCGAGATAAGGAGAACCTCTCTTCTTGTTTTTTTATCGTCGTCACCTTCGAACACTCCTCACCATTCCCTTTTGTCGCTGTTTCTGAGGCCATGTTGTAGAACTGTTCACAGAAAGATT
Organism: Sindora glabra; assembly: GCA_020226215.1. Lineage (NCBI taxonomy): Eukaryota > Viridiplantae > Streptophyta > Magnoliopsida > Fabales > Fabaceae > Sindora > Sindora glabra. Next base: position 8,396,028 of record CM035228.1, on the reverse strand, counting down.
TCACAAAAATAATACACTTTATTTTTCAGAAGTAAATGCCTATAAATCTCTACTTCTGTCAGTTACTAGTTAGGAGACCAATATGTATAGGTTCCTATAATTAATCATCATCTAGGTTAAGTGCCCTTTCTTAATCACACTAAGTTTTACCCTGAATTTTTAATTTTTAAATATTAGAAGGGCTCTGCTCGTCTTAGTGTAAGATACGACCAACTTATTCTTAAAATTAGCAAAGAGAACATAGTATCAACCATCAAGTTTGAATATTAGCAAAGTAAGCAGCATAATCAGAATACCTCACAGATACCATGGAGCAACAATCTATGAAAAGGATCTTGAATTTGAAGTTTAAGATCGACCCCATCTTTGCATACAATAATGAAGTCTCGTATGCTTTCCTAATAATTAAAAAAAAAAATATCTATGTTAGAGCAATTATGCTATGAAATTATTTCATAACCATCGAAAACACACACATTTAAGAAGGGAGGAAGGCGGGTGCATATCAGTACAAATCCAGGTTTCAACTTACAATTATTTTATGCTTATTTTTTGGGTAAATAGCACAAAATTTTTATTTAAAGTTTTTATTAGAATAATCTAACATTAATCATCAAAAGCATTTTCCAAAATAACAACAGATTTTATTCAATAAAAATTGCAACTTTAATTTAAATATTTCAACTCTATAGAATAAGGATTAAGAATTAATAGATGGAGATATAAAATAATTTATTAAATATTAATTTAAAAACTTACAATATTAATAAAAATTTGAAGGTTTAACTTAAAATTTTTAGCATTTTTTTCTCTGGAATTTTTTGAAGAAACAGGACTATAAAAGCAAGGGAATTAAATTATAAAATTATGAAACCAAACTTTGGATTTTGAGATCTTTTTTTTAGTGGACTAGCTTGTATAAATACTAAAACAATCAAACAAATAAGTATAGTAAAGAAATTAACTAAAAAATTTTACCGTAATTCATTAGGGTTGATAATACATATAGGTTGATAGGTTATGAAACATTACATAGTCAACTTAAAGATATGTTATGATACGGAAAGTGTAAGTTAACCAAATGCTCTATACTATATATTTATCCATTAATATATTATTTTTTTTCTTCTAACTCTAATTTATCTATGTTAACCCTTGGTTAGAGGAGTTGTAAATCGTAAATTTCTTTCTATAAATAGCGACATATTTAAAGATTAATTTTAAAGTTATTCATTAATTTTGAATCTTAGGATTCAATTTTTTCACCGAACCAACTAAATGGCTGTCATTTATATTAATTTTTGCTTAAATAATAGTTATGTCATTGATTTATTCAACTAAAATAATTTATAAAAAATTATTTATTTATACTTATTAAAATAGAGTTATGTGTTACATTAAAAAAATTATAAACCAAATAACTTTTTGTGTAAAAAATATCCTACTAATTTAATATAAATTTAATAATATTAAAATTATTTATCTTAAATAAATCATCATGATATCTTAATATATGTAATAATATTGATTTTTTTAAAAAAAACTAAAGTAAAATTTAATTACATGTATTAATTTTATTTAAACATTATATAAAATTATATTTTATTAAATATCTATATAAATTTTATTAACTAAAATACAAATATAATTCATTTTATGCTTATTAAAGAAAAAATACAATTTTTCATACTCATTTGTTTTTTTTAACAAAATAGTAATATATCTCTATATATGCCATCAATTTATATATTTTTGAAAACTTATATAATAATTTTTATAATATAAATTCATTTTAAAATAGAGGGATTGTTAAAAATGATATAAAAAAATAATGGACTTAAACACAAATAGTTTAATAGATAAATAAATAGATTAGACTAAAATATATTTATAGATTATGGATATCTTAATATCTGTTTATCTATTTAGAATTTTATAATAAATTTTATCTTATTATCTATTCCTCTCATGCATTTAGACAATTGACATGAGCACAAGAGGATAGTATAGAAATCTAAGCAAACATGCAACATTCTTTCAATTTAGCCAAATCTAACAAATCATGAAAAGTTCAGAAATCTTCCCACTGTAATTGATGAGGGTTAGCATAAGCACAATAGGTTGTCCACTCTATAACCCTAATAGTTGAAACCTGTCTAAGCCTCTGTTTGGAACCGTTGTAAAGGGGAGCGGGCATAATGGGAAAGGTGAAAATGCAGGTGAAATTGACAATTTTGCTTGTTTGGCCGCAGGTGAAAAATGAAAGGGGTGCAAATCGGGATGAAAATTATGTGGGATCCACCAGTAATATTTACGCCCCAAAAGTGAGGGGAAAATCGGGTGAAATAGAGTTTTGCTCACAGCATTCCCTTGTTGCCCTTCTGTTGAAGCAAAGCATCTCCCTTTGCTGCTTGTGCTACAACCGCATCCGACAGTGAAGTGCCATCAACGCCACCAAAGGAATTCCCTCCCCAACAGATCCAATGTTCCGAACAGGTGCTGTCAAGGAAGACGAAGGAGGAGGCAAGCGGAGCTAATCATTCATTGGGTTTATAAAATGAAAATGAAAGCACTGTGATTTGGATTTGAATTGGGATGAAGAGATAGAGGGAGGGGGCAGCAAGGACGAGAGACCAGGGGAAGGAGAAAATAAAGAAAAAAAAATATCACGGATTATTCTGGATATCACCCGAAAAAAAAAAAGATTATCCTGGGAAAAAGTAACCAAAATGGCGCCTTTTATATTTGAGGGAAACTAAAATTATATTTAAATAAAATTTTTTAAAGCACTTTGAATACTTAAACTTAAAAATAAAAAAAATTAAAAAATATTTTAAAGCATCGTATATTTTTTCATAAATATCTCTTAATATATTTCATATTTTGTAAATAATTTAGAAAAATATGCATATATGAATAAAATATAAAGTAAAAATATCATTGACAATTAAGATGTGGAATTAAAAAAAAATTTTCTCAAAAGATATTTTAAAGTTATAGTGTAAAGTTTTAAAAATTTATTTATTATATTAAACTTTAAATTTTAAATATAAATATGTAAACAACAAATGTAAAATTTGACATAAATTATTTTATCTATATATTATTTTTTATTTAATTTTATCAAATTAATATTATAACTATATCATTATAATATAACAAAAGGATATTTTGGTTATTTTATTCATTCATATTTCCTCCCCCCTCTATTTTCACCCATTCCAGATAAAGAAAATTCATTTCACCCTTATTTACTTCCTCTCCCATTTTCACCTATTCCAAACAACCTAAGTGAAATTATTTTCATCTCCATTTCCTTCCCCCTCCATTTCCTTCCCCCTCCATTTACACTCCCTCCCATTTTCACCTCCACCCAAACAAACCCTAAGTCACTAAGGGCAAACAAAAGTCACAGAGCAACAATGAAATCCACTAGTAAGAACACAAGAAGGCAAATCAAAATTAAAGCTTGCAATAAGTTCAAAACATTTGAAAGTAGAAACCCCACCAAGTAGAAAGAATGCTATTGATTTTGATCTAAACAAAACCAAATAAATTCATTTTCTCTCTTTTTAAGTGAACTAGAAACAAAAAAAGAGAAAATGACGAAACTAAACTTTAACAATATTTTAGATTTCGAAACCAAGCAATACCAAACAAATTTTTTTCTTTTTTTCCTTCTTTTAGTGAACTAAATAGTAAAACATAGAAACAATCAAGTAATTAAAAAAATAATGAAAGGTTAACTCAAATATCTAACCGATCAATGGATCAAGGATTAGGTATGTGAAGCAAATCACAAAAAATCTCAAAACACAGACTTTTATAAAAACTAACCAAAAAAAGTACTATGGATTTTGAATTAGAAAAAATCAAGTAAACTATTTTTTTCTTTTTTAATCAACTAAGTTATAAAAATATAGAAAGAAAACAAACAAAAGAATAGTAAAGAAGTTAAGTGAGAAGATCTAACTAGAGACAACTTACCACTAGAGATTTCTCCTCCCAGATTTAACATTCACAATGATGAGGTTTAGTTTAATTAATTGGGATTTTCAAAGAACAATGATTAAAAGAAATTTGAACTGGAGTTTGGAGATTTATATGGATAGAAAAAAGGAGATTTGAGACAAAGAAGACCATAGGCAGAGTTGCAGAGCCAGATTAGATGAGTGCCAAGCATCGTTTAATCTGACTTGTCTCAAACCCTCAAATGAAAAGTGAAACATTAGTTTCCAGGACTTTGAAGAGCAACTATATATACATAGGATTTTAGCCACCCTAGATGGTGTCGTATATATAACAAAATCATAGCTAAGAGTGATTGGGTGGGTTTGGGCTTATGCGGGTTATATCTCGCATACCTGAGCCCAATTGCCTGAAACTGAGGAAATGCAAATTTCTGCCTGTTTCCATCCATGACCCAACTTGCACCCGATCATTCCTTTTATTTTGTATGGTTTTGGGCAAGTCTCCATAGATTTTGCCCATTTGCTCAACCTTACTTATAAGGGATAAATGTCAAAGTATGTTTATGTTGGTGAAAAATATTTTATATAAAAAAAAATCATAAATTATTAAAATAGTAAAAAAAAATTTTATATATTTTACATTAAGTGTTAAAAATTTTGAGAAAAATCCTCTTAAAAAAAAGATATTGTTATTTTTCTTTATTATTATATCTCTAAAATTTTCCTTTAGCAATAAAATATGAAGGTAATATATTACTCTTCCATCCATATATGAGATTTTTCAAAAAAGAAAACAAGGAAACCCCTTCTATTTGCATTAATACCAGCAGCCACTGCCACGTCATTTCATCGGCCAACATGGACATATTTTGCAAGTGTTATAAATGTATCATGTATATTTTTCTTAGCAGAATATTCTTTTTCTCCTGTCTTCCCTTCTGAAGCAAGAGTTTATGTGGCCTGATTAAATTGGCACAGGCTATTTCGATATGCTAATTTGTTCTCCAGAATTCCAATTTGATGACAAACATGAAATTTACAACTGAAAGTCGGAAATCATTTCTTAACAAAAGCAATAAAACTGATTCAGTTTGTTCAATTCTGTAACTCAGACTAGCACGCACAAACAAAATGTCGGCAATAAAGCAGGAAGACTTCCAGAAATCGAATTCCAATTTATCCGATACATCAGTTGTCATCAACTGTTCAGATTACATGACTAAACCAGAATCGAGCCTTCCATCACTGTAGTTGCCTTTCCCCGCAACAGTACCCTTTGGTTCTGCTCATCAACATGAATATTCACAACTCCTCCTCTAGCTGATGCCTGCTCAAGTGTAATCAATCTACAAAGTTGGTACGATAATGACAAAGATAATCCCTATGGAAGCAGGAAAAGTAGTACCTGATATGCATTAAAATCTGACTTCCCCAGCTTCTTGCTCCAGTAGGGTGCTAATGCACAATGTGCACTCCCACAAACAGGATCCTGAAACAACAGGCAAAAATGATTTAACATTATCTCACAGATTTTATTTTGACTTGTGATATTATGCAACAAAAATATGCATCTATGTTATTGAGGTCATGATCCAGCTATGGCTCGTCTAGTCATCTGAACCGTGCCTTACTGGAATCTTGAGTCTTCATTTATTGCAAGATTGAACCTGACTAATGCAATTGAAACATCATAATATTTCGGCCGCTCACCTCATTGATTCCAAATTTTGGACAGAAGAATCGGCTGTAGAAATCAAATCCAGACTCTGGAGGAGCAACCCCTGTAACAATTATGCCCCTTCCTGGACATTTTTCTATTGCATCAAACTGCGGCTTTAGTTCTGTAACAGATTTCCCAGATGTGAAAACAACCTACAAGACATGAAAAGCTTCATTCAGAGAAAATGTGATATAAGCTGATTAATTCTACTCATCATTACACAGTACTCATGCAACTAAAGGAGCATTACAGATCTTGTTATAGTTTGCTGGCTAATTTAAAAATTCAATCACTTAAACAGGAAAGTATGCATTTGATTTATCCAAAATAAGAGTTATGAAATATGGTTCATACTAAAATGTGTTACATTATGGGAAATAGTTAAAATTGCAATTTGATGTATATGAGACAATAACAGGAATTAAAGAGAACGGATTTAGGAATTACCAAAAGGTCATCCCCGATGGTTGTCCTCTGCATATCAATAATCGAATCACCTTTTAATGCTTTAGAAATTTCTGAAGAATCAGCTGGGGTAAATTCTCTCGTTATATCAATAGGAAAATCCAATTCAATGTAAAATCCACCCTGAGTTTCTCCATTTTGTAACTTTGAGGCACCTGTGATACTGGTCTCCGGAACCTTTTTAGCAATCAATATTCCGGATAGCGTCACAAATTCGATAACAGTGGATTCCACTAAACCTGATGAAAAGAGCACATGTGCAGCCGCCAATGTGGCATGTCCGCAAAGTTTAACCTGTAAAAGGGTACACATTTAGAAACAACTCAATCAAGCATTTGCCAGATGATGATCAGTATGATATAGGCCGTGCTTTGTTATAGTAGAAAACAAATACATAGTTTAAAAAACAAGATTGGATTCTGTGATAGAATATCATGTAGCCCAATGAATACCATGTAGTCTGCAACAAACCGTTAAAACCATTTTTTACTCTTTAAAGGGCAGCCGTCATGAACACATTCTGTCTTCCCAAGCATCCCTAAATTAATCATTTGGCACAAACCAACACTTTGGCATCTTTAACCCAAAAAAAAAAAATGGAAAAAAAAAACTGAAAATACCGTTATGTGATGAAGAATCATCAGATGTAGACAAAAATAAATAGAATTCCGAGAAACACTAGTTTAGCTCCCAGATAACAAACATTTAATCAACAATTAATCTTTTACAGAAAACACTGTTCTTAAGCCACATACTGAATTTAAGAAGGTTTCATTTCTTCAGTGAGAAAATTGACCTCAGTAACAGGAGTGAACCATCTGAGACGGAAACGGGGAATCGAGCTTTCGTTGGGTGAGTTAAGAGGGTCCTGTGACTCGGCGATCCGAGTTAAATAACTGGTCTCTGAGATATTGAACTCAGCAGCTATGGATTGCAACCATTGGTCGTCTCTCTCTTTCTCCAACAAACACACAGCTGCTGGATTGCCCTTGAATGGTGACTCAGTGAAGGCGTCCACCTGTGTTATCGACTTGGATTAGCCATTAATGATCAGAAGCTCACTAAATCACGCACAGTAAGACGAAAAGATTATATTGAGAAATAAACATACCACCGAGTATTCGACGAGCTTCTTCGCCATTGTTGAAGGCAAAAAGAATCAGGATTTTTACTCAGACTTTAGGACAAGATGCAGGCGGCAGGCGTTCAGTCAACTATAATTGCAGATCACACATCCATCTTCTCCCATGAAAAAGATTTTATAATATAAAATTTTTTAATGTCACATGCTTGTCAATTAAATTTTAGAATACAATAATTACCCCAAAAAATAAAATAAAATGCAGCAGAGGCTGCAGAGCTTGGGGTTGTTTGAAAAGCATCGGTTAGGGCAGTTCTTTGACCAGTAAATTGGCTCTTTGACTAATAAACAGTTAAAATAGCTGTTTGGAAAATAGTTGTTTCGGAGAGCTATTTCATCTTAAAACGCTGGATGGGAAAACGCTCTCCTGTCCAGCTTTTTCTAATCAGCTAGTCATCTGAATTTTGTTTAATGACTTAATTATTCCCCTACATTTTTATGATGACCAATTTATCTTTATTAAAAAAATCTCAACACATAAAAAATTGTAATATTTATTTCACATAAAAATTAAATAGTTATAGTCATTAATTTTTTATTGATAAATTTATTTATTATAAAAATTATATTAATTTAATTTTAAATAAATATTTATTATATAATAAATTATAATGATATATTATTTATAAAAAAAATTAATCTACTAAATAACATATAAGATATAAAATATTAAAATAAAATAATATTAAATAGTTGAAAAAATTATACTTACACTCATATATGTTATTTTACATACAAACAGTTAATTTTAAACAATTAATTTTATCAAACATTCTTATTCAAATAATTAATATAATCAATTGATCAAATTAGCTAACACAATCAACAATCAATTATCAGTTGATTGAATCAGTTAATCACTATAATTATCAATTAATTGCCAAACAAGATGAAAGTTTAGTTTAGGTTGTATTCTTGTATTGATAAAAACATTATTTATATGTACCAAGCACTTACAGAATATAACATAAAATTTATGAAAAATGTTTGATTAGTATCAGGAGAAAAAAAACATAAAGAAGCAGTTAAAAACTCTGAACTAAATAAATAATCGAAAATTGAGCGAAGTATATATATATATATATATATATATAAAGCTTGCTTTTAAATTGAAATTGTTCATGCTTTTAGTTATCATTGATTGTCTTCCGAATTCATCATAAATGGCCGGCACACATGTTTATATTTTTTGAGAAATGTTTATTTGATCAGCAGGCACAATTTATACACTAATTATTAATAAAAAATATAATAATTATTTAAAATTTTTTATATTTATCTTAAATTTTTATATTTAATTTTGTTCCAATTGATAATGAACACATAAATTGTATAATTATAATTAACTATGAATCTCTCATATTTAAATAGTACGAGATGTTGTAAAATAAACAGTGAGAAAATCAACAGAGAGGAGGGAACAGAGTGGGGATGTTTTCGATTTTCGCCGTAGCATCAAATTTTACTTGATAAATATAATAGTTTAATATCACAAAGTGATTGTTAAAATTTAAAAATTTATTTATTTAATTATCAAAATATATAAAATAATAACGCTAACAATGTATTAATATTATAACAAGATTAAAAATATGTTCATGGGGGTAGAAATAGGGTAAAACCGATGTTCAAATGATTTAGGAAAATATTGATAAAAACACTTCAAATTTAGGATTCTGACAAAAGAAATTTTGCTTATAATCTTAAAAATTGTTATTAATCTTGAACTTATAGCTCACAAATCAATATCAAAAAGAAAAAAAAAGGGGAGGGTGGGGTATAGACACCGTACAAGGTCCTTTTTCTATTATGTATATATGTTAAATCCATGACCAAAGGAAAGTTCTAAAAGTGGCTAGTGACAGCAATTTCACTCGCTTTCGAATCCAAAAATTTTCCTTGGAAGGAAAAGAATGTTGCATTGATAGGCTATAGATATAGACTTAGAAGGACTACAACATATAGTTTCAACACTGGTTGCTCACGAACGAAAATAAAACATAGGTTGAATGGTTCTTGCTATAGTATCATCATAATGAGTTTAAATATTATTAAATTACAGTTATTTAATTATCTTTATTAGAAAATAAATAATTTTAATTAAATAATTTTAAAAATTATTACAATATCTAGAGTTTTAAAATTCTGGAAGCACCGTATGATTCACCAAGTTCAATCAACGGTACTTGTTGATTGACTTCACCTATTAATTGATTTCACCCGTGTGTATAAATTCTTCCAAATTTGAATTTGTAAATAAGGGCAACAACTAAATTTCATATATCTCTTTTCTTAATTAGCAGTAGTAGGAATTTAACAACAGGAGTTAGAGAGCAATGCACTCGATCCATTCCTTAGTTTTGAATCACCTTTCTATTTCTTGTCATCTTTTTTTAAAAAATAAAAATATATTTATTTTATTATCTTTATCTACTATTTATCCTTAAGTAAATTTTATAATATCTCTATGAGTTTGGAATTCACAAAAATGTAGATAAATAATAATCATCCGATGAAATTACAAACAAAATTGCCAATAAATGATTGAAATTATTGATAATTTTATTTAATAATTTTCATTTGATTACCTTAATATGGATGTAGGTACAATAAAAGTCATCTTTATTCATATTATTTTAATAAATGCCAACCACTTGATACATCAATTAAGATATAACTTTTATCTAAATTGAGATTATTTATTAATCTCCTCAATTCTCATATATTTCCCATTGTTGTACTCCAAACTCTCCCTCACTTCCTTTGACACCTGAGATCCAGAATTCTAAACCACACCTTATGTAAAAGTGCGTGATCCAACATCCACGCTAGTGAGTAGTATTTTTGGAAACAATGTAGCAATATGATACATGAAATAAAAAATTATTATATACTTAAGTTATAACATCTACTTATACTCTCAATTGATGGAGAAAAGTTAAATGTCAAATATGTTTATTAATTTTCAATATATTAAAAATTATAATTGGCTACTTTTCATTATCTCAATAAGAACATCTGTTGTAATTGGAAATATAAGAATTTCCCTGCACGAAACGGCTTAATTAATCATCAAACGATACGAGCATCATTGAAACTAGAACCAATCAACTTGATATCTTGTCCTGAAAACAAGAACATCCGATGAAATAGCATGCTACCTAAATAGCCCTTAACCAACAATCAACCACTTCTGTTGATTGATGGTAATACCATAAGGATACAGTAATATAGTGGGGGTGGAAACTAATTTACAGAGCATTCAGGTAGAATACCGAGTGTCAGGCACTATAGACAGTTTTATTATCAATATCATACAACAATGCCACTGCTTGAAAGGCAACTACCAACATCCTTCCTTAGTCATCTTAAGAAATTGGGACAATGTGATGTTTCCGAGATAAGGAGAACCTCTCTTCTTGTTCTTTATCGTCGTCACCTTCGAACACTCCTCACCATTCCCTTCTGTCGCTGTTTCTGAGGCCATGTTGTAGAACTGTTCACAGAAAGATTTCACAAAAATAACACACTTAATTTTTCAGAAGTAAATGCCCATAAATCTCTACTTCTGTCAGTTACTAGTTAGGAGACCAATATGTATGGGTTCCTATGATTAATCATCATCGAGGTTAAGTGCCCTTTCTTAATCACACCAACTAAGTTTTACCATGAATTTTTAATTTTTAAATATTAGAAAGGCTCTGCTCGTCTTAGTGCAAGATATGACCAACTGATTCTTAAAATTAGCAAAGAGAACATAGTATCAACCATCAAGTTTGAATATTAGCAAAGTAAGCAGCATAATCAGAATACCTCACAGACACCATGGAGCAACAATCTATGAAAAGGATCTTGAATTTGAAGTTTAAGATCGACCCCATCTTTGCATACAATAATGAAGTCTCGTATGCTTTCCTAATAATTAAAAAAAAGAAAAAATCTATGTTAGAGCAATTGTGCTATGAAATTGTTTCATGACCATCGAAAACACACACATTTAAGAAGGGAGGAAAGCGGGTGCATATCATTATCATGATATCATCAAATAGGATATATACCTCGTAACCCTCTATAAGTTCATAAAGAGAACTGCGGCGAAGTGCATCTCTAGTTCGGCAATCAACTCTATGCCAAGCATTTAATGCTGCCATCTTGTCAGCATCAATGTGTCCTTTCCTTTTGGTGAGAGAGTCTTCCAGGGCATGAATAATATTAACCTACAAATCGAAGCAACATTAGATGCCAGTCACTTGTCACCAAATCTCACACCTTAGGTCTTACAATCAGCATGCAAAAGCACATGCAATTGGCACAGAACAAAATATTCTCTTGCCTTGTACAACGTTTATGATACTATGAATGTAGTTATAGTACAATGATAAATTGATAATACAAGTCACTAAATGAATAACATCCACACCCATCATGAATTATCATAGGAAAAATGCTAGAATGTTTTGGAGTGATTATTGGTTGCCACTAGTTACTAATTCTTCGTGCCTCATATTACGCTAAGTCACCTTCTTAAATGTATAAAAAAAATTTAAACGCAGTTTCTAGAAACAAGAAAAGCAAATCTAACCTCTTTATCCATGTCTATATTCCTGAATCCATCCCACTCCTCCACATTAGCCATGCAAAATGCTGAAGGTCGAATTTCATCCCCTGCAAAAGGAACCGATGCCCAATTATCATTAACAAGGAATAAGAACAGAAAAAAAAGGTCAATGACTACAGAACATATTGCTGCAAGCTTGGAGTCACGTTTTCTTCTTAAATTAATAGTGTGCTACAGGTCTGATACACTGCTGGCTTGGAAAATCTTACAAATCTCATACAAGGTGTGGGAAGAGAAAAGGACCAATCTTTTAAATACTAATTTTTGAGAAAACCGGAAATTTTCAAATGGGATTATCAGTATCACAACATCCTAATACTTCCTCATATGCGGAAGAATTCAATTCTAGATTAACAAAAGGCAAACAGAAGGATCGTAGACATGGATTTCAACAAATGTTAGCACTTAGCCACATACAGAATATAACTCAGATGATTACCAAAGGGTGGGGGAGCAAACAAGCCTCTAATTTCTTCTGCATTTAAACGCGGAACAAGTTCCATCAAAAGACGATCATTTAACCACCTACGGGACCGCCGATTTGTAACCTGAAACAGGAACATTAGACTCAAATCAATCCAAATATAAAAGGAAGTAAGATCCGCACACCATTTAATTACCAAATACCCCCAATGTCATGTGCTACATTTAATAAATATCACTGATGTTTCTCCTTCCAAATAGTACGAAAGAATGATCAATTTCCCTATGCATAGACGGAATTTCATATCAAAGAAGAGACCAATAACAACTAGATCAACAATTTACCAATAGAAGAACTTCAAGCTTGACCAATTACGAAAATTAAAATTGTTCTCACGAATTAGACGGTATGGCTCTAAATGCAGCAAACGCAATCTGTAGGTAGCAAAAATTACCTTTCCAGTCAAGCTCTCAAGCAACTCAATCTTCTTCTCAATTGACATCCCACTGGATTTCGCACCGTCCCCTATTCAGGAAGAGCAAAACTAATTATCTTCCAAATTTCCAGGCATAATGAAATACACAAACTTTATCCAAAATTAATTTTAAAGAAATAAATTGACCAAATTCAACTCGTGCAGCCGGAATTATTCCTTCCCGAATAAAAATAACAGCAAAATTGCAACTTTGAAAGTTCTTCGGTGATGTATCCAAACAGCCAAAATTTAATCCAATAAATCACAAACAGTTGAATATAATGGACAATAAAGGGTACCTTTACGGGAATCGAGGAAAGGGTAAGAAAGAAGAAAATCGTCTTCTCTCTGAAGAACCTGCGTAGTCGCCATTATGGGCTGATTGAAGCAAGGAACAGAGATCTCCAACTGTGACAAAGATTCTTCACACGAGGGGCAGGCTACTGTTTCTGAGATGGTCGGATTGGGCTATCCGGATACGAGGTGTGAGGTATACAGGGAAGCAACAAAAGTTCGTCCTGAGGGGAATCACGGAGATGCGAAGAAAGAAGCCACCAGATACAGTTACATGATTATTATCGGCAATGCGTAAATTTATATTGTTGATAGGAAAGTAAAACAAGAAACAGCAGACAGAAAATCACAATCACTGTACGAAGTTATCACAAATTCAATTCGATTGGAATTTGGTCAAATCACAAACACTATAAAATCATAAATTAATTATAATATAATTAGAATTAAAATTGTAAATTGAGTCAAATTCCATAAAAAAAATAATTCACAATTACTTGTTTTGTTCCATATAAAAAAAATTAAAAAAATTTACTGAACACTCACATGATATAACGTTTATTAAAAATAACATTTTCATATTTAACTTTAAATGTTATAATACATATTTCTCAACTAATGGTGGATTTAAAATTTTACATTTATTTAATTTTGATAAAAATAAGTGAAAGTATAAAAATAAAAAATAAAAAATAAAAAATTACTTTTATGTTTAAGAAACTTTTACTTGCAATTAAAATAATATACAATTTACTTGAAACTAAAGTTATGTATAAAATTATTTGTAAATCTATTTAAATAAATTAAATTTTTTTATGAATCAACGAGTAAGTAATAACTAATTTTTTAAAAAGAATGTAGTTGAAAAATTTTTCATAAAGAGAAAAGTTAATTACAAAAATAACCTCTTTTAAACCTCTTTTATATAACTTTTTATTCGCCTTGACTTTCAACCACTATTAATTTCTGAATATTTTTAAATTTTTATTTAATGCACTAAAATAAAAGAGTAAAATTAATTATGATTTTATTATTGGAGTCATTGTTAGATTATTTATAAGAAACAAACTCTCAAAAAAGATTCTAGGAGTATATTACAATTTTTTTTTAAAAAAAATGGCAGAGGTATATGCTGTTTGTGTTCATCTGGGATTCTATGAGTACGACGGTGTTATCACAAGTTTGCGTAAGTCAGTTCTTGGTAGTCCCACTCAAACGCAACAAACGGGGAAAAGGTCACCACTTTTTTTATATAAATATTTTTGGTAATTAACATTTTTTAACGGACCTGAGCTCTTTATGGGCTATTGGACTTCCGTGTGTGTTTAACATTGTCATTGGGCTAGAGCCCAAAAACAATATGGTGTCCATAATATGTAATGGTACCAGTTTTTCACAATATATATATATATATATATATGTATTTTGGTAATTTAGAAAAACAAAATACTTGACCCAATTTTTTAAAGAATTGCGATGTAACTTCTATCAATATTGTAATTTTTTTTTTTCAATTCAGGCCAAGTATTCTCCTGAAACAATTGCAATCAACTTTATGAAACTTTTTTTTTTCTGTCGCACAATCAACAATAACAAACTACATAGGAAGAAAAGCCTACCTGTTTGCTTCAGCCACGCATTCGAAACTCCATTATAAAAGTGCGCAACTGGGATAGTTATAAATTTGACTAAAAATACCAAAAATTATTACAAGCCACCAAAATACATTGAATTAAAATAAATAACTTCATGCTTGGTCTGATATGAGATTCACGCAGAAGCTGGCATAAACTTTTGCACGTTAGTTAACAATAGCAAATCACCATCCTTAACTGGAAAAGGCAGATCTAGCAGCTCACGCAAGGCTGCAGTTGCTCATGCTTCCTCTATTCTCCAACTTGCCAAATGGTAGTTTCCAAGTAGCCACGGTTGATGATGAGGATATATACAGCAAATGCCAACCATTATGATGCTTCAATTTTTTATTCTTCCTCATCTGGAAAACTATTGCGGTTTGTGATTGAACACTTCACAGATCTAACTGTTGATCCATTTCTTCACTAACTCCAAATGGAAAGGATCGAGTCTGCACGATCTGATCAATATATTTCCATATCTCTACGAGCAAACCAAGTACAACACATCTTACAATTGAATCTGTCTGGATTGAAATATAATCCGATTTTGCACAAACCAAATGATCTACATAATAACAACTGGGGAAAGCAGGTTTTGAAGTAGATCAGGCTGATTGGCAGCATGCCTCTATAATGAAGCTAACCATAACTTGGTATCTTGCGATTGCAACATTGTTGACCAAATTGACAAACCCGAACCAAACCACAGAGCTTGGGGAAAAAGACATTAGAGAAACAAGTGATTAATGCTCTCAGCTAATTCTCTGCATAAAATGCATTTTGAATTAATTTTTGGATGCCGAGATATAAGAATCTCTTGTGTAGGTAAAGCTACTGCACATAGTTTCCATACAAAATTGATCACTCTATTTAGGAGTGGAAGCTTCCAAATATCAATCCAAGGGAAATTTGGATGATTGCTTCTTTGGGCAACTGTCCGAAAAGAAGTTCATATCCTTTTCTTACTGAATGAATGCTCTGTGAAGAGCCTGTCCAAGCTAACCAGCCTGGAAGATCAGCATGTGATAATGGGCAATGAATAACCTATAACCCCTCCTGAGAATTAAAAGCCGAGAAAACCTTGCTCCCATCCCAGTTGCGACCATCTGAGGTCATTAAATCACTAGCTTTCTCACAATTTAGAGAAAAAGGGCTAGCAGTTCTCTTCGAAAACTGGCTAAGCATGATTGATCTCCCATTCCCAACTTGGCATTGTAGTTTATCTATGATTAAAGCTCCAACTCTTTGAACTGATTTCTGATGCCACGAACCCGAACTACTGATATCTATAACCTTTTCCAAATCCCCTTTTCCATATTTTTGGATGATTAGTTGACTTATTAGAGAATTGGGGTTACAGACAACTCTCCAAAGTTGTTTTGCTGACATTGCATCATTGAAACAATTAAGGTCTGTAAATCCTAAGCCTCCATATTTAATTGGGGTTTTCAGTCATTCCCAAGACAAAAGATGAATCTTTCTTCAGGAGTTATTTTCTCCCTACCAAAATCTTCTAATACCGGCCTCCATTTGTTGAACATGTGAACTTTGGAATTTTGTCATAGCCGTCTAGTAAACAGGTTGATTTTGTAGCACTGCTTTACTAAAAATGAGTCTTCCCAATTGGGATACAGATTTTGCTTTCCAGCCGTACAATCTTTTATCAATTTTCTCTAGGAGCATCAGTGATGAAAGTGCCAAGATACTTCCGTAATCTTGACGCCACTTTACCACACAAAATAGCTACCATAGTATCATGAATCTACTGAGGAGTTGAGGGACTAAACCAGAGTTTTGATTTATGCTTTATCGATGCTCAAACCTGACCATTTCCCAAACTCCTCAAGAATGTGATTTACATCAGCACAAGCATTCAGAGTGGCCTTCAAAAATAAAATTAGATCATCTGCGTAAAGAATCTAGAGTGGCCTTAAAGAATAAAATTAGATCATCTGCGTGAAGAATCTAGGAGCGTGCTTGTTGAACTCAACAGTCAACACCTTGAATATGTATACCCACAACTGACGGAGCTTTATGAAAAATTGAATATATAATAGGGGGAAATTTAGGTGAGGTTGTATTGACGTTTGCTGGGATGTTTCCGATTGTGTATTATTTTTCTTATCTTATCACTAATAATTGCAACTTAATAAATATAATTATTAGTTAGTTACTGAGAATTGAATACATATATAATTATAATTAAAAACTTTATAACAAATATTTATGAAATTTCACCTAAATTTTCTCCTACATAATATATAATCAATAACTTTATTTTCTAGTAATGATATTAGTGATAATTCATTTAGTTCATATATATAAAATTTTAAATTTAAACCTAAAATATGATTAAAAAAATAAGATCTTCGGAATAATATTAAATATTATTATACCATCTATGGTGGCACGAGCTTTATTTTCTGGCAGAGGATTGATAATAAAAATATAAAGTGTGTTTGGATATATTTATATTTTTTTATATTTTTAAAAATTATTTATTAATTTTTAAAAACTATTTTAGAATTGATAGAAAATAAAGAACAAAGAATAGTAGAGAATAGTAGGCATTGCAAATAAAAAATATTTTATTTAATTATAAAATTAATATCTAAAATAAGAAAATAATTTTAAAATATTTAAAAGTTATTTCTATTTTCTGTTTTTAAATCATGTATTAAAATTATAATTTTTAAAAAATAAATTTTAAAAATAATTCCTAAAAAAATTTATTTACTTTTAAAAATAAAAATAAAAAATTATTTTTTAAAAATATAAAAGAAATAGACAACAGTTTCCAAGTTCAATCGTTCCATTGTTTTGTATAAATGTAGGGGTCAAAACTGGTATTTCAGTCACAGCCACCACACATAATCCGCAGTAGGGTAGTTGCCACTGCCAGCGTACGACGAAAGTTGGGCTGCGGCCGCAAGCGCTCTATGTAATTTTACATGCTCTATTTCAAATTCTCGCGTGATTGAAGTTATTTTGGCGGTATTTTCTTTGATATAGATACCCTTCATTTCTTTCTATTATTTTTTTATCATTTGCAAGAAAATAAAAATATTTTTATTTTAAAATATATTTTTTTTAGAATTCATAATTTTAAATAAAAATTTATATTTATCTCTTTTTCAAATTCACCTAATACATTTATTGAAAATTATATCTTATTCAAATCCAATTTCTTGCATCCTTAGTAAGTTTTTACTTTTTCATCCTCAAAGTTTTTTTCGATAATTTATAAATAAAGCCCTTTTCATACGTGTTTTATCTCTGTGCTCTTTTACGAAAAAATGTGTAATTTTATAAAAAATAAATATTCATGTCGTAAAAATTAGCAAATATTCATAATTTTTTAAATAAAATCTTATAATTTGTTATGGAAAAGTTACAATATAAACAGTCATACTAATAATTTTTTTGATAATTTATCTTCTTTAACTCTTGGTAATTATAGTGTGTATGATGAGACCTTTTTCTTTCATGTTTCAAAATTTAAAGACCATTATTCTAATTATATAATTTTTACTATAAAATTATACTATTTAATAATTTTTACTATACTTTTATAAATTTTTAATATTAATATCTGTTATTATAATTTTAAATTTTCTATCCACAATCTTTTATTTATGTAATATTTATTTAATAATATTCAAATAAAATACAATTTTAACATTCTACCGCATAAGTTTTGATCCTTAGCAGTTAAATTTTAAATTCATCACTATACTAAATTATACTGTATTAAGCTGAATATATAATTAATATTTATAAATATAAAAAATTTTGGTAGGAAGTGAAAATAATTATAATAATAAAAATATTTTATGTGTATACTGTTTAATATAATCTATTTGATACCAGTGACAAATTTAAGATTTAGGAGGTCAATGTTTTTGTAATAAAAAGTTAACAACAAATTTTATTTAAATGTTATATAATAATATTTTTGATGATATAATTAAAAATAAATATCGCATAAATAAGATACTATATGTAAAAAGTTTAAAATGATAATAACATATAAAATTGTCTGAAAGTATATTAAAAATGATTAAATGGTATAATCTTATATTAAAAATTACATAATAGTTTAAATATGACTAATGTAATAGCCTTTGAATTTTAAAGCTTTGAAGTAAAAGATACTTCGTATATTATAATTATAAAAAAAAATATTAGTATGAATGTGCATATTTTTATTTTTTATTAAGAATATAACATTTTATAAAATACATGCGAGATTTTATGAAATTGTTACAATATCATAATTTAAACTTAATGAATTTTTATGAAAAAGTTATAAAATTTATATAAAAGTTACAAAATTTATACAAACGGTACGATTTTTTTTCCCATAAAACTACACAAGTGCTTAAGTAAGAAGAGTTTGGAATAAAACTCATATATTCTTATTTCAAAGTTTATACACGAAAAAAAAGGCGTTAATTATCTTGTTAAAAGTGAAAAAAAAAAGATAAAATTTGCAATTAGAAAACACTGAATAAAAAAATATTTTATTTAATTATAAAATTTACAGCATTTAAAACAAAAATAAGTCAAAAAATTAAAAAAAATTATTTTCGAGTTATATATTTAAAATTATATTTTTTAAAAATAATTTATTAAACAAAAAATTATATTTTTAAAAATAAAAATAAAAATTTATTTTTAAAAATAATGAACAAACGATCCTTAACCTTTTCTCGTCTCGTGAGAAGTTGAAATAAAGCGTAAAGAATTGCAAGGTAGGGGTTTAATCGGGCTGTGGTGCAGCCCACAGGCGGCAGCCAATTTTCGTCCGCCAGCATATTGTCTGTTGCATGTACTGTACGTATAGTGAGCATAGCAGAAAGCAAAGCGGCAGCACAAGCACAAACATAGCACGCGCACTCTCATCGCCATTTCTCCCTGCAACTGCAAGGTTTCTCCTTTCTCATCTCTTTGTATATCTTTGCTACTATCTTCATATTGAAACATTTTGGCTCAAGCAACTTCCCATCCCATAGCACCCGTCAACTTGCCTAGATTGTCTTCCCGAGGTTTCAGTAGCTATCTATATTTATGTATATATATGCTTAACAAGATTTCAATATCTTGCCTCATGTTTTAGTTGGATTCTCTTTTCTTCTTTTTAATTCTTAGAGGCGACAACATCTTTGATCCTTCTATTTCATGCAAGCGTTCTACGATTATAAAAATTTAGAATTTCTGATGCCATGCTGGTGGAATCAAATTAAAAGGAATAATAGCTGGATTTTAATAGCTTGCAATTTCTGGGCTTCTTTGTTTTTGGTATAATGCTAAAGTTCATCCACACTTTGATTCTTCCTCTCTGACTTTAGATATTTGAAATAATGGTATTACAAGCACTGAATGTGTTAGCTAAATATAGTTTTTTTCGCCCTCCTCCTGAGATTAAAGGTGCCAGCTTTACTATTAATTCATCTACGAAGAAATTTATACCAAATTGTGTTCTTTTGAGTGAACTTAGGCCATGGATATTTTGTTACGAAAGATGTTCATTTCAATGCATAAACTGCTTGTAGGTGACATCAGTTAAGCAGGAAACTCTTCTATGGAAGGAAAAGATGGCCAAGAGAATTCTTCTCAGTTAATGTTTAACTCT
The DNA here is from genome assembly GCA_020226215.1 of Sindora glabra. Classification (NCBI taxonomy): domain Eukaryota; kingdom Viridiplantae; phylum Streptophyta; class Magnoliopsida; order Fabales; family Fabaceae; genus Sindora; species Sindora glabra. The sequence goes on along the minus strand of CM035228.1, from coordinate 8,375,648 downwards.
GGAGGAACAAGCAGCCATATCTCTCATTCAGCTGAGGATGATTCGAACCAGCATTTTGTTGCAGCAGCTGCTGGAACTGAAAGAAGCAAGGGAGGGAACCGGTGGACTTACTTCCCAAAGCCATCTCATAATAACTACGTTGAATATCTCACAGAATCCTCAACCAATTATCTGCTAAAGTCTGCACCAACGGAAGATGAGCTGATGGGAGGGGAATATTCACCTGTTGACAGCATACATGATGTTAATATTGGGGCCCATAGCACAGACAGAAGCTTCTTGTTCAATGATCCTGGAAAAGCTTGCACCTTTAAACTTCCTGATTCTTCTATTGGCCTAGATGCTAAGAAGGTAAGCCATTGAACGGAAAGATTACAATTTCTGGGTTTAGACAAAAATTTATTGTATATTGATCCAGGAAAAGCTTGTACTTTTAAACCTGCCGCTTCAGTGATTATTGTACATTGAACGGAAAGAGTTGTTTTAAGTGAATGCAATTGAAATATTATCTTCTAGTTATATCCAGTTGAGTATACAGAGATTAAGTGCGATGCTTTTGGAGAAGAAATCTCATTTTTTACTTCCTGGAGTCAGTAGGTGCTCTTATTAATGAAATTTCTCATACATGAAACCTTGACCTATGATTTCTCCTTTTTCCATTTTTTCTTTCGATATTTTTAACAGGCGGGGATTTGGAGACCAGAGAATGCAGGCCAGCAAGCCAATAAATTTGCAACTGCTCTATACCAGCTTCATGCAGAGGTCAATTAATGCACTATATCATTGCCTATGAAATCATCAAAATTTCTAGATTTCTTTCTAATTATGAAATTTCTGATGAACATTACCATAACATAATAGGACCACGCTTCCTGGACAGCAGAATCAACCAGAGAGAAGCTCAGTAACGTTTCACAACAACTTGATCCAAGGGTCACTCTTGGTGCAGTAGCTTTCCTTCCCAAACCACAATCTGGTCCATCAAAACAGAAAGCCCCTACAACTGATCGTGTAAGTAAAACTAGCCCTTTTTTTTTTTTAATAATTTAAGCAATGGTAGGAGTGATGAATCTACAAGACGCACCCACACACACACAAATACTAAAACCCTGGATACAGCGGAAGGTATAAAACCTTCAAAGAATATAAGATCTCATTTGAGTCAAACACTTTTTATTATGTTCTTATCAGTTGAATTAACAAACTTATCACATAAATTTGACAAAATTTAGCCTCCCTGACCAATCCTCTTCAATTTAGGAACGGAGGCAACGTATTGCTGGCAACCTGAAAGCCTTGCATGAATTGCTTCCAAATCCAGCCGAGGTAATTGTTGTCTACGAATGAGTTTGTCATTCCTGACTATTAGTTTTTTAATTCTTAAGGTAATCCCAATCAGAAAACCAGATACCTCATTGCAGTTAAACAAGATTTTATGTTTTCTTGATTGTAGATTTCTGGTTTAGGAATATGAATTTTAGAGAAAATATCAAAATTGAACCCCAAGGGCCTTGACAATAATTATTCAAGGTCTCCCAGAGCTAATCTTGACAATAAAAAGTTAGTATACATATGACATATTGCTTTGAGAACTATTCTTGAGTAATACCTTTGATCTTATTTTCATTGGAGTTACACTACAAACTATTCTCATTGTGAATCTGATTTTTATTTTGCAGGGCAGTCAGGCATATGTAGTTGATGACATCATTGACTATATCAAATATTTGCAGCTGCGAATAAAGGTACCTTTTAATTTTCAGTGCCCATCTGTCTTCCCGAACTTCCTCCTTTTTGTGGAGGGGCAATGATTGAATTTTCTTAACATTTCTCATTTCTCATTACAGCAACTAATTGGAAATTAGCGGCCTAAACTTATTCCTCATTACAGGCACCAGTTAATTTTTCAGGATTAACTTACATCAGAATTCAGACTATAAGCACACAAACTTACATCTTAGTGAATATATTACATTACGCTGCTACTTTGCAAATGAAGTTTATTCTATTCTTACCTGAAACTCGGATGAATTCATAAACTAGAGCAATTTTCTTTGCAGGAATTAAGTGGAAGCAAACTGCATGATCAATCAAGCGCCCTACCACTTATTTTCCGCGAGGTACAGAGCACAGATTACGGTATTGAGCGACATTGGCAAACTGTTACAAAACAAAGCATAGCTAATTATTTTGTGGGATGACATGGATGCAGGGTCATGGGCATTATATAAGGCAACAAATACTCAACGAGCCACTGGAGGAGATGATGGGGAAGTTACTTGAGGAACATCCAGCAGGAGCCGCTCAGCTGCTGGAAAATAATGGACTTTACCTGCTGCCTACTTCTTTGGTTGAAGATCTGCACCAAGCCATTCTTATGTTTGGGGCAGGAATTCCACCTATATGACTATGTTTTTTGTCTTCTGATGTCTTTATTGCTTTCATTGCTATGGTGATATCTATTTACTTTTCATGGTGTGTGGTTTTATGAATGACATTACAACTCAAAAACAAGATTGTTTTCAGATATGTGTAGCCTTGATTCCGCAAGTGCGAAATGTTCATGACATGACTTTTTATGATACGCCCCATGTCAGTTGAAAGTATATTTGGGCTTATTGGACCTTAATGGAAGTCACACACACACACACACAGATTCAGGCCCGTTGTACAGCTCAACAGTAGCATTTGTAATGTAATGAATGCGGCATTTGGTAATAAATTTGCCATGCAATTCCCAGTTGTTTTTCAGCGAAATCACATGAGCAGGATAGAGCAGGTAAAGATATGATATTCATCCTAATTTTAATACGTCACATAATGAGGAATGTGAAACCTCGTAATTAAAATATTCCATGTGATGAGATGAGTTTAATAATAATAATAATTGCAATGCAATGAAATGTTCTACTTTATTCTACAAAACATACTCATATGATTGTTGTCCAATTGTACTGAACTATTCTTAAAAGGGTTTAGAAGATTTGATTATGAATAGTCCATCTCATTCTTATAAGAAAAAGACTATGGAATGAAATCCATTTCTTACAAATTCACAAAACGGGGGAAAAAAATCTGTTTTAGAAGAACACAACGTTCAATCTAGCACAAAGTATAGTGCTTATGCAAAATCAAGAAATAAAAATTACCTTCTCTCTCTTTCATTTATTCGGCTAAGAATTAAAAAAATTTAATATTTTAGAAGGACATCTAATTTTAAAAGATTTTTTAAGTTTCATAATTTTTTTAATTCATTATAGTAAAGGAAAATACTAAATTTACTTACAAAGGAGACACACATATGAAAAAAAGGATAATCTAAAAATCTAATTTCTATTAGAAATTCACCCAATTAGGTTATCCCAATATAGTATTCTCCTTTTTCGTGTCTAAAACACCCATAATAAGGATAATGATACTTTCATGATTCAAATTTCTCTATATATTACCATTACAATAATATCATTGTTTATTTTTGTAATTCATTTTGAATCACTATAACAAAATAATTAATTGATGTTAGGTATTTAAAGAATTAAACATCAATTTATGATTGACATTTAATCGAGAAACATTATATATCAAATTTATTGTATAACCACTGTAAAAAATAATAATAATAATAATATCAATTAATATATAGAAAAAAATAGATATCATATCATTTGCCAGCATTGTGCCAAATAACATTCAATATCTACTTTTTATAAATAATCAACATCTAATTCTAACTATACCACTTCAATATATATAAATAACCGCATGGTATATTTTACCTCCCACCTAACCCTAACCTCTTCCAACTTGCTTCGATTCCTCCCTTTCAATTTCTCCTTCCCAACCTTAACCTCTTCCACTAGTTCTCCTTTCTAAGTCCTCCATATTTCCCATGTATTCCACTTTGTAGAACATCATACCCAAAAATAGAAACCAAAATCTTCTATAATTGTACAAAATCTTAATGTCAATAATTATAAGGAAAGCAACTATAAAGAATAAATTTTATAACAAAAATTTGAAAATTATTAGAGGTTATATACAACATCCCAATCATAGATGATTGTTGTGTTTAATACTATTTTAATACTCATTACTTAATATATGAGATTAATACTCACTAGAAAAGTATACTTGAATTCAATCCCTATAAATATGATGAACATTCATTCAAATTTCTAGAAAATAATGGTATATATTTCATATAAATAAATAATAGATAATATGATCAAATGCTAAAGAAAATTCATGAAATCAAATTTTTTACCCGTATAAACTGATAAAAGTTGCATCAGAATGGTGGCCAACAAAATACAATAGATTATGAAATCAGAAATTAAATTACAAGCATAAAAAAAATCTTTCTTTTAAATTATGAATTTTTTCAATGAATACACAACCCCACAAATTTAGCAATAAGTTAATAGAGCTTTATTCCTACAAAAAAATGGTGAGCAAAAATATAAAATTGAAAAAAATCATCTTTGTGTTGGAAAATGTATATCTTGTTAGAGAGAAAATCATTTTAGAATTTAGAAAAGTTATGTGATGAAATTTGCAATTAAAGCTAGTGCTTTACTCATTTTATTTTTTAACTTATGTTAAGAGTAGGAAGAATTCAAGAGTTTAGATGTCAGCTATTAATTAAAAATTAACATATAAGTGACAACAATATCATCCTACTAATAAAAAGAATGACATTAGTTATTAACAAAAGACTAATGTTTAAAGAATAATAACATTGTACTACTAATAACTTAAAAATGTCAAATTTTTTATGAATAACAAATGTTGTTATTTTAAAAATGTCAATTTTAAGTTAAAAATAATAATTTTTGATGTATGATATTTTTTTAAATGTTACTATCAAAAACATCCAATTGACAACTCTAAAAACAGAATCAGAAATAACCAATTGACATTTGTAGAAACAAATTACAATTGATATCCATAGAATGAGATAGAAATTGATAACACAACCAATCGTAAGAGCTTTTATACAAAGCTTCTAAACTCTCATTTATACAACAAAATATAACAAGTTATAATGTATTATGTACAAACCAACTATTAGTAACATATTTGCAAGAAGTTTAATTACAATCACTAATCATATTTAGGAACAAATAAACTAACTTTTAGCAATTTATTTACAAGAAGATTAATGACAACTATCAGTCATATTTAAGAACATAAAAGGTTATTCACTATGGTTGAGCTCTAATCCTAATGAAATATATTGCCTACGTATCTCTAATTTCATCAAACCATTCTTGAGTCTATGGTTTAGGTTTGTTCCCAAAGCACTACAATTTGTACATAACTAATATATTATCATCAAGACTAATTTAGTTAATTAAATATGTAATGAGATATAAATAAGCAAATAATTATCTCAATTAGTTTTTAATAAGCACATAACAAATCATTTATATAACACATGATGTAGTAGCTATACTTTACATTTCTAAGTTATCTTGGGCACCACAATAAAATATAAAGTCGATTCAATCCCATTGACACATGAGCATACATTTGCAATATATTACAATTTTACTATTAACAACATACGTTTGCTAGCTTTTATGTTAAAATTTTATTTTTTGCATCTAGTTGCATGCTTTTCTTATATATAACCATCAAAGCTCTTTTCAAGCACTTCTTCAAAGTAAATTGCACTTCCCCCAACAAATGATCTAATTAGTAAACAATCTTCCTTTTTTAGAACATTATAACAAACATCCTATGGTACTTACAATAATAGCATAATAAGTTGACAAAATCTATTTAAGGAAAAAAATTACAACTTACACATAAGTAAGATTGACTCTTTGTGGTACAATAAGGAATAACAAGTTTTCTTTGACTAATGAGTAAAACATTAACAACATATTCCTCCATTAATACATAATTTTTTTGCAATTTCTTGTTAAGTTGATATGGATTTAGAAATCCATATAACAATATTAATGACCACCAATCATAATAATATCTGCAAAAAGATTGACATAAGTTAAACTTATATTCAGACATAGTTTAATTAGTTTATGTTTGTTCAAAGAAGAATCATAAACTTACATGATCCTAAGCTTGATACAAATGATGCCAAGCTCTTTGAACCTCAAGAGTTATTAGATGGAGACCTTGTTCATGTATAGCAGATTACATAATCCTACCAATTTTACCACCATTTAGAGTATGACTTAAGCCTATTTCCCTAAAAGCTATTGAGGAATGCTTGCAATGCCTTTTCAGAATGATTAAAGGATTGCTAAAATACAAATAATGTCAGTTAATTATCTCACATAAATAATACTAATATAATTTCAAAATATATAAAAAGGTTAGTGGTAAAGAGAGTATACAATATAAAACCTTCATTAGGAATTAAATGGGGGTCATTGGCTACAAAATGACAGTCTTGAGGCTTCATCCACTATTTAGACTACATCATTTAACACTAAGACTATCGCCTTATAGACCAGAGGCTTATTGATTGCCACTTTAACTTAATTATCTAACAAAGGTCGATGGTAAAGCTTATAGTTGATTAAAATTCATCAATCCATAACCTTTTATAGAAGTGATCTTGCCACCATCAAAGCACATCACACTCTACCTTATGTAATTTAAACCCCCATAATAGGATGCCCAATTCATGTATGAAAATAAATAAAAAAGTGTAAAAATTAAAGGTGAAATTTACCTTGAGTATGGTTATTAGAAAGGTTATTACCATAGAAGTAAGCACTACAAGTGTTGCCATATCCTCTAAGCTAGTTGTAGGAGGAGTCAGCATCCTTTTCTAATTAGAAGTTTGCTATAGTGGTTAGGTACTAATCATAAAAGTAAGTTCATTCAAGTAAATAATGGACCTAAGGGCTAATTGGGATAGATGCCGTAAAACTTAGAAATGCATTCTACTAACGACCAGTCTACTCCATCAGAGCACGAAGCTACTTTTGTTGTTAGAAAAGCTATCATGCTTACAAGTACTACTCTTCCGTCTATTGTAACTTTCCTTCTAATTCATATTGAGTTTCTATGCCACATTATCAATGATGCTTGCTCTAAAGTCTTCTAAATTAGCTTATGAATGTCTTACTAGATAGTCCCTTATTAAGTTGAAATATTCCTTTAAGCTAACACCATGTTTGACACCTTGAACATAGCTAAGATGCTCTTCAATTCTTAAAGTTATGGTTAAGATGTTATTACTTAGAAATATTTTCATGTTTAATTCAATTATAAATATTTTTAAAGATATTATAATATTATATTTTAATTAATTTAAATATTTTTAAAATATCATTTGATTATTAAAAATATTTTTTTAAAAAAAATTAAATGATTATCAATAATATATAATAGTTAATGATAGTCATCGATGATTCGTGGTGTTGGTAATGGTCACTACATGGATGGTAGCTAGTGATCGGTGATGATCATTAAAAATAAGTGGTCGATGGTGGTTAATAGGGATAAGCAATGGTTAGCGGTAATAAATAGTGTTAGATTATGATCACTAATGATGGATAGTGGTTAGTTATAATTATCAATAATGGATGATGATGAATGGTGGTAACCAGTGATTATCAATAATAGGTGATGTTGATAACGGTTACCAAAAATAGGTGGTGGTCGATAATTGTCACTGTTGATAAGTAGTGATGAATAGTAATCACTAATGATGGGTGATGCCAATAATGGTCACAAAAAATAGGTGATAGCTAATGATAATCCTTAACAATGAGTGATAATAAGTAGTAGTTAATCACAGTAGGGTGGGCAAATTAGTTTTTTTATATTAATTAGACATTTTCATATCATAGGAATATAAGACATTCACCTCCCTTACAAGAATATTTTAGAAGAATATTGGGTTAAAAATATTTTTATAAAATTTAAACTAAATATAGGAATCTTATATTGCTAGAAAGAGGAGAAAGATTTTCTAAACTAAACACTATCTAAATCCATAGGTTTTAGTTAGTTGTTTAATGAATTTTCACTTTAAGAAAGAAATTAGGAATTTATGATTATCTTCTCACAAAATCTTGAATTAAAGTTGTTTCAGGTAAGTTAATTACTCTTTTAACATTCTCTTATCTCCTCCATATATAAATAAGTAGACAATTTACTTAAATCATTAGTTTTATAAAAAAAAATTATTATTAAGGATTACATGTTAAATATTTAGGATTTTAAAGAATAAATGTGTAAACAATGTTTATGGAAGAAATTCATTATTTTATAGTTAGAATTTGAGTATTGATAATGGTGTTGTATTGAATTTGGTCATATTGCTATATATACATTTAGATAAAGGAAAATTGACTAAATAAATAGTACAAACATAAAAATTATACAAAATTTCAGTAGATGATCAAGTATATAAGTGATTATAGCCTCCTAAGTTGCTCTTTAGATGCTTAAAATTGACTATATACTTAATTACCTTAGAAATGTTGCTTTCCAAAAGCCCATAATCTAGTATGGCATCCAAAGTTACTTTTGAATTGCACATAATTAACTATATAATTGATTATAGTGCCAAATTTGGTCTCTAAACCCTTATAGTCAATTACGTGCTCAATTATTCCCTTGTATAATCCAATTTTACATATTTTATGGAATTTTGAGAAATTGCATTCATAAATAGATGTTGTTTTTATATTATGAGCTTATGGGTACTATGATAATATATATGAATATGGTATTTATACGTCAAGCTTATGGGCATTGTGGTAATCATATATGGATGTGGTACTTATATATTGAGCTTATAAATGTTATTATAATTAATTTTAATGCTAAATTTCATAATGGGATGTGTTTATGATGCTTATTGTGAAAAAGGTGAAATTGAAATATATGAATTATGAATAACATTGAATTTGGAAAATTATTTGTAAAGGGATAATGTAGACTTTGGAGGAATAAAATTAAGTTTATGAGGAAATAAAACTAATTAAGAGATACAAAGAGATTTAAATGCTTTATATTTAAATTACTTACTAAACATCATTTTGATCGAAGACACTTATTATTGATTATGTTGTTCTTAGACATGTATTCTTTTGAATAAAGGATAATCTATACAAGATGGATATTATAAATATCCTTTTATTTTATATTATTAAATAAATTATTTATTTAATGAATCAAGACTCGCTCCTTTCTTATTTATTTATTTTTTTAGATACGATGGCAGATGCTCCTCCACCTTTAACTCCACAAGAGTAAATCTCACTATAGCATGACTTTGTGCAAGGCAACAATGATTGTTGAATTATTGTAAATAGAAATGTCTTTAAGGGGCTTATAGTGAGCAATAGGTAGTTGAATATGAACCAATACGAATGCTTGGATGTATATATTTTTTATAATGTTTGTGAAATATGGTTTGCAATATTAGTACTTATGTGTGATGGTACCTAGTATAAAATCTAATTAAGTTAGTGAAAATTGAGAAACAAATTCCATGCCAATTACAACTTAGGTAGGTTGTGATAATATAATTGTAAAATAATTATAACAATTTCAATATTTTTATAATTTTTTCTTTATTATATATAAAATAGAAGAGACAAACATTATATGAAAATAAGTATATAAAAAATATGTGCAAGCTAAAAACTATATATAATTATTTATCAAAATAAATATTCTTACCATTTATAGGACTTACAAAAATATCACATACAAAAGAATACTAGAACTTCTTTTTGCTTTAACAAAATTGATCAACTTATGTGCATTTGAGAAATTAACATATTTTCTAGATGTGATGGTTGTTTCTAGTTCCAATAGTTGAAATACTTATAAGAAATTTTAATATTGGCCTAACATTAATTCATAAATTACATTTAATGTTAATATTAATTTTGTAAATTTAAAATAAAGTGACTTTTTTATAATGGGTCCTGAATGGTATTTAAACTCAAACGTGAGTTAGTTAAGCAAGATGAATTCTGTAATGGGTAAAATTTGTGACCTAACTTAGTTATTTTAATGGAGTCCCCTACCACTAGTAACTACTTCTAATCTATATTATATAATTGGTGTGTAAAGTTAGGATCCTTCATTTGAGAGAAAAAGAGGGATATTACGATAAAGGGGATATGACTTTTATAATAATTTCTTATCTCTATGTTTTGCAGATATGTACAAATGATTTAAGGAGTGCCAAATTGAGGATCATATATAAGTTAATCAGATATTTATTACACCAATATTATATAATTAAATATTTTGTTCATCTTTATTGATGCCATAATTTAAAGTTAAAATTCAAAATTTATATTTAAAATAAAATTTATTCTTGCATTGCAATTTCAGATTGTAACTTTGGAAGTAATAATGCAAACAAAATTATAAGAAGAATTGAATTGAAAGGTTGAATGTTGGGTTAAGGAGTTAAAGCAAAGTCGGAAAGGGAAAAAAAAATACCTCTCTTGTTTGTAAATCATGTTAGTAACTAAACAAATAAAAACAAAAGTGAGGTCAAGAGAGAGGAGCAGTTACAAAACAAAATTAAAAAGAGATCGTTTCAAAATGAAAATTGAAATGTCATGGAAAGTTAGTGAAGGTGAAGGTGGTTAATTAAAAACAATTAAGAGAAGAATTTTAAAGGAAGAAAAATGGGCGACTAGGAGCAGAAGTATAAATAGAGAAGTAATTTTCCCTCTAAGCAAAGATTTGAAAGAAATTTATTATATTAAATAGATAGATTTTGTCTAAAGATAACATGATTTTAAAATCGTTTCATTAATTCTAAGACAAAATTCAAAGGTTCATGATTTGTGCAATGATAACACAATAAAAAAAAATTATGTAATACTATGAGGAGCTTGATTTCTTATAAAAATTGGATGTTTTTATTATTAGATTACATTTAACGCATTAACATTATATTTTTAATTGTAATTCACTTATTTTGAGATTTAAAAAATATAATTTAATAATAAAATATTTAATTTTTTAAGAAAAATCATACTTCTTATAGCATTATTCATAAAAATTTGAAGTGCGTAAATTTTTTTGCTTAATTTTAAATTTATTAAAAAAGAATGACACAAAAAGAAGTCAGTTCTCCTTTTTGTTTTCCAATGTGCGAGGTTAAACAATTATTCATGTAATTGAGTAGCCCCCCTCTACATTCTATTGAAGCACGATTAAGATAGTAAAGGTGTTTAACTCACGTCTAAAATAAATGTGAGATTTCTACCCATTCTGATAAAGAATATGAAATCCAATAGTAAACTTTTTTTTTTAAAAGATGTAAATAAAGAAGTGAAAATAAAAATAAATTACGCCTAAAATAAATTTGAATTTTTTACATCTTCTAAGAACAGGTACGGACAGAACCCAAAATGAATTCATTTGTTTTAAAGAAGACTGAAAAAGTAAATCTTTTAAGAAGTTAAATAATTTTATTATTTGATTATTTTTATTGTATTAAAATTTATATTTTTAATTTTAAAATTTATTTTAAGATTAAAAAATAACCTAATAATAAAAAATTTTAATCCTTTAAAAAACAAAACTTTTATAGTACCAACCATGATAAAAATAATATTATCGTGAGAGATAAGTGTATCCAAGTCAACATTCTAGATGATAACAAATCATGGGCTTAGGACACCAATAATGCCACCAAGGTTCATCCCCCAAATTTGGTAAAGTTGATGATATGCAAACTCCACATGAAACCTGTCATGTTAACTGATGCAACCTTCACATCACATCACATCCCCATGATGATCCCATCCATTATTTATATGTGGGCGATGACTCCAGCGTCAAGTCCACCATTTTTATCGATCTCGTCGGCACGCACTGCTCAAAGAAGCGACGGAATCCCGCTCTTTTTGCAGCAAAGTATGGGTTCTCAGTTAGGTTTTAGTCGATGTGGAGATATTGATGGGATGGCAGGCAGCTGGAGATTTCATTATTATCATTGACGTAATCATCTGATTTGCAATCATTTAGCGAATGTGTTAGTTTGTTTCAACCTTCATCATATCCCTAAAATATCGGTTCGCGTGCCTTTCTTTTCAGATGGTACCCCAGAAGATCCGAAGACCAGAAAGATAGTTAACCTGATTGATAATGGAGTTTGTGAAAATGATTATAATGCATTATTATTAATGTAATGATATATTAGTATATCATTAATTTTAATTATTAATTTATTATATAATAAATTAAATTTAATTTAAAAATATTAATATATAATAAATTTAATAATATATTGATATATTATTACGTTAATAATATATTATAATTTTATTTTAAAATTTAATCATTACTTTGTTATCTTGAAATGAAATTTTTCATTTTGTACTGAATAAAATTTAAGGTTTACATATATTAATTGTACTGATAAATTATAAAACATTGGATTGGATATTTTTATTAAAAAAACACAAAACTCAATATAAACTATAAAATTTTATATATTAAGTAAAACCCAATGCCACCTCTTAAAATTTATGCGCGGAGGGAGGCTTATTGCTGTTGTTTGATGTAGCTATTAGAGTTTTAATAAATAATTATAAATCAGATAAATAATTATTACATTTTAGCGTCAAAATTTTTCTATATATTTATTTTTAAAAAAAAATTATTTTTATGAATTATTAGTATAAATGTTGCAATTTTGCATGCAAACAAGAATGTCACAATATACATATCAACAAAGCTTGCACGAAAAAATTAAGTGGAAAAATATACACTAAAATTATTTGTGAAAAGTAAATTTTTTTATGAAAACCATGAAAAAAAATATATGTTTTGCATTTCTCTTTGTAATGCATATATATAGACATATTAAAATCTTTATATTTTCAATACACGTGTTACCCCTCAATAATCAAATTTCTACCGATGTAATTATTTTTATATGTATATTTGAAATATATATATATATATATATATATATATATATTCCTTCTATTTTATTTTATTTTATTTTATTTCGAAAAGTTTAGCTTCTCCTTCCTTGTTCACGTTCCTAAGCTTCTCTAAGAAAATTTTGCCTTGTTAAGTTGTTCCCTCCCTTCTTCCATCTTCTTTCCCATTTTCCGTCACTTTTTATTTTTTCTATTTCTCTTCATTTCTATTTCTCTCATAAGTTCTTCTTTTACCTCCCTCTTCCTTCTGTATTCCTCTCTCACTCTTTTATACTCATTATCATCAATTTCCACTGCTTGCGAAATGCCTAATTGTCTTCACAAAAGCTTATGGGTATTTGACTTTCCTTGACGGTTTGTTTTTGGAATTTTTTTGTTAAATCTTAAAGTTTTTTAAGATATTGATGATTAAATTAGGAGGGTATTTAGTAAATAATTTTTTATGAATTTTTAATTAATTGGAGTTATTTTAACTGATTAATTTGATTAAATAATTATTTTAAATATTTGGTAAATAGATGATTTAATCAATTTATTGATCTTCAATTAATTAATTTGAAAAAGTTGGAAAACTCTAAACTCTCAACCTGCAATACTTATAACTTAACCGTTGGACTATTATATATTCTTACTCTTATACGTAGTATTTTAATTTAATGTATACTAAAATAAAATAGTTTTTTTTATGAATACTAAATAATCATTTAACTTTCTATTATATTTACATAATAAAATTAATATTTTCACAAAATATTTGTTATAACATGTTAAAGATATTGTTATATAATTATTTAATAAATTTAAATTCTTTTTATATTAAAAATAAAATTTAATAAGATTTATTTATACACATGGATAACACATATATATGTATATGTATATACTTTAAATCATAAAATAAACTCATATTTTTATACATTATTTTATATATAAACAATTAATCATAAAAAGTTAATTGTGGATTAGATATTAGATATTCTTTTTCATCAACTTTCTAAAATAATCTTTTTGGTTGTACCTTTATTTTTGGATTTCAAATGAAACAATCACTCAAAACTGTTTTGGAAATTTTATATGATTTTTTTTTAGTTGATGAAGTTTTGAGATGATAACATTAGAAGTTTTCTCTGGTTAAATAATATTAAGTGCATTTGGAATGGAAAATATTCAGAATTAAAATTTCAATTCCAATTTGCATTCGCAACAAGAGAACATAATTTATAAATTTTACATATTATTCGATTTCAATATAATTGTTGTTGATCATTAATTTTACTATTATAACTAGGACCAAACTTAGATAAAGTATCATTAATTTTACTACTATAATTAATTTTTTAATTACAATCAAATCACAATGTGTTAATTGCCTTATTTAAAAAAAATAATTAGCACTTTGATGGTTATCATAATTACCAAATTATGATTATTATAGTGAATAAATAGAATAATTACACATATATCATAATATGATCGGAGAAACTTATGACAAGCATGTATAAGATATTTTATCAAGATTTTATCCTTATGATTATTGCTGGTCATTAAAATTTTTTAATTTTTTTTACCTTTTTAAATGCTAATTGGAGTAATTAGTACATTGTAAGAAGTTTTCTGAATTTTTAGTTTTAATGGAATTCCTTTTGATATCTTTCATTGAGAGATTATTTATTTTAAATTTGGGAATGGTTACAAAGAAATTTTGAGTTTTCCAACGGGCACACAAATTGTGTGCCTACTAACATTAATAATTCACCACTTCATTGTTATTAAAAAGGTGGGTCAATTATATATAATTTTCTTGTATTTTTTGTGTATGATTTATTCTTATAATATTAAAATGTGTTATTTACCTTTTTATACTTATTTAATGGTGTACATAACACTTTTTTGTTAATTTTGCATTTGATACTGTTGTAGAATCAATCTATGATTGTCATGTGATTTAATTTCCCTTCAATATTAAAAAAAATGATATTAATTTTAGAAAAGTTTCTTAACATTTTCTTTAATTTATTCATTATTTTAATCGGCATTTTGAAATCTCTTATTTATTGAAACAAACTTTTTAAACTCTAATTACTTCATTTAGGAATAACAAAAGAGAATTTCTTTGAGTTTATCATCCTTGAATAGTAAGATCTAGTTTCTTTCTCCTAGTGTAACAATTTAACTTTTCTTCATAATAAATTTGTCTTAACTTACAGTAAATGCAAATTGACTCTATAGCAAATTTCTACTATTTCAAATATAAAATTAAGCCAAAATAGGAAGGTCTTGTCTATATCAACGAAGGGAAATGGAGTGTGTCCTTTGACAAGGAAAAACCAAATATATGTTGATTATATACATTATGATTGAAGAATTCTAACATATAAATATCAAGAAACTATTTTTGTAGAACATTATGCGATAAAGTAATTCTTTTTATTTTATTACTTTCGATTGCTAGCAATAATTCGATAACAATTTAACTATGGAAGTACAATTTCTATAGTAATTGTTAATGGCAAAGTAATAAAGTTTGTCTTTAGACTAAAAATGCTTTAAATAAGATAACTTGAGTAATACTTATTTTAACATGGAAGATTGATTAAGTATAAATAGAGCTTGTGATTATTTAATTAGTTTATAAATCATATGAGAAAGAAAGTTGAGACTTTTCTAAAATTAACATTAATTTCTTTTAATTTTAATGCTTGATTCTACTCATGGTCATTATAATATACAATGTAATCATATTTGGTCCCCTAAAATACAAATTTTGATTTTGGTCTTGGTCCCCAAATTACTCAAATCAAATCAATTTTGATCCAGATCACTAAACAAAAGTTACGTTATTAATAAATAAAGCTGAGTTAGTAATTTATTTCCTATGTGGCATTAGCAAGATCAATTTAGGTGAAACCAATTTAAATTGGAAGAACTTCACTTAATTTTTTTTTTAACTAAGGACTAGCAATTTACACAAACATATTCCACAAGCATGAAAGCAGAAAAA
This sequence comes from Sindora glabra, assembly GCA_020226215.1. Lineage (NCBI taxonomy): Eukaryota > Viridiplantae > Streptophyta > Magnoliopsida > Fabales > Fabaceae > Sindora > Sindora glabra. The sequence continues at coordinate 8,359,733 of CM035228.1, read as the reverse complement.
CACCAAATCCTGAATCTCGCAGGAGGATTTGCCTCACGATCATTCGTTGTAGAATATGGTTCGGCGACCAAAGGCCTGGGGCTGGACGTGGCCGAGTCAAACGATTCGAGTTGAAGGAATACGCTGGGTCATCCTCGATCTCGATGAAGATAAAGATGATCTAGAACCATCTCATCCGCGTCGTGATTGATACATTTTTCTAAAGTTAAACCTACTCCTAAAACTATTTATTAAATGGTTGCATGATATAAAAATATAAAGTTGAAAAATTCACTAATTTCTTTTCTTTTTTTTTTCTTCTTTTTTTTTCCCCATCATCTGAAAGTCAAGTCAGGAAGATAAGGTTTAATCTATTAAGTACGTTTTCTTGAAAACAACACTTAGACTAACAAACAAAACCTCATCATTAGATAAATAATACGAACCCAAAACTTTATAAAAAAAATTAGAAGTTTTTAAACTCTTTTTCCTTTCTTTTTTTAGGAAATTTTGTAATTAATAATGCAATAATTTTCCTTTTGGAGCCAAATTTTAAGACATAACAGAAGTAGTTTATATCATTTTTATTGAAAATAGTTGAAACATAATGTGAATCAAAATCAAGAATTATTAGTAAAGTGATTTCAGAAAAATATATTTTTATCAAAAAGTAGATACTATTCATCCAGCAGGATTTTAAATTGACAATTTTTTAGAGAATATTTCAAAATTAAATGATTTAATAGATAGAAATATAGATAATTGTTTCTTATAAAATCAATATTCCATAAGATTTTATATCATATAAATATATCACACATCATATATGACATTCGAGCTAATAGCATTTAAGCCAATAATGTCAAATATGGCATTAAAATTCATATTTGATATATAATCACAATTTTACATATGGTATAAAGCTAATGTCACATGGGATTCTTAATAGCCCATTTTACATATAATAGAATAAGGTTAAAATATTAATTTTTGCTAAAAATATAATATAATATAATTATGATCTAGCAAAACTATTCATGACTAATTTATCACCTTTTCGGTGACTATAATAAAAGAAAAGATATACAATACATTGCTTCTTCACAAGTAATCATAGCAAGATTTCTTACTTTCATTTGTTAGATTACTAGATCACAATTCCATATGAGAGTTCATTATTATTCATAACTAATGCACAACTATCTATTTTTATGTTAACATAAAAATAAGACTATAAGTATATAATAAAAATTATAAAGTTTTTAAAATTTAATTTATTATATTTATTCTATAATCATATACTCAAATTTATAAATAATAATTTTTTTAAATATAGTATAAGATTTAAAAAATATGATAGATAGTTAAATAACTTGATTGAATTTTATTTTTTACTTATTTAAGATATTTTTATAATAAAAAAGTCTTATATTCATATTATTCAGTAGCATCGATGTCTAAATCGTAATGAGTAGTAGTGAACATGAAACATAGAAAAAAAATATAATAGAATAGACAAAAAGAATATAGAAATAGTATGTTAACTATAAAAAAATTATATTAAACTTGAAATATGATACTTAAAAATTAAAATGAATAAAATATTGATAGAATTTAAATAAAAAATTTCTTCTGTAATTTAATGATATTTTATTAAAAAGTAAAACATTTTATTGTATAATTTCACTAATACTTTCTAAATTAAAATTTTAAATTGTTTAAAATATTTTACACACCATTTAGTGGTATTAGCATGGAAGTTATTGATAATGGAAATACATATGAAAAAGGAAAAAAAAGAAGAATTAATTTACAATGTAACAATTAAAATGAAAAGAAATGATGAGTGAGTTAAAAAGTAATATAAAAATTAAAAATATATAAAATAAGCAATTTAAATAAATGAGATCTTCAATTTATTTAAAATAAAATTAATAAAATAATATATATATCATGTTATATCTACACTTCTTAATAATATTAATGTATAAGCTATAAATAATATGAGGCAATATTTTAAAAAAAATCCAATAGAACAAATAAGAAGAAGATGATTTACCTCCAATATTAAGTAATATAAGAGTTAAAAATATAATATATATATATATATATATATATATATATATATATATATATATATATATATAATTAAGTAATTTAATTACATCAAATTTTTAATTTATTTAAAATATTTTTATAATAAAAATAAAATATATTATATACTTCTAATATTACACAGTACTTTAGCATTTGGAATTTAAATTTTATCCATTTGTAGTATAAAATATTTTATATTATTAGTGAATAATATAAAGATACTTTATTAAAAATTAATAATAATAAAAAAATTTAATAATTTTTTTATTTATATGACAATATATTGGTAAGTGATAATGTAAAATTAATTTATATTGATAATGGAATAAATTCAAATCCTGCATGAACTTCCAATAACATGAGTGAATATGAAAATAATAATAATAATAATAATAATAATAATAATAATAATAATGAGAAGTGAAATAATACATGAATTGTAAAGTACTAATAGAATATAAATTAATTTATATATAATTTAAAATATAGTGCTTGAAAAATAATGTCAAGATAATATTGATAATTTTAATTATATAAATTTGATTTCAATTTTTAAACATCTTATTAAATAATAGAAAATGTAATTAGTTATCTTCACTAAAAATTTTCATATCAAATTTTAAACTTATTTAAAATGCTTTTGTAAAATTTTTAGTTTGTTGTTTTATATCTATCTATATTTTAATATTAGTGTTTAAGTGATAAATAATAATAGTAAACATAAAAAAATATATAATAAAATATCAGTGAGCTATATGATAATTTAAGAGTTAAAAATAAAAAATATAATTAAGTGATTTAATTGAATTAAAATTTTATTTTATTTAAAATAAAAATAAAATATATTATGTTGTATGCATAATTCTTAGTGATATAAGCATCAAAACCATAATAACATAACTAATAACATAAAAAGAAAAAAAGTAAAATATATAATAGAGCAAATAAAAAGAAGAGCATTGGATTCTTATATTAAATATTATAAGAGTTAAAAATAAAATATACCATAACTTAATTTAATTAAAATAAAATTTTAATTTATTTAAAATATTTTTATGATAAAAATAAAATATATCATGTTATGTTATGTCTATTCTAATTAATAATATGAGCATATAAATTATAAATAATAAAATTAAAAAAATATATACAATATCGTAGATAAAAAAAGTAAAGCAGTATGTGTGTTTTTATGATTTTAACTAAATAAATAAATAGAAAATGAGTAATGGTTAAGCTATAAAATAATTTAAAACTAAAAAAATAGAACATGAAATTAAGTATTTCAACTAAATTAAATATTCATAATTTATTTAAAATATTTTTATAATAAAAATAGAATATAACTTATCATATATATTCTACTCAATGATGTACTAATTGATGTAACTTAAGCACGAAAATATACAATAATATAAATAAAAAAATAAAATAGTGTGTGAGTAATGAAACCTTAATAATAGACTAATTATTGTAAGTTAGTTTGAAATACAGCACTTAAAAATTGATATCAATATGATATATATAAAATTCAAATAAATAAATTTGATTTTAATTTTCATATATTTTTCTTAAATGAGAGCATAAGTTATCAATTATTTCATTTAATACTTTCTATATTAAATTAACCTATATTAATTTTTTACTTGTTTGAATTATTTTTATAATAAAATTAAATATATCATGCTATATCTACATATTACTTTGTGATATTAGTATTTATGATTTAAATAATGCTAATTGACAATTGAAAGAAAATGAAACAAATTAATAAAAAAAAGACAAATAATATGTGAGTTATAAATTAATATTAAAAATAAAATAAATATTTATATATAATCAATTAAATTAATCATTAATTTTTTTCAAATATTTCAAAAATTAAAATAAAATATATAATGTTATATTATAGTATTTAATAATATTGGCATCTAAATTATAAATAATATAAGTAAATATAAAAATTATAAAATATAAAAATAAAATATATAGTTATGAATAATTTAATTAAATTAATTATTAATATATTTTAAAATTTTTATATTAAAAATAAAATATATTGTATGATATTTTTATTTAATAATATTAATATCTAAGTTACAAGTAACATGAGCTAATATGAAAATAAATATATAATAAAGTAGATAAAAAAAATAAAATGTATATATAATACAATGAAATAATAGAATAAATAAATTTGAAGGCAAATCTTGAGAGAAAATAAGAAAAAAAGGAAAAAAAATCTCACAAAATATGGTGGGAAAAGCAATGAAAATTTAGCTTAATGTCGTTAATAAAAGCATGCAATTTGACTATAGGAAGAAAGTGAAGATAAAATTAAAATTTCGCCCAATGGCCCACAAAACAAAAATATTAAAGGTCCAAAAAATTGGTTCATTATAGCAAGAAATTAAGAAAAATAATTAGAGCACGGAAGGAGAGGGATTTGGAGGGAATTTGAAATTAAGAAGCATCGAGAAGGTCACAACTGATTAGAAATAAATAATAAAATAAGGATATAACATTATTTTAATTGTTTAGTATTGATATTAATATTAATATTAATACCCTTGCACATAATTCACTAGTGTACATATATTCCATAAGTCTACAATTTAAGTCATGCAATAAATATTAGGCCAAATTTATAGTTTCATTATGAAAAATTTATGAAATACCTTGTGATTTTTTACAACATTATCAATCAAATGATAAATACCACATGATTTTTAGCAAATTACAAAGTATACAAACTTTGATTCTTCCAAGTTTAACCATTTTTCAATTTAAACATATTCAAATCTATATTTTATGTATTATTTTAATACATATGAGAATTATTTTTTCATACTAAAACAAAGTTTTCATGCCATGGTACAACAGTAAAGAAAATTGAAAAAATTTAGTTATACATACTCCTCAAATCTCAAGTATTCGAACATATACCTTAATTGAGCTTTGTTAAGTATATTATTTTTGAAAAATTCATTTAAAATTTCAAACTTTATCAAAAATTTGTGAAACTTTTCAGCCTAAATATATGGTCAATAAACTTCATTTTTTAGCTTTATTTTTTCTTGTTCAAATTAGTCATACAAATTACTTTCACATCAAAATTTCAAAATATGTTAAAGGACACACACTTAGTTTGAAAGTTTCATTTTAAATATCAAATTTTCATAAAACTTACTAAAAATTCCCAAAATGAATTGTAAGGTACAAAATATTATTTTTTAATCATTTTTACACTTAAAACAAATTTTATAAATTATTTACAACTCAAGCTACTAAAATAGTTTGTAAAGAGGCATATTTAACTTAGAAATTCCCTTTTAAACTCCAAAATTTTTTGAAAATTTTCATAATATTTTTTAAGGTTTGAAACGTCATTTTTTACTCCTTCTTATATTAATAACAAGTTACAAAAGTCACCTAAACAATTATCGATTGAACTAGTTTGTAAAGCATAAAATAATGTCATAAAATAAAAATTTTTTGCTTTGTTTTTCTAGTGCAACTACAGCTCCCCCAACTTATTTTCAAGTGATTTTTACCTCAAAAACTTTAATGTAAATGTATACTAATATTATATTAATAGTTTAAATATAATGTGATGTTTTTTATAAAAAAAACAGAATTCTTCTACATACAGTTATAGCAAAACTATGAACCCTTCAACTATTTTCAAGAAAAATTTTGCTTTGGAAAAATATGATGTAACACTTGTATAATACATATAATAGAATCTAAAATAATGTATACTAGATTTTAGTATAAAAACCAAAACTTGTTTCAGTTTTCCAAAGAAACTTGAGAGCTTGAGTTTGTTTTTTTTCAAAAGATTTGCTTCATGTTTTGCATTAAAATATATTTAAAATTTTAATGGTTTTATGTTATATATATATATATATATATATATATATAGAAAAGTTAATTTTTATGACCTTTCTTAAGAGTTTTCTTTTACAAATTCTCTCTTTTTGAAAACATTTTTTGTGTTTCCATTAAAACAAAAACACTCAAACATTCATTTTTCCACGTATAAAAATTAAGTCACTACTTTTCAAATCATTTTGGTAAAATCATAATTTTTTAAATGCTTTCTTACTATTGAATAAAATCTCTTTTACAAACATTTCACTATGAATCTCATGATTTCAATACACCATCACAAACACATTACAACAAATAATTCATCATAAAAACTCATGGTTTCAACATAATAAATGACAATCAATCACAAAAACCCATATACATTTTATATATAATAACTTTATCAAAAGAAAACTAAAAAAAAAAAGGTGAAATCCCTGCTTATCCTTAAAAATGGGCAGAGCTTTTTTTCTCCATTAATTATTCAAGATTTATTATTAAAATAGTATAAAGTTAATAAAGAGATTTTAAAAAGACTTTAGAGAGATGAATAAAATTTAGTAAGATTTATGAAATTTTACCTCTTGTAAGATGATCACAAAAACCAAAACTCTATCGATCTCTGAATATAACTCCAGAAAAACTTTTGCTTACTCCCTAAAAATGAAAAAGAAGATGAAGAAAGCTTCAAAACTTAAACCTCTCTCTTTCTTATGGTCATGCACCCTAGCTTTGGTGTAAAAAAATTATGCTTCACTTCTCTATTTACGGTGTGGATTGTAAGAAGATATAATGCTTGCATCATTAACATCTCATTGGATTTGTGTCATTGAAACTTCTCTTAATCTCAAGAATATTCTATATTCTTTTCTTGATTTTTATTTAAACTTATCATTAACCTATCCTTTTACCAAATTCTGTTACTGCCCTTAAACACATCTCCCCCCATTTAGCTCCACACAAAACCATGTCTTTGTACAACTATATCCTTTAAAATTTTATCAATCTTGGATCTTGAATATCTTATAATATTACTCTATAGAATTATTGAGTCCTTTCTACTAATTATTTATAAACTCTTTTAATTCTCTTATTTTTTTCTCCAAATAACTCCAAAATAATTTTTTCCATTCACTATCTCTAATAAATGCTTCTATTAGTATAAATGAGTAATTTTGCTAATTACTTACTTTCAAATATGATCTGATTTAATTCTATCAATTTTTGTTTGCTCAATTTTTTTTAACCGGGTATTGCAACTTATATCTCAGAAATTTCAATAGAAAACTTGCAGATTTCAATTGGTGGGAATTGGAAGAGGTTCATTGTATGAACGAATAAACAAAAGATAATGTGCGCATTCAATCAATTATTTTCTGCTTCCTCCTCTTCTCCTTCTACTCCAAGAAATTTTGCATTTCAATTTTTATTACACAGTTTTACCCTTTAGTTTCTATTCTAGTTTTTGTTCGTTCTAAATTCCCTCAACCTTATCTTAACTTTTTCACCCTTGTGCAGATTTGTGTAATCTTCTTTCTCATATTTCTGGACCTATGGGAACAGTTGAATCATAATACACAAGTGTGTCACCATAATTGTTTTTGTTGGCCAAATTAAGGTATAAAATTGGGTGCAAATTTGGGAAGGAAAACCTGGGTAGTTTTGTGTAGGAAAATTAGTCAGCATATGCAAATTGCCACCTTAGCTCTATCTGTTAATAATGTAATGTCAATTGGCGATCTAGATCAAAATTGATTTAATTTGAGAAATTGATAGACCAAAATCAAATTATATATTACAAGAATAAAAAATGGAATTAAGCTTATTATTAATGGAGGGAAATTGAAACAAGTGAAAATCATATGTTAATTTTATTTAAATATTTATTAGAGAATCAATGGCAGAGTTATGTATACTATTAAATAAATATATGAGAGTAAATAATACATTTTTTATGAATAGGAGGGGCTATAAGCCCAAAAGAAAGAAAAAAACTACTTCAAAACTACTATAGGGGTAGAGACCCTAATTACATCATAAAAAAGAAATGGTTGAAGTTTAGCTGGTGGCTCAGAGATCGTCATCAAACCCATTTCAATTAAGTTGCTTTTAGTCGCTAGCCAATTTGCACATTTGTTAGCCTCTCTCTATATATGGTTTATTATTACTGTCTAATCTTTGTGAGTGAGATTTTGGCAGTGCCTTGCTAGATTTCTATTTCTAGGATTTATGCTTTTAGAAGATTTTAAATTATTGACCAAAAATTGGCAATTAACCTCTAGGATAATCTTCTTAAGCCCCATATTCCATGCTAAAGATAGTCCTTCCTATATTCCTTATAGCTTAGTTGAGTATGGATCACAATAAGCAAGTCTTTTCATAAACCAATGACCCATTGCCCGTTGGTATCCCGTATGAGGCCTGCACAACTAGTTGTATTTCTTCTGGCATTTACAGAACCATCATAATTAATCTTGATCCACTCTACAGGTGGTTTTTATTAACACACGTTGATTCTGCGTGCACTGCGGGGTGTCATTTCGCCATCTATTAATGTAAAGGCTGTTCTAAAATCTTGAGTATACTTTTCTATTTACAACAGGGTTTACTTTAGGAATGAGAATTCTGGATCAAAAATACTATTATTTCGCCATGTCCATAAGTGCCAAACTATAAATCCTCATTTTAAACTCCATTTTGTGTCCTATGTATCCAAGTTATGTTGGGTTATATTAGATTGAATCCATTGCCGAATATTGTTTGTAAACAAAGTCACTCAGTTTCTGCCTCTAACCAACTTGAGCCATATCTATTTGGATAAGTAACAGTTTCTTAAAGTATGAATTGCAGATTCTGTGCATTACTAGTGGCGATGGCATATAGAATTACCCATATTGCGTTTTCCCCTAACTTTATTTGTCAGGAGATTATTGTGACATAATTTCCCAAAGAATAATTTGATCTTCTTTGGACCCTGCCATTATTAAATATTCTTCCAAATTCTATCAATCTCAGCATTTAAAGGTTTAGTTAACATTAAATAAGCTTGCTTTATAGAAAATTTTTCATCTTAACTTCCTTGCCAGATTCTAAGATCGTCACATGCATTAACATCAAGAGAAAGAGACATTCTTATGTTATTTAGAATAGATAAGGGGAGGATATCCTCACATAGATCAATTTGCCATCCCGTGTCACTATTTCCCATATCTGCCACCATCAAATGCTGCAATTATGGGAAAATTAGTTTAAGAGCCAATTCTTTCAAAGTTGCTTGGCCAAACCATTTATTAGTCCAGAAATTCACACAAGATCCATTACCAATAGACCATACTGCATTGTCATGACATTTTAGCCATAATGCGTATAGGCTTTCCATAATAGAAAATCACTAGGTTTTGCCACAATGGCTTCTATTCTGCTATACTGCTTAATATACTTAAAATGAAAGACAGAAGCCCAAAGATCTTGACATCCAGAATAAAATTACTAGGCCACTTTCAATAAGTAGGCTTCATTCATTTCCTTAAGTTTCGTAAACCCAAGGCCTCCTGTATCCTTTGGTTAGCATATTTTGTGCCATGCAATCATATGAATTTTCTTGTCATTAATTGTATGCCCCCAGATAAATGCTCTTTCATATTTCTCTATTTAAGAAAGTATCGTATTTGGGAGAGGAGTTACCTACATTGTATAGATGAGAAGGACTTGAATTACAGACTTAGTCAAAATTATTTACCCAGCCATTGATAAGCAAGAAGTTTTCTAACCTACTAGGTGGTTTTGAATTTTTTTTCTAGCAAGTATTCATATTTGGTTTTAGTTTGTCGTTTATGAGGGAGAGGAACCCCTAAATACATTCCTAAGTCTGCTATGGTCGAGAAGCCATAAATATTTGTTATCTGATCTCGAATTTCTAGTTTGACATTTCTGAAGAAGAAAATATTTGTCTTAGAGGCATTAATTATTTGCCTTGATAAGCTACAAAAGAGATGTAAACATTTCAGTGTAACTTCAATTTGTCTAATAGATGCTTCACCATATAGAAGGAGTTCATCAACAAACATAAGGTGGGAAATTTCAAGACTTTCTTTCCCAAACCTCATGGGAACCCACTCTTTGGTAATAATTGCATCATTGATGATGTTTGATAATTTATCCCTGCAGAGGACAAAAATATAAGGTAAGAGAGGATCCCCTCGTCTCACCCCATGAGATGGCTTGAACTTTGCAGTCTTATTTTCATTCCAAAGAATATTAAGAGAAGTTGTTATGATGCATTACATAATAAAGTCTGACAAAAGGGTGATAAAGGGGAGATAAGATTAATATAATTGAGAACTTCCTGAATAAAGTTCCAATTGAGACGATCATAGGCCTTCTCGAGATCTACCTTAATGGTGAAGAAACCTTTCTTACTTCGCATTTTCCTCATGGTATGGATTAATTCTTAGGCAATGACAATGTTATCTTGAATCCATCTATCTGGAACAAAGTTAGCCTGGAATGGAGAAACCAGAGCTGGGAGCATAGGTTTTAATTTGTTTACTATAATTTTTGTCATGCCTTTACAAATGACATTACATAATGAAATAAGACGGAATTAGTTGACAAACTTTGGCTTGTCTATTTTGGGAATGAGACATAGCAATATTTTATTGATACTAGATATGTTGCGTCCCTTAAAGACTTCTTTGATGAATTTGCAAACATTATTTCCCATCATGTTCCATTGGCTTTGGAAAAATAGGACAGGAAAGCTATCTTCCCCTAGAGCTTTGTTTTCCTTCAATGGAAAAGATTACTTTTCTGATTTCTTCATCAATTATAGGAGCTAAAAGAGTATCATTCTGTATGGGCAATAATGTTAGATGTTTAGTTTTAGTAAATACCTGAGGGCACTGAACGTCCTCTTGAAAGAATAACTTATGATAGAAGCATTTGATCAACTGCAGAATCTCATCCCTATTCTCCACCCAATGGCTGTCTTGATTTCTGAGCATATTTATACGATTTTTGCACCTTCTTTTAATAATAATGGCATGGTAGTACTTAGTGTTGCATTTTCCCTTTATACGCTAATCCACTCTGGATTTTTGCTTCTAGAGGATTTCTTCTTGCTTCATAGTTTTTGTTAATTCCTCTTGTAGATTATATTCTAGCTGCTAAAGGAACGAGTTATAAGAAAGTTCTCTAGATCTCTAGATGCCACCAATTCTCATAAGTGACTCTCTTTTCCTTTTTTTCAAATGCCTAAACATGTTTTTGTTTGATTCTTTAATAATCAAAACTAACTCTTGCAAAGCCATATTCATATCTAGATCATTTCTCTAATTAAAACGTATAAAATCCTAAAAGTTATGATGCATGATCCAAGTGGCTTCAAATTTGAAAACATGATCAACAGAATCTATAGATTCATAAAGATTAAGAAGAACGGAGTGAAAGTCAAAGAATATTCTTAGTAAAACTTTTATATAGGCCTCCGGAAAGTGAATCTGCCAATTTAAATTACAGAGAGCTCTATCTAGTTTCTCAAATAGAGGATCATATCCCCTAATATGATGGCCACACTAGGTAAAATGGCCGCCTCTTGAATTAATGTCCATCAAGCTATAGTTATTTATTCAGTCATTGAATAATTATGCTTTAATTGCATTGAATGGGGCTCCTCTTTTTTTTTCATATGAATAGCGAATATCATTAAAGTCGCCTGTAATCATCCAAGCTCTCACAAGGTCTCTATTCTTCTTAGATAAGTGTCTCTAGAGCTCAATCTTTTTCATTGGATTGGGGTTAGCATTTACTACAGTAAAAAGCTAAGCTGTCCCATTCTCAAGATTGATTTGCATGTGAACAAATTAGGCATTTTCCTCTAAGATAGTAATATTATAAGCATTATTTTTCCAGCTAACCTAAATTCCACGAGAGTATCCATCGCTTAGTTTTAAATATTAATGATGGTAGCCCATTACTTGTAAGATAACTTCACCCTTTGTAATGTTCACTCTTGTTTCAACTAGAACTAGGATATCTGGATTGGAGTCTCCTATTACCAATCTTGCCTGAGATATAAAGTCTCTATGTCTTGCACCTCTACAACTCCATACTACAGGTTTTCAAATTATTAAAAAATAGTAAATATTAAGAGGGTAAACCTGAATTAAAACTCCATGCAAACAGGTTCATTGACATGCTCAGCTAGTGCCAAATCAATACTTGTAACGAGTGCATTGGGGTTATTATGTAAGTCTTCTGTATCCATGTCATCCTTATAAAGAGGTTTTAGTTTTCCCCTATTATCAGGCGGTTTAGTTTTTGGGCCCCTATCTGAATATATGGCTCCATTATGTTGTATCTCATATCTGCCATGTAATAAAAGAACATTGTTTTCTTGAGCAATAAGATCATAAGGATTTCCTGCAGTCATGCTTAGTGAGTGACTTGAAAGCATCTCATTTACTTGAGGCTGCATATCAGTATCAGCTTAGTTCCCTCCATTCTGGTTGTTATTATTTGTGGACTTTTGTGATTGCTGATTGTGGGTGTTAGTGTTAACATTTTCCTTATCCTTCCATGAAGGCCATTGCTGCATTGAAAATTGTCTTGTTCCAACTATCCTAATTACTAGTTGTTGTCGTTTTCATGATTATTTCTTACTTTCTACCTGCCCTATCCCTTGCATCTAAGAGCACTTGAAGTGTTCTATCCTTTCTACTTTGGGGTTGTTCTCCAGTTACTTCACCATCCCTATTTCCACTTCCCTTCTTACTGTGTAACACAATAAAGTGTGAGTTATTATGCTCCTTTTTCCCTTGAACTCATATTTTCAAGGCCCATTTTGGTTGATCCTTTAGGATTTCAAAGTCTTTTCTTTTTTTGGACTAGCATCCATTCCCTATACAATTCTTAGCAAACACCATTCCCTTGTTGCACATTTTGCATGCGATCATGTATCATCTGCCCTCCTCTTTCTGTTAATTCCTTTTCAGAATTTGGTGGAGTCCCTTGCATTTCAAGCTTAAAGCAGCAACTATTTGTATAGTGTTCGTATATGCCACAATAGAAGTAGATTTGATGCATGCTTTCATATTCTATGTAGTAATGCTTTCCTTTAATAGAAAAATCAGCTAGTAGTTTTTCTTTCAAATTAACCTCTATATAAATTCATGCATATTTGCCCTTGGATTGTTCAGTTGTTGTATCATCCACCGTGATGGTTTTGCTAACTCTCTTACCCAAGAAAGTCAGGAATTTCTCATCATACAAATAGATTAGTAGACCTAGGAGACGAATCCATACAGCTGCCCATTCAATATCTGCTTCCTCTAGATCAAATTGAGGATCCCATTGTCTGATAGTCAGATAATGGTCATAAATAATCCATAGCCATTTAGTCAAAGCATGTTCATAATCGAAATCATCCAAAAATTTTACCAAGAAATAATCATTTGTCAAATCAATTATATCAATAATTTCGAAATGGACCTATAGCTGATGCAACTTGGATTCTAATGCTTTATATGTAACAAATCTTTTTTTTTCCGTTGTCTTCCTGTTGGTAACAAAACTAACGTTCAAATGGCTGAACGTAGTCCGTGAAACCAGGAAGCAATTTTTTGCTTCAAGAAACCACCGGATTGCACGGCTTCTTGATGGGAGAAGTTGGCAACGTGAATATATATAAACAGAACAAAGGTTCCCAGGTTTAGTTAATGCTCAATTATTTTTTTGAACAAAATACACCATTAACACAGCACAAACTAAAACTTGGAAGCACCTGAGTTCAAGGATTGCAGTAACCGTTTGGCACAGTTTCTTGGAGCAACTTCTCTGTGTAATTTGTAAAGCTATGGCTAGAGGTAGGCTTCTGCATATCTGACTTAATTTTATGCTTTAACTAGGATATATGAAGTATCTGAATATCCTAGATATAGTTTACATTTGGTATCAGAGCTTAAAAAAATTGCCTCTGCCTTGCTTATGTGCAGTAGAAAACAGAGCATATTGTTTGATTTCAATCCTATATACATGCTATTTTTATCATGTTTTAAGACTAGGATTGGATAGCCCATAAAATTCTAGAGGATTTAGGCTCCGAAATTTTGAAAATCTGTTGAAGAATCCATAAAACATGTTCTGGTTTTTGGCGGGTTTGTTTCTGGTTGGAATCGGGTCGACATCGGGTTGGGTTAACCCGGCTGGAGGTTGAAGACAACCTCTAAGTTTGCTACATTGAAACGGTGTCGTTTTACTTGATAGGTTTTGGGCTCTTTTCGGCCTGTTTTCGTCTGGGCCTTTACTGGTTCAAATAAAAAAAAAAGAAAGAAACACATCCCAACATAGCCATCAAGTTTCAAACCCTTGCCTTTAGCCAGCAGCATAAATGCATTGGTCCGTTGCTCCCAGTGCACATTTTGAGTTCATGGATGCACGAATTAATAGTTAAGTGCTTCATAGTGTTTTATTTCTTTATTTTTTGGATAATACTAATATCATACAATTAATGTGGAATATTTATATATTATTTTAGATATTATTTTGACACATTTAGATTAAAATTATTTAGGAGAATTTAAATTAATTAATTAATCATATTTGGTTTAGTTGATTAATTAATTAATTACTTCTCATTATGATAAAATTGTATGATTATTTTTATCAATCTTAGACAATATATTTTTCTATGGAGAGAAAATTAATTTTTCACATTTATTTAAGTGATTAATTAATATTTTTTAAATTTTCATAGAGAAATGCCTATTTGTGCATTTTGTTTAAGTATATTTTAAAATTTCAAGTGATTTGTATAATTTTAGTTTAGTTGAAGTTTAGCCACAGTACCTTTGATTATTCTAAAATTATACATAAAGCATTAGATTTAAATCTAGGATCACATAAAGAAAAATTGACATTAATTGTAATTAATCATATTCAATATAATAATTATTATCCCACAGGAATATTATTATATTTAATATGATTAATTAGGGTGAGATAGTAAATTTTCCTTTACCTTAATCTACCCACAGGAATTAAGATGGGGGATATAATTTGCTAGTTTCATCAATTTTATACATAAACCTAATTAAATAAAACTAAGCCCACAGGCAGTTTTGTTTGCTACTAGGATTATGTTTGATAGATATGTTTTGCATTGGTAAGACATGTCATATGAAATATTTTTTAATTGCCTCAAATTATTAACATAGCGTGTAATTTTATACAGCTTTTTAACTTTTAAATATTTTTTATTTTCAATTTCCCGAATTGAATGGTGATAACTATAAGATATGGAAGGAGAAAGTTCTTCTTCAACTGAGGTGGATGGACGTGGATGATGCAATAAGAAAGGATGAACCTCCTAAACCCACTGATAGTAGTAGTGCAGCTGAAATAGCACTTTATGAGCGTTGGGAGCGATCAAATCGCCTTAGTATGATGTATATCAAAACTAAGATATCTGCTAGCGTTCGTGGGTCTATTGGAGAGCATTAGAACGTTCGAAGTTTGCTCAAGGCCATTGATGAACAATTTGAAACTTCAGACAAGGCTTTGGCAAGCACCCTGATGACAAGGTTATCATCAATGAAGCTTACTGGCATAACGGGTGTGTGAGAGCATATCATGCAGATAAGGGACATTGCAGCTCAATTAAAAATGCTTGAGGTCGAGATGTCTGAGTCTTTCCTTGTGCATTATATCCTAAACTCTCTGCCACCTCAGTATAGACCTTTCAAGATTTCCTACAACACACATAAGGAGAAATCGACAATCAATGAACTTCTGTCCATGTGTGTACAGGAAGAAGGGAGGCTTATTGCAGAAATGGGAGAAAGCGCACATATAGCAACACAAGAGGAAGAACAACAAGCAAGCCAACTCAAAAGGAAAGGGAAATGCACCCATTCAAGGTAGTATAAAGAAAGAGTCCAAGTGTTTCTTCTGCAAGAAGAAATGACACATAAAGAAGAACTGCAACAAATTTAAGAGCTGGCTTGAAAAGAAAGGTATCTCAATCTCACACTTTTGTTATGAATCTAATATGGTAGATGTTAGTAGTAACACATGGTGGATTGATTCTGGTTCTACAATCCATATCTCTAATACCTTGCAGGGCTTTCTAAACTAAAGGAAGCCAGTGGGCAGTGAGCAGTACATCTATTCAGGCAACAAGATGGGCTCACTAGTTGAAGCTATAAGGAACTTGTAGACTAGTTTTAGATACTTAGCTTTAGTTTGATATTGGAAAGGACTTTTTATGTACCAAGTTTCTCTAGAAACTTAATTTCTATTTCGAAACTTTTGCTTTTTGGATATTCTTTTGAATTTTTAAATAATATGTTTAAGTTATTTTATAAATCTAATCTTGTTAGCAATGGTACAATTTCTGATGGTCTTTTTCTGAATTCAATTACAAGACAGTATACCTAATGATTCAATGCATGTTTCTAGTAGCATAGGTGTTAAGAAATGTGTTACTAATGAAGATTCTTCTATGTTGTGGCACCGTAGACTAAGTCATATCTCAATAGAGAGGGTTAAAAGATTAGTAAAAGATGGAATACTTAGTACGCTAGATTTTACTGACTTTAAAACTTGTATAGACTGCATAAAGGGAAAGTAGACTAATAAGACCAAAAAGGTGCCAAGAGGAGTACTACCATTTTAGAAATCATACACAGACATTTGTAGTCCAGATTTGGACTCTAGTAGTCCAAAAGACTTTATTACCTTTATTGATGATTACTCATGATATATGTATCTCTATCTGTTGAATAATAAGAATGAGGCACTTGATGCCTTTAAGGTGTTTAAAACAGAAGTATAGAAACAATATGATAAACAAATTAAGATAGTGAGATCAGATAGAGGTGGTGAATATTATGGTAGATACACTGAAGATGGACAAGCATTAGGTCCATTTGCTAGATTTCTTAAGAACATGGGATTGTTGTCAAATACACCATGCCTGGGTCTCCGAACCAAAATAGTGTAACTAAAAAAAGAAATCGAACACTATTGGACATGGTAAGGAGCATACTTAGCAGCTTTAAGCTTCCTAAGTCCTTATGGATTGAAGGCCTTAAGACGGCAGTGTATATCCTTAATCAGGTTCTAACTAAAGCTGTTGAAAAGACACCATTTGAGTTGTTTAAAGGTTGGAAACCAAGTTTAAGGCATATGGGCGTTTGGGGATGTCCGTCTGAGGTTAGGGTCTACAATCCACAAAAAAGAAGCTGAATCCTAGGACTATAAGTGGCTACTTCATTGGGTATGCTGAAAAGTCCAAAGGATATAGATTCTATTGTCCATCTCATAGCACTAGGATTGTGGAATCAAGAAATGTAAAATTTCTTGAAAATGACTTGATTAATGGGAGTGATCAAATTCAGCATCCAAATACTAAGCTTGATCATTTTGGTTCTCAAGCTTCCACATCAAGTGATAGATTGGTTGTAATCCATGCCCCTCAAGTACAATTAGGGTATTGAACAGCCAATCATTGAAGATCCACAACCACTTGGCCATAACCAAGTTGATCCAGTTGTTGAACAATTACTAGAAACTGTTGAACAACCAATTGAGGAGCATGCTTCCCAAGAAGATGCTAACCCAACATTAAGAAGATCAATTAGGGAAAGGAGGTCAGCAATTCCTAGTGACTATGCTGTGTATCTACAAGAGTCTGACTACAATATAGGAGCTGAAAATGACCCTAAGACGTTTTTACAAGCTATTAACTGCAGAGAATCCGAATTATGGTACAATGCTATGAAGGAAGAGATGGATTCCATGGCGTCTAATGGAGTCTGAGATCTTGTCGAGTTGCCTAGTGGTTCAAAGGTCATAGGGTGTAAATGGGTCTATAAGATGAAAAAGGACTCATTAGGCAACATCGAAAGATATAAGGCAAGACTCGTGGCTAAGGGATTCACTCAGAAGGAAGGAATTGATTACACAGAGACATTTTCTCCTATGTCTAAGAAAGATTCCCTCCGTGTAATAATGGCATTGGTTGCACAATTTGACCTGGAACTGCATCAAATGGATGTGAAGACGGCATTCCTCAATGGGGATCCAGAGGAAGAGGTATATATGAAACAACCTGAAGGATTCTCCTCTAGTGCTAGTGAGCATTTAGTATGCAAGCTTAAGAAATCCATATATGGATTGAAACAGACCTCTCGCCAATGGTATCTTAAGTTTCATGATGTTATTTCCTCATTCGGATTTTTGAAAACATCATGGATCAGTGCATATACCACAAGGTCAGTAGGAGTAAAATCTGTTTCCTTATGTTGTATGTGGATGATATACTGCTTGCAACCAATGATAGGGGATTGCTATATGAGGTGAAACAGTTTCTCTCTAAGAATTTTGATATGAAGGATATGGGTAAGGCATCTTATGTAATTAGTATTAAGATCCATAGGGATAGAACTCAAGGTATTTTAGGTTTATCACAAGAAACTTATATCAATAAGGTCTTAGAGAGATTTCGAATGAAAGACTGTTCACCAAGTGTAGCACCTATTGTGAAGGGTGACAGGTTCAATTTGAATTAGTGCCCGAAGAACGATCTAGAAAGGGAAAAAATGTGAAACATTTCGTATGCTTCAGCTGTTGGAAGCCTTATATATGCTCAGGTTTGTACAAGACCTGACATTGCATTCGTAGTTGGAATGTTAGGGAGATATCAAAGTAATCCAGGAATGGATCATTGGAGAGCTGCAAAGAAAGTGATGAGGTATCTCAAAGGTACCAAACATTATATGCTGATGTACAAATGAACTGAGAATCTTGAAGTAGTTAGCTACTCAGACTCGGATTTTGCCGGATGCGTTGATTCATGGAAGTCAACATCAGGATACATTTTTATGTTTGCTGGTGGAGCCATGTCTTGGAGGAGCGCAAAGCAAACCTTAGTTGCTACTTCTACCACAGAAGCTGAGTTCGTATCTTGTTTTGAGGCAACTTCACATGGTGTATGGCTAAAGAGCTTTATTTCTGGGCTTAGAGTTGTGGATTTAATTTCTAGGCCATTAAGAATTTATTGTGACAACTCAGCTGCAGTTTTTCTGGCTAAAAATGACAAAAGTAGAAGTCGAAGTAAACACATCGACATCAAGTACTTAGCCATTCGGGAACGTGTCAAGGAAAATAAAGTTACCATTGTACACATTAGCACTGAGTTGATGATAGTAGATCCTTTGACAAAAGGCATGCCACTATTAGTGTTTAAGGATCATGTATTAAGGATGGGACTTGGTACCATATTAAGTCTTTGATGTATATATACATATTTGTAATAAAGCTCTTATTCAGTTTAAGTTATTTTTCTCATTTCAGAGTATACATTTATGTTTAGAGAAAAATAGCATTAAGAGGACCCAGAATAAGTATAAGACTTATTCATTAAGTTATGATGGGTTGAGAAAGCAAAATGTATTGTAATACATGGGAGGTAATACTCATAGATAGAGGACCTACAACTATGATCTGTTCATTGAGTTTTTCTCTACTTTTGTATATATTAGGTTTTACGGACCAAGTGGGAGAATGTAACAAATCTTTTTTCCCGTTGGTAACAAAACCAACGTTCAAATGGCTGAACATGATCCGTGAAACCAGGAAGCAGGTTTTTGCTTCATCTTGATGGGAGAAGTTGGCAACGTGAATATATATAAACGGAATAAGGGTCCCCGGGTTTGGTTAATGCTCAATTATTTTTATGAACAAAATACACCATCAACACAGCACAAACCAAAACCTAGAAGCACCTGAGTTCAAGGATTGCAGTAACCGTTCGGCACAGTTTCTTGGAGCAACTTCTCTGTGTAATTTGTAAAGCTATGGCTGGAGGTAGGCTTCCGCATATCTGACTTAATTTTATGCTTTAATTAGGATATATTAAGTATCTGAATATCCTAGATATAGTTTACATTATATCCAAATTTTCTTCCTAATAATTTGATGATTAAGGTCTTCCTCCATAGCCTATTAATCCTAGCCTCTTCTTCTTTTGGGATTATGAATGTGGGGTAAGGTTTCCCTTCATTAGTGGTTTCAATCACATTAAACCCAAAATAATCAAACTCACCTTCTGAATTTTAATCAAAGTCGTCCATGGATGAATCCTCCCTAATATCATCAATATTTTCCTCTTGATCGGATTTGCCCAGAAGACAGGCCCTGTATGACTTATTTGCCTTCCCTCCATCATTCGAATCATTCACTCCCTTGTTCGGTTTCGTCATGCCCAGTGAATCCAAACCAGTTTGTTCATTCGCGTTGTTTTTGAGTTTCTTGACATTTCAAAGCTACAGATCAAGATCTTTATCTGTGGCATCCCTCTCCTCTATCAGTTAATTTGTTAAAGTAAATAATACATTTTAATACTATAGAGAATAAATCACATAATAGGAAGAACATAAGAAGGTTTTGTTTAATTTACTCTTAAAAAATTAATATGATAATTAATTCCTTAACTTTTTTTAAATTTCTCTTAATTTTTAGTAGCAGTAGGGACATCAATTGTATGCCCATTGAGTAAGGAAGAATTTCTCATAATTATATATTATAATTTTCTGAGATGAGTTTTTAATATTTTTTATTTAATCCGGCTTCAATGATATTAATTAAAATATTAAATTAAATATTCAATAATTTTTTTACCTCTTTTGTTGCATACTCTCTGAATTTCAATTATAATTTTTACTGCCCTATTGATGAATTTATATGGTATTAAGTGAAGTAATTTAAAATTGAATTGTGCATTAACACAAATAGAACATCCTTATTATTATTGATGACAAAACTCTAGTTATATTCTTAATAAAAATATGCCCTCCAACGCATTCAGCGAACGTGTTAGTAATAGTAATTATTTACTCGGAGCGAATAAAAACGTATTACTAAACCCCCTTTTAATGATTGATTATTGATTATTGATTATTGATTGACGTTGATGGACTCATATTATGAACTAAAAGTATCTGTACAAATGAAAGGAAGGAAAGCGATTCCACTTGAGCTTAATCGTGATTGGGACCTTGTCGTTTTGATTTGCTTGAAAAAATATTAGTCTTAAATATAGTTTTGATTTGTTGAAATATAAATTATATAATTTTGATCTTTTCAAAATATAAAATATTAAATTGGTGCACTTTGATCTTTTATTGATTTTTATCAAATTCTATTAATTTCTGTCAACTTCTGTAAAAAAAAAATTCATTATATTATTTTTTAGATAAATTATGACTTTTTAAAAAAAATTTATAGACAATCAGCTTTCAAAATAATTTAATTTTTTATATGTAATTCATTGGTTTTATTCAAAAATTTTAAGATCTAAATAAAAATTTCCTTTCAAGCATATATGAGAGTTATTTTAGGTTGATATGGAAGACCGTATTATGTAAAAATAGTCTTGTAAGATCAAAAAATTTACAAAAATTGAATAGAAAGATTAAAACTGCATTAATTTAATATTTAAAAGGTTAAAATAAATTATTTTAAATTAAAAGACTAAAATTACACAATTTATGTTTTAGGAATCAAAATTGATTTAAGACAAAATATTATAGGAAAAAATATATTCTTGTTGTCTCTTTGCAATAAATTAACATTGTAACTCCGAAGATTTAAAATTTATTCGTGCCATTCCCTACCTAAACAATTTGAAATTAAGATGCCTAACCCAGTTGATAGATGACGACCGAAAATATATTGGCATATTTTTCATAGCTTATATGCAGCTAAATTAAGTTAACCAAAAAATTAATTAAATAATGATAAAACTCTCTCCTTGGATACATTCAATAACTATTTCGTTTTTTATGAGATTTTTTTATTAAATAAATACATCTCTAATTATTTCTATTTTTTTAGATAATATAATTTAGCACATCATTTAAGAATATATTAGACTAGATTTTTTTTTAATTTATACAAAGGTATCCTCATATCTTTCTTATTACTATGGAACTAATTCCTATTCAAAGTGGAAGAAATATATAGTTAATTTCTTCTAATAAAAGCATTTTCAAAAATTGAACTCCAAATACTTTATTGAACCAATATTTAATTTCAACGTTAAATCTTTGGGTATTATCAAACAAATCAAAGCAATACATAAGTTATGCTTTAGAAAAGGGGGGATTCTTCATAAGGAAAAATAGTTGTAAAATTTAGGTGTATGTATTGGAAAAGTTAAATTAATGAGTAAAAGTGGTATGAAATGGTTGATCTCTTTGAAAAGTCCTCTGAGGAGGAGGTAGATTTGTTGAAAAGGAGTACTAAGAAAGTTAAAAGAAGTCAACAGGATTTTGCTAGGGAGAGTATCGGAATAAAAAGAGTATATGATGATGTTGTTGAAGGTCTTTATCCTGACAACTATAAGAGTATATAATCACCCAATTATTGAAATATGTTACTTAGCAAGGCTAGATCTAGAAAGGCTTTTGGTGGATAAAAGTTAGACAACTTAATAGAAGAATTATCTAACTTTAAAGAAAGGAATAAGGTTATGGACGACAATAGCTTTGAAGAAATTGAAGTGGTTGATGAAGTTGTCAATAGTTCAATTATGATTCCAATAAGGAAGTTATCTAAAGTAGAAGTGAAAAGGATTAGAAAGTCTCAGTAAAAATGTTTAATTGTTAAACTACTAAATAGACATGAGTGATATCATTTCTTGGAGAGAATGCTACACAAATTTGGAAAGGAACAAGGATCTTTGAGTTAATTAAATTGGATTATGACTTCTTTATCAAGTTTTTATGCATAAAAGATTGGAATATTATTTTGACTGGAGGTTCTTGGTAAGGGTGCTTAATAAATCACTGGTCTACAGGCCTAACGAACTAGTTTGCGGACTTTTCGTGGACCAAACTTACTAAAATTAGGCTTGCAAAAATACAGACCTAAACAAGTTAAACCCATGCGGGGCGAGCTCGTGTGGACTGCAGGCCAAACCCGTTTATAGTGTAAAGTCTGCGAATTTTGCATATTTTTTTGCAAAATAAACCAATTGAAATAAACTTGCATAAAATGCAGGTTTTAGCAAATTAAGCCTAAACTAGCCTGACCCGGCCCACACAGGTCAGCCCATTAAGCACTCCTAATCCTTGAATGATCTTTGATAATTACCTTACTATTAAAGAATGGATGCTAAATTTTAATCCAACTAAAGCAAAAATTGATTCAATGGCTATTTGGGTTAGGCTCCCAAAGTTAGCAATGGAGTATCTTAATAAAAAAATGCTTAAGAGCACTACCCAATAGAATTGAAAAAATAGTTAGAATTAACTACACAAAAGAAGAGCGATCCAAAGGAAAGTATACTTGTGTATATGTCTTAATTGATATTTATAAGCCATTAATCCCTTAGTTTGGAGTTAGTAATAAAAAAATTAAATTAAAATATAAAAATATATATTTGACTTGTTTTAATTATGAATTTTATATTCATTATGTCAAAGGATGTCCAAAAAAAGAAGCCCCTCAAGTATAGGTTGATAGTAATGTTGATGTGAGTATAAACAAAGATAAAGTAGAGTCACATCTAATACCTATGAAATGCTTATAAAGATTCAAAACATCCATTAATTGAGTTTGGCTTTTAGGTGGTAGTTCAAAAGAATATAAGGTCTTGAAAAAGGAAAGTGAGAAAATAATACTACAACTAATAAGGGTGGAATGAATAAAAATAAAGGCGAAGATTTGATTGAGGGCTTGGGATTTGCCTCGCTAGCAAATCCTATTTATAATATTAGGGAAAATCAACATGGTGAATCTTATGAGACTACACGACTCATTATTAATGGAAATTTAAATTAAAACATAATTAATCAGAAGAACAATGTGCTTGATGTTGTTATGCAATCCTCACGGTCAAATCAAACAAAAATTCCAAATCCAAATACAAAAAAAGTTAAATAAAGTTAACTAAGATTATTAGTCCAACCCAAGTGACTAATAAAAACCTAAAAAATTAGAATGATCTAGAATCCAATAGGCCTTATATAGGTTATACTATAGAACACTTGGTGATCAATCAATAAAGGGCTTTTATGGATATACAATCATCATGTGTTATTTCATTGAGGATTAATAACAACAAAGTTAAGCAAGGTATGCATGCTAGTACTACTGAGCATGTTGCAATTGTAAAACCATCTATTGCAAGGGTAATGTGCAAAGAAAATAGAAGGATATCACATCTATAGTGGAAGATTCACCGAATGTGGTAAAAGCAAAAAAAGAGAGTTAAGTGGCTCTAGGCCTATGTTTATTTTTGGATATTAGAATAAGAAGCAAAATTTGCATTGATTTTGTTTCACGTTACTACTTTTCCTTTTCCCATGTTAAGCAAAACATTGATTTGGAATATCATGAAGCTAGTAATTAAGTTTCTTTAGTTCATGCTAAGCATTTGATAGATAATCACAAATTAAATATCTTAGCATTAATGGAGACAAAAGCCTCTTAGTTAAAGCTGAAAAGGTTTTTAAGGACTTAAATTTAAAAAAAAATTAATCAACTAAAAAAGAGATAAGTCAAGTGGAAAGGAAGAAAATCTAAATTTATCCCTTGTTGATTGTGATTTGCAATTTATGCACTTTTAAGTAGAGGCTACTTTTCAAGAAGATTGGTTTTTGACTTTGGTTTATCTAAGTTTGAATAGTCTTAAAGGGAAAAAGGTTGTATTAAACGACTAGACATTTCTTTAAATATTACTAGTCTATAGTCTAGTAGGGTGGACTTATGCAAGCTTAATTTAAGTGGGCTTTTGCCCACACGAGTTTTTTCACATAATTCCACATGCAAAAATGAACAATAAAAAAATTATTTATATTGCCCCATATTTTATGCGGATATATTAGTGGGCAGCTCTTATATTTTTATTTTTTATTAATTATTTTATTTTATAATTTATAAATTATATTTTAATATTTTAATTTTTATTAAATTATTTGTATAAAAAAATTTGAATTGAAATATAAAAATTGAATTGTATTTATGAGGAAGTAATTAAGCTGAATTTTTTTTATAGGTGGACAAAAGTGTAGAGAGGAAGAATGGTTAAAAAAATTTATTTCTTACTTGTGACTAGGCCTACAACTATATGAGTCATGACCGCATGAACTTTTACCCATACAAACTTGCTTGGATAAACTCACATTTAAAATAAGTTCATACTAAGTAGTTTGCATCATCCATCGTCCCATGACCGCAAGTAGCCCATGGTCACAAGATCCGTTTCATATGTATAGTCCATAGATTATGGCTGGTGACTTTAATAAGATAGTGAATGTGAATGGAAAGAAAGGAAGAGTTCCTATCACAAATAGAAAATGTGAGGTTTTTCTCTAAATGGATTGAGCAGTGTAGAATGATTGACTTAGGTCAATAAGGATTGAGGTTTACATGGAAAGGATCAAAATGAAATAGGTATAGTACAGTTTTTAACAGATTAGATGGATTGCTAAGCAATACAGAATGGCTGTTGAGATTTGGTGACGTAATAGTTTATGTCCTTCCTAAAGTTTATTGATTTAAAAGAAAAAGAGGATGGATAAGGAAGATAAACCTTTTCATTTTGAAGCTACTTGGTTATCCTATGCTAGGTTCAAAAGGTTTTTCCAAAATAATTGGAAAAATAAGGAGTTTTATATGAAAACCTCTGTGTGCACTTGACTTCTTCCTGTAAGGAATGGAATAGCGAAGTGTTTGAGGACATCAAAAACAAAAAAAAGAACCATTGGCCCGAATTAAATAAATTTAGAAAGCTACGAAGAGAAAATGGCATTCTTACTTGGATAAGCTAAAAGTCAAATTACAAAAAACACCTCACAGAGGTGTTAATTCAGGAGGAAATCCTTTGGTTCCAAGAATCAAGAACTAGATGGCTTGAAGATTGGAATAGAAACACCAAGTTTTATCATGCAAAAATAATGGTGCAGAGAAAGAGGAATTAGGTTATTATGCTTCGAGATCATGATAGGAATAGGATTAGATACATAAAATATTGATTTACTTTTAATAAAAACCTTTTTGTAATAAAAAATATTATATAAGACGGAAACTGATCATAATTTTAAATTACTTAAGCTATATTTAATATTAAAAATATTTGCACTTATAAAAAATGAAAAAGTTTTTCCTTATGAAGATCTTATTGAAAAATCAAATCCAAATTCAATAAAATTTTTAAAATTTTTTATGTTTCTAAAATAGATTAATCACAAATCTTAAATACAGTATTTTTTTCATAATTAATTAGACTTATTTATGAGTTGCTTTAAAAGGGAATGGCATGTGAAGATTTTACAGGCTTTCAGAGAAGAGAATGCCTATGCAAATTGATTGGCGAATTATAGTCTTCGGTTATATGTCTCTCGATGTTCATAGGTTCTTTAAACTGTTCATAGGTTCTTTAAACCTTCTCCAGATATCTTCCTTGTTTCTATTTGTTAATGTAATAGGAATCCCTTAAAATCGCAAGATTATCTTATCTTAATTTTTCTTTTTCTTTTGTTGGGCTTTAAACCCCTTTGATTAAAAAAAAAGATAAAAAATAAAAATAATGAGTAACTAATCAATTTGATTGATTTTAGGAGAATGCCCGAGACTTTATCTGCAAGGATGGAATTTCTGATTGCTTCATTATAAAGGCTTTGACTTTGATATATCGAACAAAATTCAGTGTAAACGACAAATACGCACAAGCTTTTTACGTGCAAATTCTTCTTTTTATTTATTGGAGAGCACTATGATACACATCTAATCTAATTACAGGATATTATCAGTTGATAATTAGGGGATACCTCATCCGCAATACCAGTGGCTTGGCTTAAATTCGGCTTCCACGCACTCATTTAACTCGTTTCTCAGAATAATTTCTAAAAATTATGATTGCTCAGGTATAGTTGATTCTCTTTTACAAAACACCTTTTTTAATTAGATGGAGCCTTTTTCTTATTCTCTGATTATCACATATAACTATTTTTTTTTAATTTAAAATTTGATCTATTATTTATATAAAATATTTTATATTATTAATAAATAAAATTTTTTACATCATTTAAAAATTTATTACAATTCAAAATTTTTATTATTAATAACATAGTTTTAATTATTTTTAATAATATGATAATATACAAGTGAATAATAATATAAATTTCATATATATTGACAGGGTCAAATTTATTTTATTTTTTATATTCACACGCACAGAAATATTTAAATTTAAAATCTTCAATATGTCATCTCTCACCGCTGGATCACAGTTTATTGGCTTGCATATATTTTTTAAATTTGAGAAATTGTGAGTTGTGTTCATTTTTCATGAACTTTCTAACTGATATTTTTCAAATTATGGAGAAACTCATATTTTTCTTTCATTTTTTTAACTCATTGACCTATATTAAAAGAATACTTTTTAACTAGACTCTGATAATTTTATCATTACTAAAAAAAAAAAATATGGTTTCAACCTCCCAAAAGTTTTTAAACTAAAAGCACTTTCGTTAGAATTTGTAGAAAATAAGAAGTGAAATGTGGTATCTTTTTGTCCTTTCTGTCAATGCCTTCAGCACCAATTTACATTGGTACTCACACTTTCGCAAATTGTGGGAAGAATATGTGCGATCCAAATCCTGCGTTGTACCACACTCTGCTAGAGAAGAACTTCAATACAAGGACAGCGGTACGCCATTTGTTCATTGACTTATGTTAATGCATCACTTTTTAGTTTTAAGGTAATTATTAGTGTACGCATATATATAAAGTGCCTGCAAAAAGTCTATTTATATAGAATTAGGATCTCTCTGCTCCTTTAAAAAATGAATGAGATAAATTTCAAAAAACATATATATAATTTTCTTATTTAAAATTATAGGTTTCAATAAAAAAAAGAGAGATAAGTCTCAAGTAAATATTATATTTTTATTTCTATAAAATTAATAAAAGATTGATAAAATGAAATGAGGAGAGAATCAAAATGTACATATATAAACCTTAAAGTTAGATTCACTTTATTGTACCAAATATTGTGTTTTAACGTTGGTTGGCCAAGAAAAGTTGATCATGAATTGTGCAATGAATCAAGGTAGGGCCCACTTGGGGTTAAGAAAATCGGTAATGTAGCTTTCATAGAAGATTTAATTTGACAAATTGAATTATGGAAGGAAGAATGGGATCCCAAATGCTAACGCTTTGTAAGAATCAGAGAGTCATATTGCTACGGCCAACTTCATATTAATTCTTTGCATATTACATGGATGACGATTGAACGACACTCTTAGTGTCACCGTCAACCTTTAATAATACTCGCTCCTTTTCTTACAGTTCATCAGAATATATACTTTTTGCGCGCGTCACTTAATTCTTTTATGTACTGATGCATGACTCAAGTCATCAATATATTTGAAAAATTGTTAATAATAAATATAATTCAATTATTCGTCCCTTCCTTTGTTTATAATGTTAAAATAAAATAAAAAATATTAAAATAAATTATTAAACCTCATTTAAATAATGTTAAATACATACTTATTTTTTGTTATATTATTTATTTTCTCCATTTACTTTAATGTTATGAATGGATAAGCAAATAATTATAATAAAAATAAAAATAGATGACTAATTAATAATATTAAAGATAAAATATTAGGAGATGTAATAGTTATTATTTTTATAAATGAAGGATTAAATATTATATTTATTCTCATTTTAAACATGGAAAGATATCATGCATGCACTATATAAAAAAAATTGTATGCAACTGAAATGTGGAAATAGTATATATATATATATATATATATATATATATATATATATATGTTTGTATGTATGTATTTATACAGTGGAAATAGTGTGATAACTTAATTTTTAGCAGCATGCAACTAAAAAATGATGTTTACGCTTATTAATTGCAAGTGTTATTACTTACACATATGTTGATTATCAAATTTATGCAACAGTGTGAATTAAATTGATATCAGTAATCAACTAATATGAGAAAGTTATGTTAAGTTTGTCTCCAAACCAATTACAACGCAAGAGAAGGACAATTGCACAATGAGCAAACATCATTTTAAAGATTGAGTAGGCAAAAAGAATAATATTATTTCTGCACCTTCAATGAAAGAGGAAAAAGTCTTAGGGATTAAAAATATGACAAGTTTATGAAAAAAAATCAAAGGAGTCATTTGGTTCGGTTTACATATGAAATAAGTTTTTGTACAAAGCTAAACTTTGTAAGAAATAAATTCTCTTGTATTCTCCCTGAAAAGTGCTCAAAATTATTTAATTAACACTTATTAAAAACTAATTTTGAAATTTTTTGTATTTTATATGATTCAATCTTAAATTTTATAATAAGTATTATGAAAATCACTAGCATATTCTTCAAAATTATAATATGAAAAATAAAAAATATCGATAGATTTTAATTGTATCTAATTATCTTTTTTTAAATTATATTTTTAATCTCTCTTTTCATTATAATTTTTCTAAATTAGTGGTTTTTTATTTTTTAATTTACTTAAAAATAGATTTATATAAAAAGTTAGGATATGTTATTTATATATCTTAAATTATGTTAATATAATTTAAATAAAAAATATTAATTAAATAATTAATTCTAGCAAATTTATATAAAATAAATAAGAAATATGTAATTTTGTATTTTTTTAATTAAATATTAAAATAATAAATAATATAATATGATAGATATATATATATAATAAATATAATTACATCTAGAATTAAATTTCTACTATTTCAATAATATTTATGATCATATCCATAATTTATACTTATGAGATAATATTTAATATTTATTTTATATAATTTTCTATAACAATCATTTTAATTATTATATAATTAATAAAATAATTATATTTTATATAATTATAATTATATTTTATATAATTATAATTATATTTGAATAAGTAATTTTTTACTTTATAAATAACAAATTATATTTATTATTAATAAATATTTATTATGATTTTAAAATTACAAAGATAAAATGTATAAATGATTATTTGATAAATTAAGTAAAGATAATTTTATATTTTCATTTATAAAAATATGAGAAATTCTTTTTACTAATAAATTGTAGATAAGCAACTTTTTACGGCTTGCTACTTTATTTATTTTAACAATTAGTAATCAATTAAATAACTTAAAAATTTTCTATATCTCTAGAAGTAGTACTTTTCATACTATTTTTATAAATTAAACGACTTTTAAAAATAAATGCATACATTCACGTTATTTTTATGTTTTTATTCACATATCTCCGTATATACAAAAAGTTGAATCTCAATATGAAATCCCCACTTTTTATTAAAGGCTATGGTAATTCTATATAGGGAAGACTACAATTAAAATGTGATAGTAAATGTATTGTCTCATATATATCATTTGGATGCACAAATAGTTGATTCAACCATTACCCAACGCGTAGAAATGGAATTAGGGAGACTTACGGCCTTATTTAGATTAAAATTCTCCGGATTGTATAAAGTAACAGCATATCTAAGCCTACCGTAAGAGAGATAGGATGCGTGGAGACGCAATGTTCCAAGCACCGTATGCTGGCTAGCAAAAAATTGCACATAGGACAAAAACCATGACAAACAAACAAAATGGAATAACAGCAAAGGCCTTATCATAGTCATATATTCTTATGCAATTTGTACCTCTCGTGCCCACTAGTTTCCCGGAAAACTCCACTATGACCTTGCAAATCTTTAAGACCAACGGTGCCATTCTCCCCGTTTTACAATTATAAAGCAATAAAGGGGGAAAAAAATAGAAGATAAATACTAAAAGAATATTGGGAAGCCACTTGGTTCTTTTCTATTGTTGACCACCAAAGAATTCCCACTTTACAACACACATGTAAGCACGCACATAGGACCAAATACAAGAAATACTTATATCCTTTAATTATAGTATGTATTATTATTAGAATAAAGCAATTTTAATTTTTAAAATTTCTAAAGTTAAAAAGTACATTTTCTAAAACTTCTAATATACGTAAATTCTATAAAATTCATATATAGATCATAAAACCAATATTTGGCTTTCTTTTTATTAGATGAGAATAACAACACATATATATTATGAAGAAATTGTTGTATGATTTAATTATATCATGTATATTTAGTCATAATTAATAAATAAAAGTATTTTATCAAATTTTATAATTTTAATATTTTAAAAATAAAAAATTTAAAATTTTAATATAAATATTAAAATTCTTAAAAGTTAATAAATATTTTTTATTCATAAATCATAATTAACTATACATGAAATAGTTGAAATATATAAAAAAATTTAAATGATACCAAGAATGTTTAAATTAAATGGCATTCAATACCTTTTGAAAGTTATATCTTCTATTGCATCCAAAGTTTAATCCTTGATCATTTTGGTCCGGTGATTTAATCATTATTACTATTAAAAAAAAATTGGACCATGCATCACAGGCACAAAGCAAAAGAGAAAAAAATCTAATTTGAACCCTTTTGTGGCTACTGTCTATAAATACTCAAAACGAACCTCTCCCCGCTCTCATCTCTACTTGTGCCCTTAGGGTAGTAAGCTTTCTATAAAAATGCCATACTTCCTAACCAAATTTTTTCTCTGTTTTTCACCTTTCTGATTTGTCTGAGTTTGTATCAACAAACAAGTAGTTCAAGCAGTAATGGTCTTGATAAATATCAAGTATGCTAGAGGATTAAGAGTTCGATTCCCATGAATTCAGCTTCACCCTCCTCGTGTTATTAACAAATTACTTGTCTTCATTCATCCTTAATTTTCTTATTTTTCATCTTTTTGTTGCTTTCAAATCACCATGAGCTTTTCAGTTGCAGTGAGCAAATTAGCACAACCACTAGTAGACATTCCTTCTAATGGCAAAAAATTGAACCTCACCATTCCACGGCAGAAAGAGAAGGTAGTGTTGATCGCCGGGGCCACCGGCGTGGGCAAATCCAGGCTTTCTCTTGACCTCGCCGCCCATTTTTGGCAGGCCGAAATTATCAACTCCGATAAAATGCAAGTCTACGAAGGCCTCGACATAGTCACAAACAAAATCACCAAGGAAGAACAACGCGGAGTTTATCACCATTTGTTAGGAACAGAAAATCCAGACTCAGAGTTCACAGCAACAGATTTCCGCGAATCGGCTTCGCTCGCCGTTGAATCCATCACGAGTCACCGACATCTTCCGATCATTGTCGGAGGCTCAAATTCCTACATCGAAGCCCTCGTCGACGACGACGATTACAAATTCCGATCGAGGTACGATGTGTGCTGTCTCTGGGTGGATGTATCGATGCCCATTCTTCATTCATACATTGAAAGTCGGGTCGATCAAATGTTCGAAAACGGACTGGTGAATGAACTGAGACCGTTTTTCAATCCGGACGGCGATTATTCGAGAGGGATTCGGAAAGCAATTGGAGTTCCAGAATTCGATTGCTATTTTCGAATGGAACCGTTTGCGGATGAAATAACGAAGCGGATGTTACTGGAAGAAGCACTGTGTGAAATGAAGGAGAATACGCGGAAATTGGCACGTAAACAAGTGGGGAAGATAGAGAGACTGAGGAATTTGAAGAGATGGAAGATGCATCGGATTGATGCGACGGCGGTGTTCAGGAAGAAGGGGGAAGAAGCTGATGAAGCTTGGAAGAAGCTGGTGGCAGAACCGAGTGCTCTGACTGTAGCCAAGTTTCTTCGTCAGAATGTTGCAACTCATCTTCCCGCTCGACCCGCTCGAGAAATACAACTCGGCTCCCGTTATTTCATATGTTCTTAATTATAATTAATAAATAAAAATAATAATCAATTTTTATAATTTTTAACACATGCTCTAATATTATATTATATTATATTATGTACTTTTATTTATAATTAATAGGTAACAATTATCCGTCACCTATTAATTATAAATAAAAGTACATAATATAAAATTAGAGCATGTAAAAAATTTTCCTTCGAAACACTGCTGCTGGTGGGCTTAAATTAACTGACTTTAGGAAGGCTGTGGTTACAGCTACATGCTAGTCCGTTATGTGAAAAAAAAAAAATGTTGCCGATCTTAAAATTTAAAACGTGCGTTTAGCACATCTTTATTTAAATTTGAGGGGAATTAGTTCTGTAAATTTTGTCACTGTTATCTATTACCATTAATAAAAGAGTGTTTTTAATTTTATTATTTTGTTTATGGTATGACCAGGAGTTAAAAAAGAAAGACAGTGAAAGAAAGTCGAAGATAAAGGAAGGGGGAGAATGAATAAATAAAAGGGGTTCCCTTTCTCTTGTTTAAATTTTGAAAAATTCTTTAATATCCTTTAAATTTTGAAACAGAAAACAATGGGTTGTAAAACATTTTGATAAATTGAGCAAAATAAATCATAAGCATTTAATCTCTTTTCTTTTTCATTAAAATTTTTTAAATGAGCAAAATATTATAAAATATTTTTTTCATTCTTTTAACCTTCCATCCTTCTTCGTTCAAACAGCGTAGAGAAAGAGTCAACTTCTTATTTGAATATATAATAAATGAAATCATTTGTAAATATAATTTGAAATCAAACAACATGCATATTTTAGACTGGCTTAAGAGAGGCCAATTTTTTTAAAGACATATCAAATATTATTTGAATTAAAAAAATTATAACAATAAATTAATATCATAAAAAATTGCTTATATGTTTTTCCATTAAATTCAAGAATGATATATGGTGTAGAATACAAATTACATGCTTGTTTAGACCTCAAAATTTAAGTTACATATGCCAAAGAGATTATACATAGATATATATATGCGCACATATGTAAAAATTTAACAAATTGTACATGCTAAAGCATTATAAGGTTTAGAAATATAAAAATTAGTCATTATATGCATATAAAAATTATAAATCAAATTTTAAATATAAAAAAGATTCAAAAATTTTTAAAAAATTTAAATATTACTTAAATCAAATTTTTTTGATAAATTAATAAAATTGTTTGATAATATTGTGATCCGGCACATTGACAATTTTGTGCATTGAGAAGGGAGTAGCCCTTTTTCTTCCGCACTTACTTTTTTGGGGAAAAGAAGCAGATACCAAGTTATTCTTAACACTTCTCGATTGCGGCTAGTCGCTGACGAAGTGGAAATTAATTCTTTAGATACAAAGATAGGTAAGCATATTGTGATAAAGCGAAAAAGTATAATCAGTCGCAGGATCCGCCGATGCCAGGAAAACGGCTGCGTTTCCAATCATATGGCATCCGTACAGCTGCAATGCAACTTGGTGGAATTTCCCGTGTTACCGATTTAGAAGGGAGAAACCTAAGTTGGAGTTTTGTTCGTGAGATTTTGCATTCTTAAAAAAAATATATATTTTTGAAAATTTAATTAGGTTCCGCTTGTTTTGTTAAAAAATATTTTTTATAAAATATAATTATAAAAATAATAATATAAAAGAAAGTATTTTATTTATTTAATATTAAATATAAAAAATTTGAAAAAAGTAACTTCTCCTATTTGAAAAAGAAATTTATTTTTTTCTATTTTCAAGTTTTTAGATAATATTTTTTTGGTTATCAAAACAAATGATATATCATTCTTTCATTAATTTATATACAAATAATATTTTCTGATGAAACAAACGAAACTAATAAAAATATAACATTTTTATATTTTATTCACTATAAATTTTTCTACAAATGTCTTGTCAGATTCATAGATATGCTATATTACTATGTCTTATTTATGTTAGATATTTTTAGGAATTTTGAAATTATCTCAAAAATATTTTTATCAAATTTTTTATTATAAAATATAATATAGTAAATTATATTTTTATTTAAAAAAAGATAAATAATTAAAAAAATTTAACACCTAATAAATTAAATTTTAATATTTAACATCTAAAATTTTATTAAAATATATATAAAAATATTTTATACTTTATTATATTTTAATATTCAATATATTATATTTTTATATGTTATACTTTATTATATTTTAATATTTTATATTTTATTATTATAATTATTAGTATTATTATTATCAAAATAATTTTCAAAATGAAATGAACGTAATTTATTTAAGTTATTATTATAATATTAAATATACTCAGTATTTCTTAATTAATAAAATTATAAATTTCCACAACTAAATTATTTTTACAATTATATTTTATACTAGTATTAAATTTTACAATATAATTTTCTTTCTAATATAAAAATATTATTATTTTATTATATAGAGATATGCCTTTTTTAAGAAAATCCAAGCCTGATGTATTTTTTAATAAAAAATATATGTATGTATAATTATATTAAAATAGTCTTTCAAACATTAAAAATAATAGAAAAGGAATTATAATTAAAAAATTAATATCATTATATTTCTTAATAATAAAAAATAATTTAAAAATAAAGTGATAATTATTTTTTAGTTTAATTTAAAAATTATTTAATAAAATGATAAATAAAAAAGAGAGTTAAATGTCAGCATAATTTTATTCTTTTATTTTAACATTAGCATTCTCATCCTACGAGAATCTAAATTTCTCACCTCCCTCCATGGAAATATTTTAAGAAAAAATTAAATTTAAAATATTTTTAGAAATATAATATTCTCAAATATTTTTTTTCAAATTTTGAACTAAACATAAAAATATAATATTCCTCTAAAATATTTTTGAGAATGTGAAAAATATTTTGCGAACCAAATATTACTTAAATGCAAAACAAAAATTGAATTTATTGATGTGAATAATACTATATAGATTAAAATTTAATAATCTTATACTATTGATATATTATAAAATAGTATGTCTTAGTTTGTATTTATTTAGAATGATGTATTTTACATCCACTATCATGAATAGTAATATCGCCATCTCTGACATTAATCTGTATTTCATAATTTCTATTATTAATAATATAAAATTAATTTATAATTTTAATATTTTTAATTTTCATACTGATCTGATCTGATATGATACTTAGAATCCTCTTATAGTCATGAAAAATGCAATATATGAATATAATTTATCATTTATTTAAAGTTAAAAATAATTATAAAAGTTAATAATTATTGATGTTGAAAACAACTGCTCCATAATTTAAAAGGGATAAATTATATTTTGTCAATCCCAGATTATAAAAAGATAAAAATACAAAAGGGCTGCGCGTGAAGATAAATAGAAAAGAAAAAGGTTAAATACTTTCCCGTTGCCAGAAGTCAAATTCGTAAGGAAACTGAATTGGAATCTTAGAAAGTGTGCTAGCCTCAGTGGATTTTTTTTTTCCTTTTTATCCTGTTGGAATTCGAATAAAATTAACTTGGCTTAAAAAGAGAAAAAAAAATTTAATGCTCTCATTTATATTCCGTTTGTTTTCAAGAAAAATTCATAGGAATATTTATGTCATAAAATATTAAGATAATAAAAAATAATTTTTTATTTAATATTAAATATAGAGAATATGATAAAAATAATGTTTTTATTTTTAAAAAATTATTTTTTATCATTATAATATTAAATATTATAATTTTTAATTAAACTATGAAAATAATCTGATATTCTTTTATTTTATAAAAAAATAAAATTTTTACCAAAAAGTATTTTCTAACAAAATAAATGGGTCATAATCATCATTTTTTAAAAAATTCATCAATAAATATATCCACTAAGGATAGTAAAATATCAGAAATTTACAATGTCCACTGGGATTGTTTGGATAAAGTTGGGAGATAGACTGATTTTTTACCCTAC
Organism: Sindora glabra; assembly: GCA_020226215.1. Lineage (NCBI taxonomy): Eukaryota > Viridiplantae > Streptophyta > Magnoliopsida > Fabales > Fabaceae > Sindora > Sindora glabra. The sequence goes on along the minus strand of CM035228.1, from coordinate 8,322,972 downwards.
AAGGCAAAATATGAAATAAGTTTTCACCTAATAGTGGGGATGAAGCAATAATACCTTATCCTATAGAACTTTACTATTATAAAATTGTTATATTTTTATTTTATACACTAACATATATATACACACACACATATTTATATTTTTTAGTCACTTTAATAATTTAATTATTTAAAAATTAAAAATAAATTAAGATTTCACTTAAGTTAATAAAGGTAGAAAATAATAATCTTTTATTGATTATATATCAAGTATCAACTCATTTTTTTTGTTTCAAATTATTTAAATTGATTATATATGATTTTAAACATCTATTATAACATTCTGTTGAATGTATATGATTTGTAATATTTAAATTTAAATTTTTTTTATTTATTAGTGTTTGAGTTTTTTTTTTTGTATGTTTTTAGTCATGTTTCATTAGTTCTTGTAGAACTTTGTTACCCTCTAAAGTATGAAGATGAAATGAATTTTATCCGCATGAAATAAATAATTATTTTATTTCTAATAATAAAACATAGAGGTCCCTCATCGACATCTCTAATATGCATGTGATATTACCTTTCAGTAGTAATTGAAGCATGTAGGCAGTATCATATTTTCAAACAATGAATAAACACCTTCTCTCCTGTTCCTCAATGATATAGCCGTTCTTTTCATCTTTTGGGTGTCGGATTCCATTTCCATGTTAGCTTTTTGGTCAAAGCATTAGAGTCCCCATACTACCATTCAAATTGGCATCCAAACAATCTTTAAATGGGCCAACAAATTTAATTTACGTAATATTTTGATATATACTGTGCAGCTTAACAATGATCTTTGATGGTTTATATATTTATAGGTACATAAAATTAAATTTTAATATGTTTTACTACTTGCATTATTTTGAATTTATGATGAATAATTATGATTTTGTCATATAATTATTTCATGAATGCTATTATTAGTTTTTTTTAATTTCAAATAATAAAAACTACCTCAATTATATGTCAACTATAAATTTAAATAAGTTAATTCAATCATTGATCAACAACAAATTGTTAGCCTTAACCTCATTTTGATGTTAATTTTGGTGATAACAAAATATTTTAACATGTCTAAATATGATTTAAGATCACTTGTTGTGTTGAACCTCCAATAACTAAAAGATTGATGAAGACTCTTAATTAGGATCTTTTATATTTCACTAGATTCAATTGTAAAAGAGGAATTTAGGTTCAAATGATTTTAATCATTTATTGGAGAAAATACAAGATAAATTAATTTGTATCAATCATAAGATGAGACTTGTTGAAACTATAATTTTAGGTCCAAATCATTTTGATTTGAAAACAAAAATTATTTGAAAAGCATTTGAAAATAGTTTAAAATGATTTGAAAATACAATTGTAATTGTATTGTAACTTTTTTAGGAGGCTCAACAAGCATTTCACAAAGTGCTTTGTGTGCCCTATCTTAACTTTTTCAAATTGACCCAACGATGTCCTTTGCAAAATAATTCATCCTATGGTAATTCAAATTTTTACTAGCATAAGAAGTACTTTGCGAATTTTTGGCTAACACATTTATAATGGCTTTTTTAAGAGTCCAATATGCATTTAAAGGTTTCAACCTCTATTTAGAGGCTTGAACTCATTTTCAACCATACATTCAAAACTTGTATTATTAGATTGACATACTTTTCTCTTCTTCTTACTCTTCAATGATTTAAATCCCTTGAACTAGCTAGATTCAAGTTTCCTTTTTTAATAGTTCATTGTATAATCAAACTTTAAGAGTTTGTGAGCTTATTTTTTTTATTGCAAACACTTGTCTCATACATTTTAGGGTGAGATATTTTTGGGATTTCCAAGAGTATGGATTCTCTTGAAAGAATGTTCTTTGAGAAATGAATATCAAAAGGATCAACTTGTATTCAAAGTGAATATTATAGAAGTTTTTTCAAATACTTAGTTTAAACTTGAAGAGATGGTAGAATTTACAAAAGCCAAGTCAAATAACTTAGTAGTAGATATACTCCTTGGAATGTTAGATTTTTAAGGCCGAATTATTATAAATTCTTGCGTTTGATTTTCTCTATCCCTATCTCTTTATTTTTTTGCATAGTACTCTTTTTGAATTGTTGATTTTTGCTTTTAATTACTCTAGAATTGATTTTTGCATTAGATGATCATTTTTTTATTATTTTAAAGCAAAAGTTATTTAGAAATTATTTTCAAAAAGGAGTAAAATACTAAAAACCAATTCACCCCTTCTTAAGTAGGGTACTTGGCTACACAAATATGATCAAGCAATTATCTAGATATATCTAAAAGAATAAAGTTTAATTTTAGAAATTCTTAAGCTCCATCTACTATAAATTAAGACTTTAGCTAACTATCCAACACATCCCTCCTTATTCAAATTTTGCATCTTCCTCATACTTTCTTTTTAGAATTTGTGAGAATGCTTTGTAAATTAGGTTAGAATTTTTATGAAACTTGAGATGATTTTTTTTATGTGTAGTATTTTTATTTCTTTACCTTAATTCTTTGTCAAAAATTGATATGTTTATAAATTAGTTTATGTTTGAACTCTTTATTATTCTTTACTAATTTTATAATCTAAAGATTATATTTTTTCAATTTTGTATAAATCCATTCATTTTTTTATGTGTTATTGTTAAAAACATAATTTTTTACTAGTTAAATTGTTTTACACGTTAATCTTTTATTATAGTATTGTCAATTTGATACATTGTCGATTTTGGATAATGTAAAAGATAATTTTTATAAGTCTTAAATCTAATAAGAGTTTGTTCATATTTAATGCAATCAATTTTAATATGGACTTCAAATATGCATCTTCTAATTGTTTGTTTGGGATATAAAAGAACAATTAAGATTAAATTGAATCAAAATGAGAAATAAATGTATGACACATAATAATGATTCTCAATGCATTGCTCTCATTTTATAAAATCTTTTCTTATATTTAAATTATATGCAATTTAAATTATCTTATAAAACATCATCATACAATTTTAATTTAGAACGATTCTAATATACTGAAACTAAAAGATTAGGTATTAATATCAAAGACACTTGCCTTTATATTTAGTGTTAGATTAAAATATTATTTAAATCTATGGTCAAAAGAGATGATTAGGAGAATAGATTAATTTATGAAAAATAATGACATGATATTTTTTTATTCTATCCATATATTTTAACCAATTTATATATCTAATAATAACTTAAAATGGACTTTTGTAATATGCCATTAATATTAGATCAATATTATTGGATTGATAGTGATATATATAATAAGTAGGCTATAAAATATATTCAATTACTAATATATTGATCTACAAATAAATTATCTATATTAGATCAAAATTATAAATGATAGATTATATATATAACATTTTGGAGAAAAAATTTATAACAAAAATTTTTATTTGTAAAATTTGTTGTAAAAAGCAATCCAAATAAGTTATGATATAATTGTATAGATAACGAACAATATTACCACAATCTCATACTTGATTATTTGTACTTACATTATTTTTATCCATGTTTATAAAGAAAAAAATTTTAAACCCTAAAGTAAATTTAAAAAATGAGATTTATCCATTGTGCAAATCTTATTTTTTAAGAAAAATTTAAATCATAATTTTGTATAATATAATCTTTAAAATTATATATATATATATATATATATATATATATATGAATTTAATTTTAGAAATAATGTTTTAGGAGTTAGTGTTTGAAATATACACCCACATATTTAATCTAATTATATATATATATATATATATATATATTGTAAATTCTAACTATAGAATCTAACCACCTAAATAAAATGTAACATACATATATATTTTGCAAATCCTAACTTTCAAAATATAATCCTTCAATTTAAATTCAAATATCTCAAATATTTTTAATTTTTAGATTTAGATATAAAATATTATGAAGTTGATCAAGTTAACACTCTACTAACAGAAATAAATTTATTTTTACTAATAAAATAAATATAAAATAAAGCTTAAGCCATGCATTTCTCTTTACTCTTTTGATTATCAATGAAATTGGACAATTGACATAGATAAAGAATTAACTAAATATATCATTACATTTATACATACAATAATTTAGAGATAATAATTCAAATTTATGTGTTGAATTTATATTATGTTAAAAATTAGTAATAACTTAAATAAACTTAGTTTAAATCTGACATGAATAGTAATTATATTATATCAAATTAATGTATCTTTAAATATGCTAAAATGAATTAACTCATTTAAATAATTTAATAATTTTAATTAAAAATTTATATTATAATTAAATTTATATATCATATTTAATTACTTAAACACGTTGATATGTTAATTTATTTGATGAGTCAACTATTTACTTATTATTTATATTAAATAGTTTGACTTATTTATAATTTAAACTCATATAAATTTAACTTAAAGCTATGTAAAATGTCATACATTCATGCCTAAAATTACCACCTCTATAATAATTTATTTCAATTTAATATATCTCACTACTACATTGGTGTAAAGTGTGTAAAAAGTTATGTTCATGTCCAAAATTGATGATTATAATAACTAGTTTAAGACCCATGCTACGCAAGGATATTTATTATTTTATTATAATTATTATACAAAAAATAAGTAGATTTAATACAAAATATTTTTAAATGTGTTGCAATTTTTCTTACAATACTTGTTTATTATATATAATAACTAAATAATTATATAAATATATATAATAGGAAAATCAATGTAAGTTTTAAAAAATAATTGAATTCAAATACATAATCTTTTTATATTGTTGACTTAGCATGGAAATTAGATAACAATGAGAATTGAAATGGTGATGATTATCATTGTAATTCTTAATCAACATCTCCAATGTATTTTCAAGATTTTAATTAAGTAAATAATTCATTAAAACCTCTTTAGATTCAATAGAGCCTAAAACATTATAAACTAACAGACGTATGGAACAGCATATAATGGTATGAAGAACAATATTGATATGCATGAATTTTAGGGAAGTCTCAATAATTAAGTGAAACTTCATCTATTGTATCATATAACAATTAATTAAAAATTGAAAACCATGAAATAGAGGGAAAATAATTGATATTATGCATTTAAAAAAAGCAAATAATATTCACTAATATTTTTAATCATTGACTACATAATTCACATCTACCTCATTAAGAACATCTCTTAAAAATATAAAAGCTTGTCCACCACATACCTCAATATAAGAGATATCTAGAATTTCATCCATTTTATTAAATTCTTGAGGAAATACTAATTTGTTTCATAGGAAATGAAAGTGTAAATCCATATTCCCTCCTTCTATTTAAAGAAAGATTGGAACCACATCCTTTCTCAATGAATTCCTTAAATGAAGAAGCAATAAAATCTAAAAGATCCTGCAAGCATCTTCTAGTAAGTCAGCTATACATATGCCCCTTCTATTCAAGCCATGAGATCCTTAAATAGATAAGGGTGGAAGTTGCAATTTATTAGCTTATAATTCAAAATAACATCTTTTTCATACCTGGTAGAAGAGGGCCAAGTAATGTTAAAAAGTAGTTCTTAACAAAACTCTACAAAATAAAGCTGAAGCCTCTAACAATCATTTCGTTATACAAAGCATTCACATTCATCATAATGACAAATTTAAAAAAAAAAAAAGCACTGTATATTACCATAAATTTAATGTTAAAATATGAGAAATCTTCCCAATGCCTTATGTGGCCATATTTCATTAGAACAGTGTCCTTTCAATGGGCCAAAAGGGCACTACACAAACACCATAAACCTGTATTAAAAAATCCTGATCAAGTTTTTCTTGAAACACACAAAAAATCCTTGTTTAATGTTTAAAAACCTAATCTAAAACATAAAAGCTACAACCTATGAATCTCATAACAAATAAGATAATAATGCCCAGTAAAGTTCTATATATATATATATATATATATATATATATATATATATATATATATATATATATATATATATATATATATATATATATATATATATATATAGTTATCACTCAAACCAACAGAATAATAGGATAATATTGGATATAAAAATAAGTTCCAATCTTAAATATAAAAACATCACTTATTTGTTTTACAAATATGCTATGTTAGTACAAACTAATGTTTGACATATAAATACTAATTCTTTAATGGCATGTGCTTACTAAAAGCTAATAACAAAGATAAAAAAGGACAAGATTATCACCCCCAAAAGACCACCTAAACATAGTGAAGAACATAAGCTAAAATATATAATGCACACAATAAAAAAATAAAAAATGAACAAATAAATGTTAATCACTAACTCAAGGAAACCAATCATAGTACATTCACAATAGCAAAGCCTCATGGCCACCACCACCACTCCAAATATCACTCAATTCTATTAGCTAATCCTATTATAGGAAAAAAATGTCTTCATGAAAGAGGGGTTGCAATAAAAAAAAAAACCATATAAATTTATTGGTTGTGTTCAAGGTTACAAAATCTTTAGTGGCAATAAAAACACTAATGAAAGTTACTCTAGTAATAAGAAGTAGAGAGACATAAAATTCTATGAAAACAAGTACTAGCCCAAATATGGTATTTTAAGTTTTAATTACTAGTTATATTATTTGAAAATATTATAGAGACAAAAGTCCTCTACAAGATCAAACCACTAATTTTATCTTTCCTTTTTGCTATGCTTCCATTTCTATATAAATTAGCATGAATCAACAGTCTTTGCTTGTAGTGCTTTCCAAAAACACAAAATGAACTCAAAATGTAAAGTTTCCATAAATCATCTTAACATTTTCAAATTAGATTTAAAATTTTAGTTACCAAAGCCATGGGGTTTTAAATTGCCATGATTTTACACTTTGAATTCTAGGTCACTTGAGGGCAACATATGTATACTAACTTAGTGAATAAAAATTGTGTTTTATTATGTCATTACAAAATGATACCGACTAAGCACTATGCAGAATAGCTTTTTTATTCAAGTTCTACGATATTCATAAATGAAAAGTTTAATAATACGCATGCCATTAACTAACTTGGATGCAAAAGTTTATTGAGTTAAAATCAATTATGGCTAGCACAAGCAAAATGAGTATATCATCATCCTCATGTAACTCACATAACCTATATAAGATACCATTTTGCAGAAGATAAGAAAAAATAGAATAAAAAAATTAAAATTGATTTAAATATTCTCTACCAGCTTTAATTAGTAAAAATTGGAATAACAAATTCAACATTAAAGATAATCCAAGAACTTACAAATTTGCTATTGGATAGCAAGAACTATCAAAATAAAAATTAAAACCAATGACATTAAGAGTAATTAAAGATTTAAAGTGAAAAATTAGCACTTACCATCTTGAATAAAGCACAAATTAGTTTTTAAAAAAAGTTATACTCGTAATATCTAATTATTGAAAGCATGCTCTAAATAGAATAAAAAACTAAGCATCTTACTTATTTTAGAATTACATACACCAAATTATATAATTTATACTTTATAAGCAACTTTTTCATATCCTCAAACATAGAGGGATATTGTATACCTCTTCAAACTTCTTGCAATTTTGAGCATCCAATTCACTATTAACCTCAAGAATAGATACAGCTTTCATTTAGTATAATTTTTCCCATTCAATACCTTTAAACCATGGATGATCCTAGTAACACTATAGATAATCTAGCTTTTTAGTTAAAATACAACTATATCCTAAATCAAATAACAGAATTAAAAAAAATACCATAACACCTTTATTTCATCAACTCATTGAGTGCCAACTCTACATCAAGGTGCAAGGAAAGATTTATTGTACATAAATTAGCATCACTTTTCTTACATTATAGAAAAATGTTTCCTCCAAACTAGAGATAGAGTGAAAATTTTTTAATTTCTCACATTTTCTACATTTATTGTTCTTTTATATCTGAGAACTGGATAAAAACATTAAGCTACAAGGATATATTTATTGGACATAAATCATCACCACTTTCCTTACATTAGAGAAAAATCTTTCCTCTAAACTAAAGATAGCCTAAAAAATATAATATCATTACTAAAAATTTAGGAATGAAAAAGTAAAAATAATGAAAATTGCTATATTAAAAATTAAATAAAAATAAAGAGTGAAAAATTTTGAATTTTGCACATTTTCTATGTTTATTGTTCTTTTATATATGAGAACTAAATAAAAACATTAAGTTGTAAGGGTATATTTACTGGACATAAATCATTATCACTCTCCTTACATTATAGAAAAATATGTCCTCCAAACCAAAGATAGCTTAAAAAATATAATATCATTACAAAAAATCTAGCAATAAAGAAGTAAAAATAACAAAAATTGCTACAGTAAAAATCAAATAAAAAGAAATAGTAAAAATAATGCTCATCTTTGCGCCATTCTCACCTAAGTAGACGAAGAATAACTTAAAGGCAATAATGTCCCAAGCAACTGTAGAAAGAAGGCTTCCCTTGAATTCCTCCACAATAAGAAAGACAACCACACATAGCAAAAATAAACAACAAATGAGATACAAACTTTAAAGCAAGCTTTAGACGTATAAGTAACTAAAATAAATATTCCTTTCAATGGCAGGAAAGTATGATTGTAACATGTAAAAGTAAACTCCCAAGGCCGTAAATACTTCACAGTAGTAAAAATATTGAATCAACAGGGACAACTAAATTTATTCACTAATTGATTTGAGAAAATCAATATCACTAACATTACCATTAACAATATTATAATTATTATTATCAATATAAATAATACCAATAATAATATATAATATATTATATATGATATATAATATATAAAGATATATAACAAAGATATAATAACAACATAATAATATCTATGAATAATAAATTATAATTAAATCTCCAAAAATATAGTTATATTTCTCGGTGAGAAAGAGGAAACCAATTAAGTTTTTAGAGAAAGAGATAGCAGAAAGCCAGAAAAGCAAATGATGATAATGGTACAAGGATAAAAAATTTGTGGGCACTATCGAAGATTCAATAAAAAGAAGGAGTAAAAGAACAATTGCAAAAATTAGTATCTAAGAATTGCAGAAATTGACGACTGTTGCAAGGAATGCGTACAGGTTAGGAAGTAGGGGTGCAGCAAGGAAACCCTAAGGGAAACAATCAAGCAAAGAAGAAAGAGTATCAACATTGTATCACTATGTAGGGCACATAAATAGATAAAACAAATAAATAATGAATAAAATAATAAAAAAAGGGAAAATCCAAAGAAAGAAACAAATGTAAGTCATAAAATTTATCTATGACACCTATCACTATCATGAGCCAAGTAAATAATAAAACAACAAAATAAATAAAGTAATAAAAGAATGGAAAACAGCTCAGCAAGGAAAGAGAAGGAAATAAAGAAGGGAAAAAATGATAAAGTGACATGTACAAGAATTATAAGTTATAAGGAAGTAAGAACATTTATTTCATGTCCAAAATTACTATCACTTTAAAATTATGTAAAGTATCTTGTTGTTCCTGCTTAAACTTAGTTTTTAGATGCAATTAAAAGGGTTAATGAAACCTTACTCATTAATAATTCTTACATGGTAATGATAAAATACAATTAGGTGACGCCTTATTAGTGATAATAACATAATTATTTATTTGTAAAATGTATAAATAATAAAACTAATTTTTAATAATGGTTAAAATGATAAGATATTTAGAAATTTAACATATAAAAAGTTTCAATAATTTGGTGAGAATTAAATTAATATATCATAAACTAATATGCTTAATTATTTATGAAGTGCTTAAATAGATAAAATTAATTTTTAATAGTGATAAATATGTTGCTCTATTTAATTAGATGATATTTTTAAGAATTTGAGACATTAAAATTAAATCAGTTTGGCACTATTTAATTTGATATATCATAACTTAGCATAATAATTTATTTCTATAATGTCAACTTAATGAAAATTAATCTTTGATTTAGTTTTAGTAATGCTTAATATGTTATTCTATTTGGCTAAGTGATAATTTTAATAAATTGATGTATGAAAATTGTAATATTTTGATGGCAATTAATTTGATATATTGTAAATTTATTAGCATAATCAATTATTCATGTAATGTTTGAAATGCAAAAATAATTTTTAGTAATAATTAATATATACTATTTAACTGTGTAATAATATTAGTAACTTAATGTATGAAATTTGTAATATTATGACTGAAATTAATTTGATATATTTTAAACTGATTAGTAAAATTAATTATTTATATAATATTTAAATTTGAAAAATTAATTTTTGATCATAATTAATATGTTATCCTATTTAATTAAGTGATATTTTTAAAATATATAATAAAAATTAAAATAAATTAGTTTGATTTACCCTGTTTTGATAAAAAAAATCAATGTAATACATCATGCATTTTGATGTAAGATCAAATAAAATAAAATGCTAAATTGATAATTATATATTTATCTAATATTTAAATTTAAAAATTAATTTTTAATCATCATTAATATGTTACCCTATTTAATTAAATGATAATTTTAGTATTTTAAAATATCTAAAGAAAAATATAATAGTTAGTCTAAATTTACTTTAATTTAATTAAAATTCAATATTTTACATCATTCATTTTGCTTTGGACGATAGAAGTAAGAGTTGTTTTGTTTGCGAAAGTTATTTATCTTTGAAGCTAACTTTGCTAAAATTATTGAATGCTATATTGAAACCTTTCAAATTTCATTTTCTTCTTTAAATTTATTTTAAAATTATAATTTTTGTTTTAAAAAATTTTCAAATACATACCAAAAAAAAATTTGTCCTTAAGTCTCTAAACCTACATAAGGCAAAAAAATTTAACCCAACTTACTTTTATAAGTCTATAAGTTTATTTAAAAAAAGTCTTAAGTGAAATGAAAAATTAGAATAAGTTTAAAACTCAAATTATAAGATTAAAAAAAAGTGAATTATTTAAAAGTTTCTTTCATATATGTATATGTGTCATTTATTCATTGCCTAGATTTTTACTTTGAATATAGAAAAACTACTCTCTAATTTATTGTTTTAAATTTCATTTGCTAATTTGATTTGTGAAACTCTTCCTCTAAGGATCACACTTTAATCTATACTACAATGATAGTACTATATTTTGAACATAATTAAAATTTAGTGCCATTATCAAGGAAACACTTTCAAAAAATATTTTTTTTACTTTTGTTAGTACAATTTTTTATCTGTCTTATTAATCTTGTTCATAAGTTTTATTTTATAAAAAAAAAGAAATAAAAGATAATATTTAAAATGTTTGGATTATCTTAGAGACAAACTTGTAAATTTCCTTAAGAGAATTGAATTTGAAATAGCACAAGATCAATTGAAAACCTTATCTATTTCTTCTTTTTTTAGCTTTGACACCTACAATTAACATAAGAAAAATCTTACTAGGTCTTTAAAAGATTACTTGCACCTTACTTAGGCAACCATACCTTCATGCATCATTTTCCCCCTAATACACCATAATTTTATTATAAACCAAGAATGAATCAACTTTTACCTACTTTTCATGGTTTAAACAATGAAAAATTATATATGCATATTAAAGGATTTGAAAAGGTAATGGCCACATTTCATAACTAATTTAATATTGTAAATTTTGTTAGATAAGAATTTTTCCCATTCTTTCTAAAAGATAAAGTTAAAAGTTAGTTACACTCTTTAAAACCAATATTTATAGGCATATAGGAAGCAATGACTCAAGCATTTTTTAATAAATACTTCCTACACTATAAAACTAATAGTTTAAAAAGATAAATCTCCTTATTTTCCTAAAATGATAATGAAATGCTTTACTAAGTCTGTGACAAATTTAAAAAGTTATTAAACATATGCCCACATCACAAGTATAAAAATTGGTGCTTAATTAGCTATTTTTTGTGAGGGACTCATAATTAAGGAGCATCAGTTTATTGAAATGAAGTGCAATGAGAATTAAAAAAAACTAAGAATGTTATAGAATACCTTAGAAACCTAGTTGAAAAAGCCCAAACTTAGACTAGATTTAATGCTACTAATAGCATTAATAGATCAAAAGCAACTAAAATCTACCATCTTTAAGAAGAATATCCTTGAAACCCAAGTAGCAACCTTAACCAAAGAGTTAGAGGCCTAAAAACCAAGGATAATAAAGTCACCCATATAATTACACGGGTTAAACCATAAGTGCATACTTTGTTTATGGAAGGACAAAACATTTAGCCTCAAATTATCCTACCTTAAATAAGATAACATATATAAGGAACAAATAAAGGAGATATATGAGGAACAATGTAATGCTATGGAGATATTAATTTAGGAAACCTTACTTGCCTTATTTAGAGACATACAATCTTGGTTGGGGAAGCTACTTTAACTTTAGTTACATGTCTAATTCCAACCAATCTACATCATTCAATAATTAATGAAAAATTGAGGCACAACCATTAAGGTCCTACCCTTCCTTTTAATACAATACATCATTGATAAAATTCTTTTTGGAAAAAAATTTACATACATTCATGGAAGCTTAAAACATAACTAATGAAAAATTTAAAAGTGTGCTCATATAAGTGGCAAAGTAACATAAAGAGATTAAAAGTTAAATTAATAAACTAAGACTAATGCTTTTAGTATACAAGCAAGGAAAATTTCCTTCTCAGACTTGGTCTAACTTAAAGGGATAACAAATGATATAAACTTCTGTATTAAACTCTCAAAATGTTAATAGAGTTTATGTTGTTACATTTCAAAGTGGAGAAATGGGAAAAAAAATCCAGTTCAAGTGTCTTTCTATCAAGTCCTTAAATATGGAGGTTTTGGAAAACAAATGTGAGATCCTAGAATACTTGCAACAAGTTAAGGTTAATTTCCTTTGTTACATATGATTAAATAGATACTAAATCATGCCAAAGTAATTAATGATTTATGCCCCATGTTAAGAAAATTGTATTCTTAACCAAGAAAATGAGTGCAATAATTGAGCAAAAGACACTACAAAAGTATAAAGATCTACGATATCCCATAATTATATGCCATATTGGCACACAAGAGTTTAATCAAGCTCTACTAAATTTAAGGTAAGGTATAAATTTCATGCCTTATTCAGTTCATCAGCCTTTAGGGCCTAGAAAGATCAAACCTAGATTTATAGTATTATAGTTGGCCAATGATTGTATAAAAAGATCAAGGGGAATAGTATAAGATGTTCTACTTTAAATTAATAAATTCTATTATTTTATTCACTAGTCCAAGACACTTAATATATAGCTGACGTTAAGTTAAAGATCTCACTTATCTTAGAAAGATCTTTCCTTATCATAAGTAGTGCTTTTATTAATTGTAATAATAGATTAATGAAACTTTCATTTATGAATATGACTTTGGAAGTAAATATTTTCAACATTGGAAAATAGTTGTAAGAAAAAGATGATTGTTATTAATATGATTCATATGATTGATCAAGTTTTATTTCTATTTTTCTTTATTTCATTTTATACTTCTTGTTTATCTTTATTTAGTTACTTGTTTGATTTTTCTATTTAGTTCAGTTCATGCCTAAAGTTCATAAAGCCTTTTCTTTACTCATATGTCCTTTCCTTTTTATCTCTTTATAACAATAAGGACAATGTTTAATTTAAGTTGGAGAAGTAGGCTCTAGTATGTAATTTTTTTAAAAAAAAGAGAGAAAAAAATGTTTAGAAACATTGCATGATTAACAAGTTTAAAATGAAATTTTTGCTTTGTTATTTAAATATAATTTTAGATTATTTGATTTGAATCATCCTTTCTATTCTTATTATTAAAGAATAATTTCTTAAATATATTTGTACATTTATAAATTTTATGGTAAGATTAATGGTCAATACATACAATTAAGAAAGTTTTCAAGTTCTAAAACACACATTTTTTTTGCTCATACATTTTCTATGAGTGAGTAGAAAGAAATAAGAAAATAACTTATAAGCTTGCATTGATTATGTGAACTAGTTAACTTGTTGATTAGAAAATGACCTCATGATTTATGGTATGATTAGCTAAAAGATAATATGCTTTATTTGAAGGATCAAATGTTCTATCTTTGAATTTTTTTTAGGCATTAAGAATTCCACAAAAATGCCCTTGTTAAAAAAAAAGAAAAAAATAAAAAATAAGAGAAAAGAAAAAATATGGCAAAGGAGTTTCAAAAAATAAAAAAAGAGAATTTTCAATTTCCAAAATAAAAAAGGAAGCTTTATGGTAAGTATTGTCAAAATCAAACAAGTAAGGCACTTTCTTGTGATCAATATTTAACTTATTTGTTTGTCTTTAAAAAAATCTACCCTTTTCACTAAGCATTTATATGTTTTCTAATCGTATGAATAAAATCCCTTACATTAAGCTCCATACATTTACTTGTGAGAATATACGGTTAAGGCTTTTTCTTGGATAAATTTTAAGGTTATATATATTATGTTATGTGATAAGAATGCTATGGTTTACCACATGCATAACCATAATTTTAAAAGTTTAACTGAAATAATCTTGATATCATTTATGATGTCTTATTAATTTTGTTCTCAAAGTATTTAGATAACTTTGCTAGTTTCTTTTTAATCTAGTCATCATATCCAATCTTCTAAAAAGTTGTTTGATTTGTAAGTGAAATAATTTCCTACGAAAAATTAAACTTCTAAAGAAATGACTTACTATATGAATTTCGTTATTTCTTTGAAAATACTCAAAGTTGTTTAGTTAATACATAGGAAGTAACATTTCCTAAAAAATATTTTTTTATATTTTATTTAATTCAATTTTGAATATCATAAGAAATATTAGTAAAATGATTACTATATTATAATATAAATTAATAAATTTTAATTATCATTGATTAACTTTAATGAGGATGATTTTCTCATTATATTCATAAATAATATAGAAAGTAAAACTCACCTAGAGGGAGGTGGGTAAATAACTTTCCATACTTTGTGGAAAGTAGGACTTACCAAAAAGTTCTATTTTCTCTACTTTGCTAGATAATAGTTCAATCAAATAACTTACCTCTTTCCTATTTTTTGAAAAATAAAATTTTTCATACTATTAAAACGAACTAAACGACCTTTAAGTTTCACTCAATTTGTTAAGAATCTAGCATTAAACTAGTTGAGGGTTGTGATATATACACAAAAATATATTTTGAATAGGTTTTATTAGTAGCATTATTTTGGATTTATGATGAATAAGTATGATTTAATTGCATAGTTATTTTATAAATGCTATTATTAATCTTTTTCTATTTTTTCATTGTTTTAGATAATAAAAGCTGACTTGACTATATGTTAATTATGAATTTAAGGAACCTGATTCAATCATATGTAAGCAAAGCTAACTTAGCCATGAGTTAGCAATAAATTTAATTAAGCAATTATCTAAATATATCTAAATGAATGAAGTTTAATTCTAGAAAATCTTAGGCTTCTATTCATTATAAATTGAGGCCTTGGCTAACTATTCAATGCACCCTTTTTCCATTTAAGTTTTGCATCTCTTTCATGTTTTTTCTCTAAAATTTGTGAGAATGCTTTACAAATTAGGTTAGAACTTTTACAAAATTTAAGATGATCTTTATGTGAAGTACTTTCTATCTTTCTTTTTTAATTCTTTTTCAAGAGTTAAAATATTTGTAAATTAGTTTATATTCAAACTCTTCATTGTTCTTCAATTATTTAATAATCCATAGATTATATTTCTTTAGTTTTGCATAAATTCAATCATGCCTTTTTATGTGGTATTGTTAAATATAACTATTTTTGGTAGAATTGTTTTATATGTTAATCTTATTGTAGTATTGTCAATTTGATATATTATCAATTTTGGATAATATAAATGATAATTCTTACATGTTATAAACTTAATAAGAGTTTGTTCATGTCTAATGCAACCAATTTTAATATGAACTTCAAGTTTACATCTTCCAATTGTTCATTTGGGATGTGAAACAACAATTGAGATTTAATTGAGTCAAAGTAAGGAATAAATGTATAAAACATAATAGTAATTCTCAATACCTTGTTCTCATTTTATAAAATGTTTTTATATTTAAATTATCTTATAAAACGTCATCATATAATTTTAATTTATTATTTTAAAATTTCATTTGTTAACTCGGTTTATGAAGCTCTTTTTTGAGGGATCGGCACCTCAATTTATATTATAATAACCGCGTTATATTTTAGGTGTGATTATATATTAAGCATTATCTTAATTAACTTCACATTTAAAATATAAAAGAATCTTATATTCTTATGTTAAAATTTTCTTCATTTCTTTATCACAAGAGTTTTCATTTTAGAGTGATATAACGAGGCTAATGTTTAAAGTAAGGAAAAAAAATTGAATCCATTGTTTATTATATAAATAAATCTTAACATTAAGATTGACACTAAATGCAAAACAATTATAAGATTTCTTGTATTGAAAAAATTACAATCGCTAATTTCTTTTGTCAGATCTTGATAGATTTCTTGTGAATCCCTTGTGTGACTAGTAAAGTGAATACCTTTCTCCTCAAAGCACTTCACAGCCTCTTATCGCTCTACGCTGCTACACGCTTGCTACTAATAAAACTATGATCCAATCCTGCCTACAGATGGTAACTTTGGTTTAAAGTGGAACTTTTTAGTAATAAAATTGAATTTTTTAAATGGGCTTTGCCTTTTTGACTCCATCCTCTTAATGATTTTGAAGAGTAATAATTAGAGATGGAAACTTCATTTTTTCATAAGGTTACACTAACCTCCTCACGGAAGATAGAATGACCAACATTGCTTCAGTAAGTGTTAAATTGTATTTGTTATCTATCCATATTAGATTTATAATTCAGGCACATTTAGTTTTGTGAATATTGAATACTTTCACCAGACACTCTATTTAAATACTTAGATTTTGTTTGTTTTGATAAAATAAATATTTTTCATAAAATATAATTATAAAATAATAAAATTAAGAAAAATATTTTTTTTATTTAATATTAATTATGAAAAGTTTAACCAAGAAAAGTAAATTCTTCTATCTTTCGTTTATAATTATAACCTTAAGTATCATTTTTTTTAAATTATAAATATAAATAATATGTTTTTCTTTTTTTAATATACATATAAATAATACTTTTTTACAAAAAAAATACTTTCCAACGAAGTAAATATAACCTTAGTATCTTTCCCACATACTAACCCTTCACTGGCATTAGAATGTAAGTTCATTAGTAATAATCACACTGCCCCGCCACATGTACAAGTAATTTTGCTGGCCTCTCCAATGATGATCGTGTATTGATGCCGAGGCTTCACAAGTAATGAAGGCAAGCCGAGTAAACACTATCCCTTTGGGCTGTCAAGCCAAAATTTTGGATTCTATTTGTTTTATAACATATCGATCATTTTTTACTATTTTAATATTTTATATTTATGTTTTTTATGAAAAATATTCTCTGTCATAAAACTTGACTTCGTCTAAATAATTCTGCAGTGCAGCATGAGTATAATTTGAACAGATACCAGCATCATGTTACAGAGAAGACTCCACTAAATTAGCTGGAGAAAACTGTCCTCTCGACATGTTAGTATGGCATTTCCACAAATTTGTAATTATTAAATCTAAGATTTGCCTTGATATAATACGTACAGCAATCTGAGCATATTAATTTACTGCACATTTCCATTTTCTGTTACTAGCATGGCAACAGCTCAGTCATACAAAAATACTCCATTGCTGCTTTAGGGGGATGGTAACTTAGAGCTGGAACTTGCTCATCATCCATGAATCAGAACCAAATTCCCCCTCCGAATCCCTATGCATAGCAATTGCCGAAAAATTCCCTTTTTCGTCCACTACATTATTGCAGAAAATCCATTAGATGTCTCCTGCAGATATTCAGTTTATGAAAATTTGGCGAACTGCAACCTCTTCATTGCAGGGTTCGTGTGAGAACAAATGGATAAATAGAAGCACTATGGCATTAAATACCTATCACAATCAAACAGATTAAAATTGTAAAGCATTGGCATTGCTGCAATCTGAAAGCAAAAGTAAGGCTTCATTCGAATTTTGTGTTTGATCATGCGTCCATTTATAGGTTACAATCTAATAGCCTTCGTATATTTAAAAACCCTCAGAAAACACATCACTAGATGGCTCAGCTTTCTGCAACATGGGCAAGATACAAGTGCGCCACGCCAAAATAGAGTAAAATGAACTATGACTCAACCCAACTTCATTGAAAATTTTGATAGACAACATAACACTAGTTGATTATTGTCATTCCTAAATCAAGCAAACATGACTGGAAATAAAAGGCATGCATTTTGAAACAGCAATCTCTGCTTTACACACGTGAAATTGGGCTCACCAAAACATCCATATCTATCATTTGCTAATCAATTGAACACAAGTAAAAGATTTCAAAACCTTCGCTGTCTTACACATTTGATATTGGTCCCAAGTCTCAACAATCTATGGCTTTAAGAAAAATTCTGGTCACCAAACTACTATCTCATGTATAACCAAAAAACTAAGTGCTAAATGAAAAAGAAAAACTTTTTTAGCAATTTTAATAACAAGATATAATATCTAACAGTTACTCAGTTTTCATATAACAATACATGCATCTCCATGATCAAGTTTTCTACAATCTAATCTGCCAAATTCACAGCCTTCGAAATCTACAAGGCTGTTTTATTCACCGCTTTTTATAGCCAAAATTTCCATGTCTCTCTTAATTTGCTCTCGTTGCAACCTCAACTCCTCTGTTCTTTTCTGCCAACCTCTCTCTACTAACTCAACAAATTTGTCTTTAATCTCAAGCAGTGGATCACGATCTATCAACTTATCATCCTTGTATGCTTC
Organism: Sindora glabra; assembly: GCA_020226215.1. NCBI lineage: Eukaryota > Viridiplantae > Streptophyta > Magnoliopsida > Fabales > Fabaceae > Sindora > Sindora glabra. The sequence continues at coordinate 8,303,988 of CM035228.1, read as the reverse complement.
TCTGAGCATTGCTGTTTTTATAGCACCTTTCAGTGACATATAGAATATCCCCGGATGTCTTGTAAAAGCAGTCGAAAAGGCATTTGAAAACCTGTATTCATCACAAAACTTGCCTAATATTGCCAACGGAATCCTCTTGTGCAATGAAAGAGAAAGTAACTCATGGAATACTCCAATAGTCCTCTTCTCCATCTCCCTAGAGGCTTGATCCAAATGGGACACATCCTCGTATGGTGATATGTAATCAAGCTCCATCCAATCCATAACCCACTCCCTCATCTCCTTTTTCAATATAAATCCACGTGGAAGCTTATAATTAAAATTAGGCCGAATCCTAATCCCTGTCACTCTACTTTCCTCTTCAGCTCTTTGTTCAATAACAGATTTTGCAAATTCAGAATTCCATGAAACCAATTCCAGAAACGATTGTCCCTCTCCAGGACACCCAGTAAGCCTAAAGTATTCAGGATACCGAGGAACTAAATCCACCAGAAAATTATTTGGGAACCCAAATTCCCTCTTCACATGAAGCAACTTATCAGCACTAACCACCTTGTTCTTTGACATCATCAATAATTTACACAATTTCGAAACTATCAAAGGCTCATTTTCTCTATAAATCCTCTTCTCTTCCCCCAAAAATTCCCTAAGTTGATCGCTAACACGTAGAAGCTGAACAGGTTCGGTTTTGGGTTTTATTCGCTCATAGTATACATCAAACAAACCAGGGTTCCAATTCAAAAAGGTTTTGATTTTGTTTTTGAGTCGCATCCTTTGTCGCCGTTTCTCAAGGTAGCGTAGTGGGATTACCTGACGAGGTTCATTAAGAACCTCCTTAACCACACGAGCAATAAGCTTATAGCGTTTGTCGTTCTCAATGGCTCGGTCCAGTTTCGAGTCTTTCCGCCATAGCACTTTGAGGTTCGACATAGATTTCGCATGAAGATTGAACTTGAGGTCTGGCAGAGCATTACCAAGCTTCTGCAAGTGGGAGGAAATGGTATGGATTTTGGAGAACATGCTTGAAACGGATTGAGATCCCCTCCCGTATTGGCAGCTACAATGGGAGGCCCATCCACCGTTCACTAATTTTTATAACATATCCAGCATTTAAATGAAATTCATGAATTCACTTAAGTTGTTTCTTTTATTTATCTATTTTTTTCCTTCTACTTATATAACAAAATACACAATTTAGATAATTCCTTCAGCTGACTGCTCGCGTCTCTCCACCTCCTGTAAGTCTGCAACAGAAAGCATATTAGGCGCCAATATGCCAATAAAACAGCACGGTAAAATTTCTGATTATCTTCTTATATCTTACTAACTAGGTTATGACTCGTGCTATGCACAAATACTTAATTATTATATGTGGAATAAGAATACATAATACAAAAAGAGAATACTTTTAAATGTGTTCTAATTATTCTTACAATACTTGCATCACAATCATATATATAATTTCAAAAATAATTTTACAAAAATGAAACTATCTAAACTTATTCTAAAGGTGGAAAGTATAAGCACTTCAACTCATGTACAATGCCTTAGAATTTACTCCCACTTGCAAGCCAAAATAAAAATAATAAAAAAAAGGCTTATGACCAATTCACTTAATGAAGAAATTTGTTTTCTTGAAGTTTAGCAAATTGCAATGACAATTCTCAATTTTTGGTACTTCAACTAATTTTGTGTATCAAGAAAGCATTTAGGAAGGAAGATTGTAATAAACTGCAATACTGGAGAAATACTTATTCTCTTAAAAATAACACATGTTCTTACTTCCACAGAAGAAGCCAATTATTAGTTTTGTTATAGCCAATTTTCTGGGATGTACTTTTCAATTTTTAAAGCATTATGAATGTAACTGCCTTCTTTCTATTGAGGGAGAGTATGTATACATATAGCTAGAATATATAACTATTTCTTGCAATACTACTGGCCGTTAGAGTTAGAAGCCAAAATGAAGTTCCAACCTAATACGATCACCATTTTGACAGATTCTTGATGTAGCATTGAGTAAACAGATTGATGGATGTACATGCAATAAATCAAGGTATGTGGTTGATAGCAACTAAACTTTCAAATGCATATTAATTAATAAATAGGCATCATAGAGAATTTGAAATGTATTGGGACAAACAAATAACCATTTTCGCAAATGAACTATTCACGATATTCTACACTATCTCAGGTATTCTACAGTATCTTAGTCATCTTATTTAGCTAAATCTTTGGATACATTATCATAAAAAATGGAAAAAAATATTTGATGATTAGAACCCTGATTTAGAGAAGTGGATTCTTATAAAATGGTATAGCAATCAATTTAAAAGTAAGTTCCTTGTTAATCAGTTTCTTCCCAGCTGCATAATTGCACTTTGTAAAATGTCTCAAATATTACGCCGGTGTTTATTTTTCTCCGGTTTTAATTGCTTAGGGAAGCCATGCAAAGATAAACTAACATAATATCAACACTTCTCTAATGCAAAATGTTTACCTCTTTCCATATGGGGCATTTTAATTCTCGACTTGCAGCTTTAAGGCCTTGAAAAATCACCAGAGGTAGCTGAGCAAGCATAGGACTTAACTGTTTTGCAACTCTTAGCTCTAAGAATGAAAAATAAAAACTGTATAAATCTCTAGCAGTTTCAAGAAGTGAAAATTTTCCAACACTTCAACATCATCTACAGTGCAACTTCAACATAATATTTGGAGACATCAGTCATTTATTCGTCCCTTTTAGATAAACAATGCTTCAATCTTTATGTGTGTGGTTCGAAGAATACATCTTTTCTGTGTAGTGAATTCAAAAGTAATCTTTGAGTATGAGTACTAATGGATCTGATTTTGGAAAGTGTGCTTAGCTAGCAAGAGGAGCCATAGCTGCAAATAGAGATGTACTCTCGTGAAACAGAGAGAAAGAACTTGATTGAGCAGGGAGAGATGAAAATTATCCAAACCACACATTTTGATAAAGACAAAACTGCAAATAAGTGACAAATGAAAATAACATGCTACCAACAGTTTTTGTGCCATGTGTTGCATGCCTGTAGGAAGTGAACAGTAAGCACCAAAGAACACCACATCAAAAGAGTACAGTAGAAGTCCTCTCTTATTTAATTCATCAGACTGACAAAGAAACAAAGTGTTGCACATATGTCATCAGGGAATATAACAGCAACACCACCATTGAAAACCAATCAATTACTTTCTTCCACAAAAGAAAAATCAGACCTACCTAATGCCAGTAACCTCAAAACAAAGTTCAGAAAAATAATTGAATAGCATATGACAATAAACTCTTTACATATCAATTACATGATTTATAAATGAAGAAAAAAATAAAACACAATCTTCAGATATGCTATTTCTAAGCACGAGTGGTTGGCATTCAATTAACAATTTTATTTGGAAAAGTTGAACGACAAACTTTTGAATATACCTACAAAGTTAAATAACATAATGAATGAGAAATAATCAACTTGAACCAATAAAAAGAAAAAACCAAACTTTTTTAATCTAAAGGTAACCTATGATACTTAATGTGCTCCTCATACTTTGAAAACAGCACAAATCAGTCAACACTTCTCACTTTCTCACTAATCGCATTATATATATCATAACAGTATAGCCATTTGACGTCTATACCATTGAAATCTGTCTTCTTTTGTTCCAATAATTGACATTTACAGCTTAGGAGAATAGAAAAGCTCAACCATTTCTTTCCTAATCATAAAACAATTACAAATGGCATTGGAGAATAATCTGCTATATGGGAAAATCTTGTTTTGTGTGTGTACATGTGTGTCAAAACTAAAAAAGAAGTTCACGTTCCAAGATTATAAACCAAAAACCTCAATTACAGGGTAAATGAAATTCAAGATAGAAAATGGCAGCTTAAAATGTTATCATTTCTTATATACAAAAAATATCCCCTAGTCATTAAGATTCATGGGAGGCTAAAAATCACCAATTTTCAACAATACTCCATTTCTTTAACACTGTAATAGTCAGCGTAACACATCCTCACTACGATAAAACCAAGCCTAATCGCTATCACATTTGTACAAAAAATACCTAACTTTTATCACAAGATATTAAATCATCAACCCAAAAAACCTAAGTGTGACCGTCACTGCCAATAGAAATTTGTCACATTGCTACTTTCTGCTACTAGCAAGCTCATTAGAACATCAGTCTTCGATAGTTGCATTAAATCTTTATTGATCCTAAATTACATAATTGCAAATGTTACCAATTGTGAACTGAATTGAAATTGAATGACAATAAAAAGAGCACCAGTGTTTAGGATGCTTTTCGAAGAAAACCCAATAGCATTTCATATTCATTCAATGTCAATAGCTGTAATTTTTAATACGAGTTCTCAAGTGAGTAAAGAATGTATAATATTATGTTACAGATAAATTGAGTACAAATACAGAAACGTGAGCTGGAAAGATATGAATGACTGAAGATAAACACAGAGAAATTAGTGCGGCATTTAGGTGGTGAACTTCTAGGCTGATTAGCAACACCAATCCTAGCTTATGTGCTTTTCCTTCAAGAATATAGAAAAGATAAGGAAATTTGGGGAAACGAAGGAAGAAAGGATATTTATAAAAATATAAGATATCAACAACATCACAATAAAAACAGGAACCATTGCAATCTTAAAATCAAACACAGCGGAAAACAACTTACCACAACTGTGTCTTTGATCTATGCTTCTCTTGAAGGAAAACGATGATATTGCAGAGAGACGGAGATCTATCCCCCACCGATGACAAAAGGTTCAAAAGGTGATAAGTGGCAATAGGTGAGAAAGGAGTAGGCAAGTGAACTTAGAACTGAGGGTTTCGGAAAGAGAGAAATTAAAAAGAAAGAAGGAAGGCAGAGACGAGGAAAAGAAGAAGAGAGAGGCAGAGGATGAGAAAAAGAAGGCAACAGCAAGGTTTAAAGTGCAAGGAAACTCTATGAGAAAAACCACAATAAAACAAACGAAAATTGACAACATGGAATTTATATCTATATCCTATTACTGTTTGGGGGTTTAATGGGGCGAGGGGATTTTTTTTTTTTTTGGACACGTGTTGGGCTGGGAGTAATCATTTTCCCACCCAACACTGTCCCATTCTTTTTTTTTATGGCTTATAATATTTATTTGTAATTTGTAATTTAAATACTATTAAATATTATAAATTTAACATTGCATTATATTTTTAGGATAAAAATATTTTAAATCATTAAAATTTTTATTTAATTAATTTAATTTTTAAATACTACATATCAAATTAAATATATCAATTCAATTTTTTCAAAGTTTTATACCTTTTTCATAAATTATTTTATATTTTTTCACTTACATTATTTTTTATTAAAATTAATAATGTAAATTTAAGAGAACAGAATTGCTTTTCATGATAAAAATATTTTATTAGTTTAAATTTTTATATAATTCAATTAATTTATTTTATTATATATTTTGGTATTAACTTTGATTATTTTATAAGGTTGGTATTGTTTCTTTACCTTTTATTTACTCTATGTCATATTTTCCAATTTTTTATATTCATTTCTGTTACTTATAACTCATATATTATATAATATTATATATTATATATTCTATATATTTAAATTTTATAAACAAATCAATTAAGATTTTGTTAAAACTTCAAACTTCATATATTAGACATCCTATTTTTTTCATCATATTATTTACAACTCAAATGCTTTTGAATAATATAAATTTATCATAGTATAATTTTTTAAAATAAAAATATTTAAAATAAATTTAAAATTTTAATTAAATCAATTTAATTTATTATATATTCTATTTTTAAAACTTATTTTTTATTAGCCCAAATATTATTTTTTTATTTGCTCCATTTCATGCTTTTTCCTTTTTATGATCATTTATATTATTTATAACTCACACATCTGTATCATTGAATAATATAATTATAATACTATATATTTTATTTTAAGATTTTATAAATATTTAAAATCAATCAAAATTTTAGCATAAAAATTATTCTCTTCCATTTATCAATTCCTTGTATGTTATATTTTTCATTAACAAGATTTGAATATTAAAATCAATTTTATGTATTTAAATTTTATTAATATTTTTTATCAAATTTTAGATACTATATAAGAAAATAAATACATATTAATTGGGAGAATTTTGAAAAATCTTAATATTTCTTTTTTTTTCATTTTACTACTTCATTGTATGTTTTTCTTATTCTTTTTTGTTCATTCATAATACTTAAAGCTTAGATACCAATATTTTTAAGTAGTATATATATGTCACATTATATTTCTTATCAGAAAAATATTATAAATAAGTTGATAATTTTATTTAATTAATTAATTCATTGTATATCTATTTTTCTTATTACTTTATACCTCACAAATTATTTTTTATATTTTTATTTGCTTTATTACACATTTTTCTATTTTTTATGTGTATTTCTATTAGTTAAAATTTAAACAATAATATTTTTAAGAAATATAATATAGTATGATATATTTTATTTTTAAATTATTTAAATATTATAAATAAATTGAAACTTTGATATAAAAACTATTAAAAAACTAATTAATTGCATATTTTATTATTAAAAAATAATATTTAAAGATGTTTTAAATTTTATTTATTAATATTTTATTATTTTTATTCATAATAATTTTTAAATATTATATTTTAAATTAAAAATATATCAATTAAAATTTTATCAAGGGTTTACAACCAACGTATTATTTTTTCTCATTTTATTTATTTCATTATTTGTTTTTGTTCTTTCTATTTCATGTATTATTTCTCTTAATTTTATTTATTTCATTATATGCTTTTCCTATTTCTTTGGTATTAGTCATGATATTGAAAATTCAAACACTAATATTTCTCAATAGTATAAATATATCACATTATTTTTTTATTATAAAAATATTTCAAAAAGTTAAGAATTTTAGTTAATTTATGATATATCTTATTTTTCTTATTACTTTATACTTCACGTATTGTTTGTCATTTTTATTTATGCTTTTTATATACACTTTAATTGTTTATAATTTAAATACGATATTATTGAGTAGTATAAATATAATATAATATATCCTATTTTAAACTTATTTTAATATTTTATATCAATTGCCACTTTAATATATAAATTAAATATAAATTAATTAATTTCATATTTTATTCTTAAAAATAATATTTAAAGATGTTTTAAATTTTATTTATTTAAATATTGTTATTTTTAATAATAATTATGAAGTATAATATCTTAAATTTAAAATATATCAATTAAGAATTTATCAAGAATTTACAATTCACATACTATTTTTTCTCATTTTATTTACTTCATTATATATTTTTCTTCTTTTTTTATGTTCACTTCTACTATTTAAAGTTCAAATGTAATATATTGAATAATATAAATATAATATAATTTCATTTTTGTTATAAAATTATATTTAATAAGTTAAATATTTATTTATTTTTATTTTTAAATTTTATAAATATTTTGAATAAATTAAAATTTTAGCATAAAATTATTACTTGAATTAATTAGTTACATATTCTATTTTTTATTAACAATATTTGAAGATTAGAATTAAATTTATTTATTTATATTTTTTCAATATTTCTTTTGTATCATTTTTAAGTATTATGCCCATATGTCAAATGAAATTTTTTCAAAGTTTTATACTTCATGTACTATTTCATATTTTTTATTTTTTATCTATATTATGTACAATTCAAACACTGCTAAGTAATATAAATTTAATATGATAGAATTTCTTATGATAAAAATATTTTAATTATGTAAAAAATTTATCTAATTAATTTAATTTATTTTATTATATATTTACTATTAACTCGAACTATTTTATAAGCTAGGCATTGTTTCTCTTCTTTTTGTTTACCTCATTTCATTTTTTTTTCATTTTTCATATTCACTTACATTGGTTATAAGTCAGATATTAATGATATTAAATAATATAAATATAATATTTTATATTTTATATTTTAATTTCATAAATATTTTAATTAGATTAATATTTTAATATAAATTTATTAATTGATTCATTTAATTACATATTATATTTTTAATATTAAATTTAATTTTTAATATATTTTTATTACAGATTATTTTAAATAGGTTGAAATTTTATTTATTTAATTAATTTATTCTATATTTTATTTTCTCATTACTTTATTCCTCATCTATTATTTTTATCATCTTTTTATTTATTTCACTGTATGTTTTTCTCTCTTTTTTTATGTACACTTCTATTATTTATAATTTAAATGTAGGTATTACTAAGTAATAAAAATATAATATAATATATTTTATTTCTAACTTATGTAAATATATTAAATAAATTAAAATTTAATATTAAATTTATTAATAAAATTAATTAAATGAATATTTTAAATTTTTTATTTAAATATTTTTATTTTTATAATAATTTTTAAATATTATATTTTAAATTAAAAATATATCATTTGAAATTTTGTCAAGAATTTGAATTCATACCTTGCTTTTCCTCATCCTGTTTACTCTATTATATGTTTTCTTCATTTTTTTATTCATTTCTTCTATTTAAAGTTCAACTATAATATATTGAATAATATAGATATAATGCAATTTAATTCTTTTTATTATAAAAATTTTAATAACTTATCCATTTTATATAATTAAATTAATTTATTATATATTTTATTTTTCATTATTATTTTATAATATAAAAAATATTATTACCATTAAATATTCAATTCTTCATAAAGTTATAAAAAGATTTTTCTATTTTATTCTTATTTCATTCTCATTCTTATTTTCATCATTATACAAAATACAATATAAACATTATTTTTTAATCTTTACTTTTGTGATTATATATTTATATAATTAAATTACGTATGCTAAAATTTAAAATAATAAAATCACCTAATTCATTTTTTTAAAATCTATTTTACATAAATAAATTATTATATCTTTTTAAAAAATATGATTTTAATTAAATATTGACCTATGCGTAGCACTGGCTTGAAAACTAGTGAGCAAAGTAAAATGGCGTCAAAAGGAAGACATTGAAAATGTAATCAAAAAGCTAATGCACATTAAACTAGCACATGTAGAAGTTACAGGGTAAAAATAGATAAATAGATTATGAGGCAAAAAATAATTAAAATAAATAAAATAATGAAAAATGAGAAATAGCTCAACAAAGAAGGAAATATAGTAAGAAAAAAATGATAATGCAACTTGTGAAAGAATTACGGGTTATAAGGAAGTAAAATGATTTTCACTTAGGAATTCCTGACTTTTCTATTTCATTACCACAAAATTCCATTAACAAACTAAACCTAATTTTGAAATCTATAGCAGAATCTATACATCAACCATGGCTCACCACATATCTAAGTCATTCCAAATAAACTTTTCATCTCTTAATCTCCACAAATTATGAAATATATTAGTGTTAGAGATGTTTAATCTTAAAAAATATTATTTTTTTCCTTGTTAATTTAGAAAGATAGAAGATTCTTCTCCCACATTAAATGAAAATATAGATTTAAATGAATGGATGCCTTACATTAGGCATGTTAAACGGGTAGGGCAGGCTTATACGGACTTTACCCATGTGAGCTTTTGCCTATGCAAGCTTGCTCGTATAAGCCTGCATTTAATGCAGGTTTCCTACTAGGGCGGTGCGGTGCGAACTTACTCACAAATAGCCTGTATTTTTTAATATATTTTTTAATTATTTTATTTTATATTATATAAATTATATTTTAATATTTTAATTTTTATTGAATTATTTAGGTAAAAAAATTGAATTAGAGTATAGAAATTGGATTGAATTTATTAGGAAGTAATTGTGTTGAATTTTTTTAGTATATATTATGCCTAAATATAAAGAAAATATAATTAAAAATAATAATTTTTTGCCCGCAGGCTTGACCACGCAGTCTTTTGCCCGCGCAGGTTTACCTGCATAAGCCTGCATCAAATACAGGTTTCATGCAAGGTTGCCCACATTAGCCCGTGACCACGGGTTACCCGCGGTCACGAGCCCCATTTTACATGTCTACCTTACATTGGGATAGAATTCAACAACTTGGAAAAAGCTTAGAGATTCTTGAGTAACTATTATGCAATTGACTTTAGTATTAGACAATAATAAATCAATAAGGGTGAAAAAATTGGGTAGACCACTTCATTTATATTTGTATGTTGTAAGAAAAGTTTACATAAAGAAGACAGACATTATTTAAACACCAATTACCAGGCAAAAACTAAAACTAACTGTTTTATGAGAATTAGATTCATGTACATAAATAACATTGAAAAATTTAAAGTGAATGACTTTGTTGTTAACCATAATCATCCATTGCATCTTATGGAATACTCATATGTTGACATGTCAAAGAAATAAGTCTCAAGTGCAAGCTTATAAGATTGATATGGCTGATGATTTAAGAATTAAGCAAAAGCCTTTATTTGTATTGATAAGCAAACAAATTGATGGAAAAGTTAATCTTGGTTACACATATTTAGATTAGAAGAATTATGTTCGACATAAAAGGTTGTGGAACTTTGTGTATGGAAAGGTAAATAATCATTAAAGAATCCTTCATTTTATTATACAATACAATTAGATATGAAAAAATAAATCATAAATATATTTTACGTATATGCAAGGATAATAATTATTTATGCTTATTTGATGATGTGGTTACTTTTGACATAACATATAGTACAAACAATGCAAATAGACCTCCAACTATATTTGCAAAATTTAATCATTTTAGAATGGTTGTCATTTTTGGAGATGCCTTCCTTTACAATAAGATAATTAAGTCCATATATAGTTATTTGAAACATATTTAGAAGCACATAAGAAAAACAAGCCTCAAACTGTTTTTACTCGTCAAAACCATGCTATGGCTAAAGCTTTAAGGTAATGTTTTATCATGGATTATGCACCAAACATTTGGTGCATAATGGCATAGCATCTAAGAAATATGATGAAAAAATAAGTCTAATTTTTTGAGAGACCAAAGAACTCAAGGCATACATATACAAATGTGAATAACAAATTGATTTTCAAACAACATGGGACAATTACTTGCAAATTTCAATGTTCAAGATAATTAGTGGTTAAATAACCTATATAAATTGAAAGAGAAATAAGTAATATGTTTTACAAAAAATGCTTCCACAATAGGCATGTAAAGTACACAATTTCATGAAAGCTTAAATTCTTATCTAAAAAGTAATTTAAAGCCTGACTTAGACATAATCTAATTTTTTCAAGCATTTTTAAAAAGTTGTTTGTGATAAAAGATATGATGAAATGCAATGTGAATTTAAATCTAAGCAAAAATTTTCAAGGTTAAGGTAGGAGAATTCAACCTTGTCACCGCAGGTTGTACAAATTTAGAATCCTAAAATTTTTTATATGTTTCAAATAAAGTATGATTTGTATCATATAACATGTATAAAACATTGAAATGAAGGTAAAACAATGTATAAATATGTAATTAGTGTTAAGAAACATAGTTAGAATTTTAGAAAGGGGGAGCAAAGAAAGGCAATCAAAAGTTAAGAGAAAATTGATGTATTATTGAATGAATAAGACACTAAATTATTACATAAAACATAACCCTAGTGCTAAAATCCATGAAAACTCTAATATCCTTAATTTTAGGTGTAAGATGAGCAAGCATATAATATAATCTAAGCCCATAATATAACTTACATCTAATCTATCTAATTATTAATATTATTTTCTAACATTTCCTTTCAAGCTTAAGTTTAAACTTAAGCTTGTTACATAAACATGAACTCTTAATTTCAAAATACCAAAAATAAATAAATAACAATAAAAAAATTCACATGCTTCAAACTTCACAAACAGCTTGTGAACACTCCCCTTGAATAGAAATATTCACAAACCCTAAAACCTTAATAGAAATACCAACTATTTCTAGAAATCTTCTAATAGCTTCCCTTAATCCACTCTTTCAACTCTCGGGCCAAAATCACCAGCACATTATAGTTAAATACTGCTTTCAAAAGTTTCTTCAACTTTCAAGCCCAAAGAAACACTAATGCATGTGGTTGGACACATTTTTCAGAAGTTTCCTTGAATTTTATCCAAAAACATCAATACCTGATGCAATTCACCACTCAACTAATACCTTTGTTGGATCCAATAGACATAGACCAATCTAATGTTAAGCAAGCAAAGTTAGCGGTTTAAACCATATTAAATAGAGAATAACCTCACTAAGTCAAGTATATGTAAACACAAGTTACCAAATAGCATCCCAAAAATCACATTAAGATATTAACACTAGTTAAACAAAAGATAACCTCATTAAATTAAACCAATTCAAACACAAGTCACCAAAGAGCACTCTAAATGACATTAAGATACTAAAGCCAAATATGCACAACATCAAAAAACATAATTTTTGCGATAACAATATTGCAAGAACCAGAGCTACACTTGCACTTTTTTATTATTAAAACTAGTTTTTGTCATCAAATCACATATCCACTAACCTAAAAAAAAACTCTTATGGACTGTATAACAAAATCTAATGTTAAACATTGGAAAACACAACCATAACACCCCTCCTTGCCTAATATCCCATAAAATTGTGCAAATATGTCTCCAAATAAACCACAATACTTCAATTTCCAAACACACCTCATAGCAAGTCTTGATCTAAAACATGTATAGCACAAAATATATTATAATATAATATAACCATTTTAGAAATTAACTAATCAAATTATAGCAATTCCTCAATGCTCCCAGCAAATTACATAAAAAATGGCACTAAAATTCTGCCAAATATAAAACATCAAACTTACTAAAAAAAAGAACCACATTAAGTTTTTCCAAATAGCCTTAAACTTTCATAATTATGCAACCATTGCAAACTAGCACAAGATCACAATCAGTCACAAGAACTACTAAGAACACAAACATATAGGAAAATTATTCAAATCATCAAAAACACTAGATTTACTAAGATTATACAACATTAAATGTTAAAAGTTTATCATTCCTAATGTTGGAAATCGAAATTATGCCATAAATTTTTTAAAATACTAAATCAGCTTGCCCAAATTGAAAAATGAATCAATTAATTTTCACATCCCATAACAAGAGTAATCTTTTGGTGAAAAATCAATCAAATTATGCAGAAAATACATCGAAACTACATCTAACAAAGTCAAAATCCACCAAAATAAGTCCTAACAACACCAAATCAACCAAATTGGAATAAATCCATTACTAACCAACTAACTTATATGAAATTTTAAGAGTGGTTGAAAAGTCAATAGAGAAGTTGTATGTTGCAAGAAAAGCTCCAATAAGTCACCACCTCTGTAATTGCCACCATGACTAATTGTGTAATTGCTTGAAATGGCTAAAGCTTCAATCTTTAGGTATGGAAAGTAAGAAAAGAAACTAAATGCGATAGTGATAATGAGTCTTGCTAATTCTAGGAAGCCTAAACATACCATTGATTTAGCCTCTTATTTCCCCATCAAAGTCATCAATGTTGAATCCATGCAGGTCTATTGAGGCTTTGATGTTCTCACTAATAAAGTTCTACTTTTGTGAACAAAAGGGTGTGCCGCATCATTTTTTAATTTCCTTTTTAGTGAACTAAAGAATTTGCAGCTAAAAAATTTTAGGATTCTACTATTCCTCTTCTCAATATTATGATTTTTTTATTTTTCTTTCACTTTTTTTCTTTTTTAAACTTGTTTTCTTTCCCAAAAACTCAATGAACAATAATTAAAAAAAGATTAAATAAACCTAAAAACACCTATTTAACTTTTTTATTTTTGGAAAAAAATTAAATAACTCATGAATAAAAACAAAATTAAATGTAAATTCTACATTATCAATTTAACCCCTTTTAAGGTTGCTAAAAGCAATATAACCCATAAGCTCGAGGGTGAATAATATTGCTTTAATATTATATTAAAGAACATGGGTAGAGTTTTGAGGGAAAAAAGTCAAGAGAGTTTATAAAAAGTTGAGATAATATATATATTACTAAATAAATAGAGGGTTAAATTGTTACATAAGACATAATACTCATGTTTTATTTATATAGAGCTCTTAAGAAATAACAAAGACTCGAATTATTGGTGTGTGTCCTAGGAGCCAATCATAGAGATGATTGCAATATTACATAATGTATTACATTTCATTTTGACAATATAATTATTATATTTTATTTTTATTTTACCTAAATTATAACTTAAATATAATAATTATCCTTGGAATATCTTTGTTATTTCTAAAATGCCCCTAGTTAAGTATTATTATAAAAAAGATAGTAATAATACATCGATACTAGCATGTATAGTGACTGATAATTATGAATCATGGATATGTGATATCAAGTTAATACATGAGTACATTGTTAGTGAACAATATACTAAACTGACCCATTGTGAGAATACTGCATGAATAAACATGTCATTAGTTATTCTCATATGATCACAAATGCGTATAGTTCTTTGACCTAAAGTCACTATGGTTCTTTACATGAGGAGTTACTCACTTTGATGTCATCCTATATCACCTTTAATCGAGATTACGAGTAGGACATTGATTGGATATGTCACAAATCATGCAGAAGGAAGTAAGTAATGTAGATGGAATTTTGTTACTCTTGTGTGAAAGAAAAATATCCTTGGGCCCCTTAATTAAGTGAGGCTTAGAAATGCATGGCCATGCTTAATTGGATCAATATATCATATTGATCATTTATTTTTAAGTTTATTCAGTGTAAAAAAATATAAATTGAATATTGATGAGGATAACACACTTCATGCCTCCAGTTCGATTTGGATATTATTACAAAAGGGATTATAATATAAAATATTGATTATATATTAGGTAAATGTCGAATCATAAACATTCTTACTACTTAAGTGACAGTATATATTACTAGATACCGCTCATTGTCTATGATCCAATATGAGTCATTATCAACATAGTAAGAATCTATAGGGTCACACAAAAGGAATAGGAATAAGACAATAATTAATTAGGTTTTAGTTAGACTAAAATTCAATTAATTGAACTTATTTTCATGCATATATATATTATATATATTATGTAATATTATTTGATATTAAAATAATATCAGATAATTATATTATTAGATATTAGATAATTATATTATGAGAGAATATTATTATTATCTAATATAAAATAATTATATGCTAATTTAATATTAAATAATGTTATTATTATCTAATATTAGATAATTAATAAGATAAGTCTTATCTCTCCTCACTCTCTTTAGGATAAGGATAAGGTGATAGTTATTTAGTATGATTAGAATTTTTTGAAGCATTATCCTAGTGGGATTAGGATTGTGATATGTCTTACCTCTATAAAAGGACTTGAAGGCAACACATTATAATTCACACATTTAAGCTTCAATCAAACCTTAAATCACTCTAGAAAATGTCCAAACCCAATCCTAGTGAGAGAAACGAATCCTAGCAGCTTCATAGAGGGGAGAAGTCATTGTTCACTTCGTGTGGGTACCGTAAAGATGTTGTGCCTTACGACCAGCGTTAGATTCATCTCAATCTCTCAAGGATTCATTCAAAAAGAATACGAGCACAAATAAGGTAAAACTTTAATACTGGTTTATGACTTTTGCATGGATCCTAAGAAGGTTTTGGATCAAAAATTTAAAATCCTACTACGTATGTTGATTCTAAACCTAACACTAATACCTTTAACTTTAGATGCAATACAAGCAAGTCCATAATATAATCTTTGCTTATTATATAACCTATAACTAATTATTAATATTACCCTTTAACAATTGGCATATTTAACAAGAATGAAAAATTCAAAGTCAAACTTGATGCTTTTTAATAATATAATTTCTCATAGTTGCAACAAATTTTAGACTATTGGCATGTTGTTATGTTTTAAAGATATTTGACATCAGTGATATCAAGCTAATTTCCAAGTCAATGCAATTTGAAAAGATAGGCAAGGGATTCTAAAAATGGATATTTGCAATATTTAAAATGGAAGAATGTTTAGAAAGACAATAATATTAATAGCACTCAACGTTGCTAATAATGTTGCTCAAAATTGATAACACTTACAACTAGAGCATCTAATTATAAGGATGCATATATTTTAGTAAACAAGGTTATAAATGGACTAAGTAGTTAAGTTAGTGATACTTGTAAGAGGCATTTGGGGTTAAATGATAATATTAATGATGTTTCATTATTTATTCCAAACAAAAGTGAGAAGGTGATGCTTGATAACTAAAATTTTCAAAGAGTCAAACGTATCAATAGCTGAGATGGAGTGAGAAATGCAGATGTCCTAAAAATTGGGTAGAGAAACAACCTAAGAGGAAGGAAATGGCTCATTGCAATAGTGCTTTAGGGAGCCACCAAATTAAATATAATACTTTATAGATTAGTGTTTACTAAAAAAGAATGTTTAGAAAGATAATAATATTAATAGCATTCAACGTTGCTAATAATGTTGTTCAAAATTGATAATGCTTGCAACTAGAGCATCTAATTGTAAAGATGCATATCTTTTAGTAAACAAGGTTATAAATGGACTAAGTAGTTGAGTTGATAATACTTGCGAGAGGCATTTAGGGTGATAATATTAATGATGTTTCACTATTTATTCTAAACAAAAGTAAGAAGGTGATTCTTGATAACTAAAATTTCCAAAGAGTCAAATGTATCAAAAATCGAGATGGAGTGAGAAATGCAGATGTCCTAAAAATTGGGTAGAGAAACAACCTAAGAGGAAGGAAATGGCTCATTGCAATAGTGCTTTAGGGAGCCACCAAATTAAATATAATACTTTATAGATTAGTGTTTACTAAAAAAGAATGTTTAGAAAGATAATAATATTAATAGCATTCAACGTTGCTAATAATGTTGTTCAAAATTGATAATGCTTGCAACTAGAGCATCTAATTGTAAAGATGCATATCTTTTAGTAAACAAGGTTATAAATGGACTAAGTAGTTGAGTTGATAATACTTGCGAGAGGCATTTAGGGTGATAATATTAATGATGTTTCACTATTTATTCTAAACAAAAGTAAGAAGATGATGCTTGATAACTAAAATTTCCAAAAAGTCAAATGTATCAAAAACCAAGATGGAGTGAGAAATTCAGATGTCCTAAAAATTGGGTAGAGAAACAATCTAAGAGGAAAGAAATGGCTCATTGCGATAGTGCTTTAAGGAGCCACCAAATTAAGTATAATACTTTATAAATTGGTGTTTACCAAAAACATATGCCTTATTTACAAAATTTATTAGTTATATTTCTATTTGTTTTTCATAGGAAACCTAAGCCTTTTTTTCTATGATGACAGCTTTCTCATTCATCAGCTTGGGGCCAAATGAGATTTCAAATGATATTGCATCCAATCAAGTATCAAGTCCTCTCAATAATATATCTAATTTTGAAAACCATCATTAAAGATTTTAGGTAATGTATTATCTCATTTATTTTTATTTACAATGATATCACAAGTTTTCAACAGACTTATTTTTTCTTTATAAAAATTCACAGGTTCAAATTCTCATCTCTCTCCATACTTTAATGATGGCACAAATAATGTTTGTTTGCCTTTTTTTTTGTTTTTTTTATTTTTTAGGTGTTGCTTGGAATGTAAAACAATCATCAAACACCTAATGTGCATGTTAAGTGTTTTGGTCAAGTAATTCAAGCCATGACTATTACTCTAATGATTTAACTTCAGAATGAAAAAATAAAAATAAAAACATATAACAGCAGTTTGATACCAACAAATTCCATAGTAAATTTTGGTTCTAACCTAGAAATATGAGATTAAAACTACAGCTTGTAATTGTACCAATGGATTTAAGACTTTCATTTAAAAAATGGCATTGCTCCTAATTCTAATTGCTTTGATGGTCTTTTATTCATTGAAAAAATAGGATTGACTACACTTCTATGGTCTTATCCTTCTTCAATTGTGTTTAGCGTTCTCAAGCAGGAAGCAAAAAAATAGATAAAAATAATTAAAAGAAAATCATTTGATAAATAGGGAGTTACAAGGAGGTTAGAACAAACATTTTATTTATTGATTAGTTAATATAATTAATTTAATTAATTATTAATTAATAACTAATTTTATTTATTAATTTGATTAGTTGATTGTATTAACTATTTAAATAAGAATATTTAACAAAATAAATTATTTAATTATTCATTTGTAAAATAATATATAAAAATATGAATATATTTTATGCCCTTGTTTGGTAAACAGCTTTTTAAGTAACTTTTGACTGTTTAATCAAATTTTAGCTACTAATTGATTTATTAAATAAATTATTTTTTATGTTTGGTAACCAGCTGTTTTGAACAGCTTATTATTTTCCAAACAGCTGAAACCAAAACGCTAAGCAAGCCAATGTTTCTCCTCAGCTATTTTTCAAATAATATTTATAAGACCAAATTACCCTTATTTCCAAATAATAATAGTCGATTTTTGAGAATGCTATTTTGGCATTAGGTTTCTTTATTTTCATTTTTCCCGTTTTGTGTTCAGAAAGCTATACATGAACCACTGCCTAAAATCCAAAGAAAGGAAAATAACAAATATTAAATTGATTTATTGTATTATAATATATAATATTAAATATTTCTATAATAGTGTTGCTTTACGTCAATGAAGAAGTATTTAATTTATAATATTAAATATTTATTTTTATATAAAAATTAAATAATTATAATCATTAATTTTTATTGATAAATTTATTAATTAAAAAATTATATTAATTTAATTTTAAAAATGTTTAATATAATAAATTATAATTATATATTATTTATAAAAAATTAATCTATTAAATAATATATAAAATCAAAATTATTAAAATAAAAAAATTCAAATTACTTATAAAATATATTTATATTCTTATTTGTCATTTTATATATAAACAGTTAATTTTATTAAATATTTTTATTCAAATAGTTAATACAATTAGCTGGTCAAATTAGCTAATACAATCAGTTAACCGCTATAGTTATTAGCTAATTACCAAAAAAGACTTATAAATTATTTGAATATTTTTTATTTTAATATTTTAAAATTTATTACATATCAAATATTTTTAAAATTAAATTAATATAATTTTTATAATTATTAAATTTTATTTTAAAAATTTATTAATTATAATTATTTAATTTTTTTATAAAAATATTATATTTTTATGTAAAAATAAATACTATATATTAATAAACTTTTCTAGAAGGATAAAATGGAAAATATGGAAATTAATAAAAAGCAATCTAATCTTTTCTCAAATCAACTAATTCCAAAATACTATTCATTTCAATTTTTTGCAAATGGCGATTTAAAAGGCAATTGCCAAATATCAAAATTAACTAATTTAACAAATTAATCAATTGAATTTAATCAAACCAATCAAAATGCTAATTACCGAACATATCCAAAATGTGCGCTTGATCAACTTCCATTCGCAGCTCGCTTCCGGATGATCGGAACCTGCCTGAAACTGAACCAGCAAAGGCTGAGGGAAGCTCCCCAACCCCAAGCGAGAAGACTGGGGACACGAGGGAACTTGCAACGAAACTGAATGGGTTAGAAGCCTTGAATTCGCATCTCACGCATAGTGGAAAAAAAGAGCAAAAACTTGAAACAAAAATTATGTGGGCCTTCTTGTTAAACTGGTTCGTTAGCCTTTCACTATTGAGCCCAACAAAAGTAGTAAAGGAAGTGGTTCGAAATTCGAATGCATTTGTTGGGTGCTTGCTATGGTGCCCCTAGGGGTTTGGTGCCCGGGGTGGTATGGCAAAATAAAATCCACTGGATGAGATTACAAAAATTTTAGCATTGATTTAGTAATCTCATCCAGTGGCTTGTATTTTGCCACACCACCCCGAGTACCAAATTCCTATGGGCACCTTAGAATTCACCCTTGCAATCTGCCAATCTGCATGCTTTTTAAATATGTTTTTGGATGCAGCTAATCTAACACCATCTCGAATTTATGGATTGTTTTTTTTTTTTTTTGGTAATAATGGATTGGTTTATTCCATGCCATTCCTTCTATCACCTGTTCATTTCGCATGCATTTTTACCTTCCAATGGCACGCGAGCTAGCGTCATATATTTGTCTATATAACACAGTAAGTAAAAATGTTTCATTTTCATTATGTAACGTTTATGTCAACAAAAAGTTAAATTATGATCAAATTGTGACCATAGTTATTTTTTAAATTTTGACATTAGACCTCTAATTTTTAATTGTAAGATTCAAATATGCTATTATATGTTTGGTATAGCGTTTTTTTTTTTTTACAACTTCAAATTAATTATAGAAATCATAGTTAATTTTGATGTGTTTAGTTAAATTTTTATACATGTTTCAGCATGAATATACTCAATCTCATGTTGGATCAAAAGTTACATAAAGTAAGTTCTAATAATAATTTTTGTTTCATAGAAGGTTTTCCTCAACTACGATTTCAATAAAATTCTTAAAGAAAAAAATATATTTACATTCCTTGTAATCAATTAAAATCACGCAAACCTCTAACCAACTTTCATCTAAAATATTCCTTTAAGTTGTCATGATTATTTAAAGTAATTAATTTTTAATATTATTAAAATACTAATGATTAAAATATCCCAAGTTTAGCTTATAGTTAAAACTAAATCATCATTTTGGTTTTCTTTAACATGATGCTCTCATCCCTCTATCAAAATCATTGTTTACATTTGAAAACATATATCGTCACTGCAAAATAATAATAATAATAATGATAAATTTGAAAAAATAAGTGAAAAAATTGAGGAGATTTCTTCACTGCAAATGAAAAAAAAAAAAAGGAAAAAATGAAAGAAAAAGAGAGAGAGACTGACTGGAAATATGAAGGCACGATATCTAAATTTATTCAGTACAGACTAAAAAAAAATGAAAATAAAGAAGGGGAAAAAAAAAGGGAAAGTTGATGAAAAAAATGAAGGAAATGATGGAGAAGAACCCTTCAATGCCTGAGAGAAGGAAGGAAATCAGCGCATTCCTTAAAACTAATCAAATATCTTCTAATAGGAGGAGAGATAACACCAATTTTATTAATATATAACCAACTAAGGAGTAATTTTAGTATTTTTATTCTTGGGTCAGATTTAGCATCTAACGAAAGAATGATGCCATTGTGACAAAAAAAATTAAATTAGGTTTTAGTGTAGCAAATTTTGAAATTAAAAGAAAGTTTATGAAGATTTTAAAATTAGAGAAAAATTTATATAATTTCAGTAAATTACAAGGGAGATCACTGTAGTTTTCTTTTTCTTAATGATACTAAATACAGCACAAAATTGCTTATACCTATCTTTAGAAATCAATTATTCTTAATTAATTACATTCAAAATACTTCTTTCAATTATATTTTCTTTGGTCAACAAAAATTTGAGACAGCAAAGCCACAGATGATGGCACTAGAGTAAAAAGAGCACACGATGCTCATGTGAAGTGCAATTTTGTCATTAGAAATTTAAAAGTAATGCTATATTCATTAGTATACTATTAAATCTAATTGTTATTATGTTATTGTACAGTATATTAAATTTAATTTTTTTAAATGTAAATTTAATATATAATTAAATTTAATAATATACTATTATATTATTATATCAGCCTATATCATAATCTCTTCTTCTAATTCATATTCACCATTTACATCTTATATTTGCAATTGATTCCAATTAATTTGAGTTTGTTATTTTTATAAATAAAAGTAACGAATTACCTAATACATTTATGTGTTTAAATAGAATAATAGCATAAGCTCACATGACAAGAGCCCACATTTTTTTAAAAAGTTTTGATATTTATAAGAGAGATAATTTATCAGCTCTCATGACAAGTGCTCACCTTTTTTAAAAATGTTATGGTATTCATAAGAGTAATAATTTATTTAATATATAGACAAAATCAAATATTACAATATCGCTGATATTTAAAAAAAAATTAAATGAGGTGTTCATTTATTATGAGATTCACATTATGATAGTTAGCGGCATTATTGGAAAATTATATGCTTACGGCGGACTGCATATTGGCCTATACCAAATGGAGTTTCTTGCCCTGTATTCATCATACTCCATCTTTAATTCTCTGGTGCACCAATGGAGGCACGAATTCTAATATTGTGTGTCTCAGATATTCGAAAATCGCACAAATTTGCAGCATTTTCATGCGTGGGGACTGTGGAACCCACTCCATCTAACAAACAGAAGTTGGTACAGAACTACTCAGCTGCAGTCTGCACCCATATGATAGCAGCAAGCAATTATGAGATTATATTATTCTTGGAAAACGAAATGTTGGTAATTTGGAATTATATTCTGTTCTCTATTTCTTGGTCAACCGTGCTTTCATACTCAATTCATACTGTTTCAGTTCTCCTGCCTTTGTTCTTCTTTTTACATAATTCCAATATGTTGCTGCTCGCCGCCGTGAATTTTTTTTGGACGGCGCTTTTGCCGGATCACATCGTTTACGACGCCGACGATATTGAGTTTGGGACCTTGTGGTGGTTCGCTTATGCTGGGACTTCTTGCTTGCTTGTAATCTTTGCCGGTATCATGTCCGGTCTTACCCTTGGCTTGATGTCGCTTGGTGTCGTTGAGCTTGAAATTCTCGAGCGGAGTGGCACTTCCAGAGAGAAAAAACAAGCTGGTGCGTAGAGTTCGAAATTTTACTTACTGAAAGTCGAAAATTTTGCTGCTGTATGAATGTGTCACTGTATTTGCGATGGAGGGAATGAATTGAGGTTTTGTTTTCCTATTCGGTTAATTGCTTCTTCATTTGTTGTTTATTATGGTTTGACTTTGGCATGCAGCTGCTATTTTGCCGGTTGTGAAGAAACAGCACCAGCTGCTTGTTACTTTACTTCTTTGTAATGCCTGTGCCATGGAGGTACTTGCAGTTATTGTATAAGAAAATGGTTGACTTTACAATCTACAAGATTGAGGAATTAATTACATTAGTTCTGTTTTCTTTTATCCGGTGAACCTTCCATGAGTAAGGATAAATGCTTCTTTTATGCCCTTTCTTTTTTTTTAATTTTTATGCAGGCGCTTCCAATTTACCTTGATAAAATTTTTCACCCCTTTATGGCTGTATTGTTGTCTGTAACCTTTGTTCTACTTTTTGGAGAGGTAAAACATCATTTTAATATCTTATGCATAGTACTCAAAGCAAAATCTTGCATTGAAAATTTCATTAATATCTGGTCTTAGGTTATCCCGCAAGCCTTATGCTCAAGATTCGGGCTTTATATTGGTGCAAATTTTGTGTGGCTAGTACGTGGTCTGATGATCATCTGTTATCCAATTGCTTTCCCCATTGGAAAGGTAACGCCTGTGCTTCACTAAATTTGTGCTTATATTTGAAGATATTATATGAAAGTTGTCACTTCCTGATGTAGCATAAGGGTGAAGGAAGCCAATTTCTAATAGCATTAGCTTTTAATAATTCTGTGCCCGGTTAGATTATCCTTTGAGTTTTCCTGGTTGCATAGCCTTTTTTTTCCTGCATGTGGTAAATGTGTGGTGTTGGGACTGTTGATCAGGTAATATGAACTTCTGGTTAGGAGCACATGCTACTGTGTTAATGATTCTGGACATCATGGTCAATGGAATTGGGGAAAAAAATCTGTGTTGTTATTGCTCATTTACTGCACCTTCGTGCTGGCAGGTCCTGGATGCTGTACTTGGACACAATGAGGCATTGTTTAGGCGAGCACAATTAAAAGCCTTGGTTTCCATTCATAGCCAAGAGGTAATCCATTTGAATCATCAGTTACATTTTGTACTGCCAGGTTTTCATGTTGAGTGATGATCTCTTGCATTTATGAGAAAATATGTGCTAATAATAATATTATAAATCTATATCAATGTAAAATGAGCTAGTGATGACATCACTGAAAGCATGCTAATTCCACCTTTTGACAATTTTAGGCTGGTAAAGGGGGTGAACTTACACACGATGAGACAACAATTATCAGTGGAGCGCTAGATCTAACTGAGAAGGTAGGTACAGCTTGAAAAGACAAGCATTGCAATTGCTTTATCCGGTTGCTTTTTCTTTTCCTTTTGCAGCAAATACCCTGTAAGCATTTGCCATATCTTTGTAGGCCCTGCATCGGATGATATGAATAGCATGTAGATTGCATGTAGTGTTCCCATAAGCTTCAGCATCCATGCCTACCCCTTTGCTTTGCTAGCTGACATGTCCTGATGGATTTTAATCTGCTGGGATCTTGTGTTGCCTGTAACTATACCAGAGCTTCTTGCTATTAATTTAATTCTCTTTTTTCAGATGTATTTTTTATATTGTCTTCGTTCTATGTTAAGAAAGGCTGGTTATTGAGAAAAAGAGGGAGAATAATAGTGTGAAACTGGTAACCTCTGATCTGGTTAGGCAACGTATATAATATTTCAAATTAAGAAAAATAGGTGAAAATAGGAAACTGATAATTAGGCCCAAAAACTGACCGTTCTTAACATTTGATAAAGGAACATAATTCTTCATTGTGATGCAGACTGCAGAGGAGGCTATGACACCAATTGAATCCACATTTTCACTGGATGTTAACTCCAAACTGGACTGGTGTGTTTTAAAACTGCCTTTTTCTCTTCCATCTATATAGCTATCCCATAATTTTCTGTTACTTTTCTTCCTTATGTGCTCATTGAAATCCTTTTGTATACCTATTCTCACCTTATCTGTCAAATATTAAATTAAAATCGTTTGTTTCAGGGACCACTTTCTCTTTCTTTTTCTTCCTCCATTTGTTCTTGACGTGGCAGAGTATATCAGATCATGTAGATTTTTCAGGATACAGCTCTCAAATTTTGAAAATGTTATCCCAAAGCCCTTGTTTTCAGAAGCTTAATTTCCCTGCTGCAGTTGTGTTTTTATTTTTGTAGAACTTAGCTGAACAAGATGGACTTTCTAGACCATCTTATGACTTGTCATTGAGCATACATGCATTTGCTGTCTTTCTGACCATTGGCATGCACATTTAGAACTCATGTAAACTCAATTTTTTTTTGCCTTTTAACTTTCTTCTTCTCTCACAGGGAAGCAATTGGGAAAATCCTTGCACGAGGCCATAGCCGTGTTCCTGTCTATTGTGGGAATCCTAAAAATATAATTGGCCTCTTATTAGTGAGTGCAATTACCTGCATTGCATCCTCGTGCTTGAAAAAAAGGGAAATTAAGCTTGCTAGAACTGTCTACAGAAGACCATGGAGATGGATTCTCATTTGTTCGATACCTAACATATCACTATTGTAATTTAATTAGGTAAAAAGTCTTCTCACTGTAAGACCTGAAACAGAGACTCCAATTAGTGCTGTTTCCATCCGCAGAATTCCTAGGTTTGAACCTTTCTGCTCAACCATCCCTTCCTTTACTTGTAATCAAACTAAATTCTTGTTCATAAATAAACCAGGGTTCTAGCAGATATGCCTTTATATGACATCCTCAATGAGTTTCAGAAAGGAAGCAGTCATATGGCAGCTGTAGTTAAGGTAAAGAAAGAGAGCAATGGCCCTCAGGCTTCTGATGACACTGAGAAATCTAAGGATGACAAAGGCATTAAGCATAATACTGATCTAACTCTTCCATTGCTAAACGGGGCTTCAGAGAAAGCAGAAAATGTTGTCATCCATATTGAAAAACCTCCCAAAACCTTTCAACAAAATGGTGTTGCAGCAAATGGCATCCACCACTTGACAGATAATCTTGAGGATGAGGAAATTGTTGGCATCATAACCCTGGAGGATGTTTTTGAAGAACTCCTACAGGTAACCTCAACTTGCACCACTTACTTCTATTATTATCTCTTTATTTGACTGGCTTATATCAGTCAGAGTTATGGGATTTGTGGAACCAACCCTCTTGTCAACGTGTTTCTGTTAAGGATAATTGCGTTGTGCTCATATCAATTAAATAGGTCTCATCGAGTTTTAGTGGGAGGCAATAAAATTACAATTTGTTCCTCTTATATTGAACAAATAGTTGCTTCTATTTTTTGTCCGTGCAGGAAGAAATTGTGGATGAGACAGATGTATATATTGATGTACATAAAAGGTATCAAGAGATCTAAATTTTCAAGTTTTCTTTTCTTCTCTCACATTAGTGTTAGCTCTTAATTGGGTTACTGATTGAATGTGAAATGCATAATGATTTTGGAAGAATACGTGTAGCTGCTGTTGCAGCTGCTTCAACTGTGGCACGAGCTCCATCTGGTCAAAAGTTGACAGGCCACAAGCCTGCAGTAAGTTAACTTGAGGTTTCTGTACCTTTCTCTGCTCCAGTTAGCTTTGTCTTGTATTTGAAATCTACCCATTTTCTATTATGTATCAAAAGCATTATTATAATGCAGGGTTTCATGATGCAAAAATATGGAGTATCCTCCAATACATAATGCCTGATCTTTCTTCAGGGAAACCAAGCAAGCAGAGGCAAACCTTAATGAAGTTCTTGAAGGATAATAAACATTCGACCAGAACTCAAGGAAATCTGTTGGAATCTCTTCTGGGCAATAATATATGAGCTGGAAAATGAAGTCTTGAGCTGCTTGATTAGTCAACTGCATGTGAATTTTTGTAACCACTAATATTTTTTGTAAATTACGAGGGTAGATGACATCAGAGTAAAGTTTCAGAGTCTTGGTTTTGTTTATGATTCTAAGATGAGAGTAGAGGGTAGATGACTTCAGAGTGAAGTTGCAGAGTCGTGGTTTTGTTTATGATCCCAAAACGAGGGTGCTGATCTAATAGACTGGATAATACTCTATTATTTTTGATATATTTATGAGAATGTTTTGTTCTTAGTCAGTGTACTTTGTGCCCATCATAGCCACGCTGCTTTGTTGCTGAAGTTCAAATTGTTGCAGTCTCCTATTTCTCATAATTTCTGCCAAATGTTTACCTCATCCACTGAGAAAGATGAGTTAAATTCCTACGCTTGTCTCCAGTTTCTGAATTGTTATTTTCATTATTTTTTTATTTTACCTTAATTGATTTATTATTTGTAAAATATCAAACGAAATGACTTTCGTTCTCAGTATGCTTGATTTATGACCATGCAGTAATGTGTCATGACAAGTTTTCTTAATTTAATCATTTTATGAACAGCATTTGGTTTGGCATCCGTTTTTTAACCAGAATTTGCTTCAGTATGCATATGTTCGTAATCTGACTTTTGTGACTGATCTTTACATAACATGGAATTTGTTTTAACAGGAAACATAATAGAGAATTGGTTAATTCCCCGCTTTATTGTTGTCTCCTGTGACTCTGTCTTTCTGAGACTGATTTTTCTTCTATAATCATAGGTGTATATTCCATTGTGATATGAAAAAAGAAAGTGGGAGGAAGTTTATTGGAGGAGGGGGCAGGATTAAAATGTCTCCCCTCTTTGTGGTTTTCCTTTGGTTGCTCTTGTAGTGTGACCAAACAACAGGTTGTCTTTCGATGATTAAAAAGGATTTTGACATTTTTTTTTAACGATGTTGTGGATGCTACCAGACTTTAGACACACAGTAATGGGTTTCACTTTCATTGTCGCAAAGTGTGACTGTGAACTATAATTAACACGGTCCAAACCCATTTAGAGGAACGGCCGGAAAAAGGATGTCCAGCTTCCGTTTCTGGGCCGGGGGATCTACATGCAAGGTAAACATTTTTCTCCACATACAAGCATTATGAAAATTGCCTTCAACATTTTATACAAAATTGACTCTGAAGAGAAAATTCATAAATAATTTAAAAATTTTACTAGAAAATTTTACTCATTACACGCACATACACACGTAGGGAAAAATATCTCTTAATAATAAGTATATATTTATTATTATACTGTACATATTACCCTCACAAGTTGAAACTTCTATTTTCACCATTGCTCCTGGTGCGTAAATTGAAACTTGCCTTTAAAAAACTCAACTGCGAAATGAGATTTATATCTGAAAGGTGAAAGAATATTGCATCTCAATCCATTAACTCAAACCTTTTGACCCAACTTATGATATGTTTAGATCGTAGAGAATGAAAAAAAAGAGAAGGGAAGGGAAGGCTACCATTAGAGATAATCATTCATTTTCATCCATTCTCTTTTTATTTTTGATACTTCGATACAAACTAACGACTGCAGGAGATGGAGGGCACTCCGTGAACTTGAATTACAGGGGACCAATTTGCAGGTTGCTCACTTACAACAGGAAACTGTTACTGCTTCTATTTAATTTAAATACTATAATGCTTACTTGTATGTCAATGCCAATTACGGTCAACTTTCTGATTTAGGCAGCATATTGATAGAACATTGGCTTCATACTCTAGAGCACTGCCTAAATTTTGCAATCTCTGCTAAGTAAATGAATTTTTACTTAAAAACAGGGAAAATGATGTTCCATGCAAGTTACATTCAACTATGTGGGTCCCCTAGATTATGGTACTGAGCTTTTTACTTGTGTCTATTTTTCTCTCTAGTGAAAAAGATTTTCTTACTACAACATAGAATCTATATTTGAGTCGGGATGGCTTGGTTTTAGTATTAAACCAAAAGAGCACAAGACTAAAAGAAGTGCGTGTCACTGGCTCAACCTCAACTACTGATGCTGAACTGATAAGTATGTAGCAATTCTAACTTCATTTCTATTCTATTCAACTGTAGTTTATACATTCAGCAGGAGGATCCTGCATAATCTATTTTCTCTATTTCCTACCCAAAACTACCAAACCACATATAATCCAAACCCTAAAACCTTAACTTCATTCCAAATCGTATCAGTACAGTTAGTCAGCAAAAATTGAACCCCCAAATTCTGCCTCAAAGAAGATAAGCTGACAAGATCCATTGCTTAGTCATTCATTCTGCAGCAAGGAAAGGCACCAAATCTCCAATAGTCTCTAGTCCTGCCAACACAAGAGTAATACAGTGCATCTCCAGATGATATAAAGTCTTGTCCTTTGCTGCCTCACTTGCTTAGAACAACGTTCCCATGATCGAACCTTTGAACCTCTGACTGAGTACACAGAAGCTGCCATGGATATTCTCTGCAACTCTTTCTGAAACTTTAGTTGATGAAGAGGTTATTGAAGGAAGCTGTTTTTGTGGTTTGAATTGGTTTGTCCTTTGGGGAGTTTGAAGTGTGTATATATAGGGGGAGAGGGTGAAGATATGAGAGAAGCAATTTGTGGTGGATGACATTGTGATGGCCCATTGTTGCATAAATGGGATGTGTTTTGACCATCCAACTAAGATTATAAAAGTGACATTGTATTTAGCTTGTCTCCTTTGTTAAGTTTAGTTGAGAGAGACTGCTCATCAACTTGAATTTCCTGAGGGTCATCTTTGTCCCCCATGCCTGGCCAAGTACTTTATGTTGAATGCATCTAACGAACTACTATGTTACCTTCCCCCTTTTTGTTAATAATTCCTCCCTTCAATTAAAAAGAACAAATTACATTTACTTTCTTTAAAATTTAGCGTAATTACATTCATAATTTTTTTATTTTCTTCTTTATAACATATACTTATCTCTCTTTATCTTTATTTTAAGGAGATAAGTATGATATACCATTAATGTAGTAATAAGTTGGTGCACCATTAGATCTTATTATTGATATATTATTATGTAATGTAAAAGATATGACTTTGAGAAAAAGTAAAATATGATGTATGGTCAGATTTAATAATGTACTGATGATACATGATCATGTTAATAATTTATTATAATTTCTCTTTTATTTTAAATGTGCACTCATCTTTCTTGCTTTAGAGAAATAAAGGAGATTAATATATATTTCTAAATATAAAAAACATAAGTATAATTAAATTAAAAAAATGAATGTAACCTGGCCATCATAAAATTAACAACCAAGTCCAAAGTGTTTGTCCAAATGCGTTATTGTGGGCATGTTGCACGTTTGATTATTTAACCCTAAAAACAATTTAGCTCGGGAGAAATCCTTTTATAAATGACCTCCTAACATGAATGAGTTGTCTTTGACTAAAGGTTGATTAATTAAGATTTATGTAAATTGCTCATGCCCAAATTGGCTGTTAACTAAAAATAAATAAATAAATAAAACCAGCAAGCATGCTTAATGTTCGTTTTTTAATTTTAATTATGTTTGGAATAATATAAATAAGTGCGATGGAAAGAAAAGGAGACTAGTTTATTAAAAAAAAAAAACAATTTTTTAGTCAGACCATAAAAGATAAGTAATTGAAGTATGTGCTACTTGCACCCACTTTAAATGTTTATTTTTTAATTTATAGAAAAATAAACGATGGATATTATTTAATATTGCACCAAAAATAGATAATATTTAGTACTAGATGCCAAAGTGTATTATAATAAAAGAAACTCCTGTGATTATTATTACGACTAACTAATGAGATTATTATCATAACCGAGCTATCAATAATTACAGGTGGCACTAAATGACAAATGAAATATAAGGCAAATTACATTGACATGTTTGATTTAATTACACTCTAAGCTTCTCATTTTTCAAAATTATATATTTACACTCCTAATTATTATTTCACTATTATAAAATGTGATATTAATTTTTTAATTGTAATCCTTTATCTAATGCTGTTTATAATGACTGAAAAATCATTTTCTCACATTTTTATATATAAATTTACGTTTTTTTTAAGAAACTATAAGTCTATTGTATCTTTATTTTTTTTTTAATAAAAGGGTACATAATTGTAATTAAAAAATTAAAATTATTATATTTCATAATTGTAAACAAGTAATCAGAAAATAAAAATATATAATTACAAAAAATAAAAAATAAATGTAATTGAATCAATTTTAGAAGTGGTCGATATAATTTGTTATAAAATTTAAAATATAAATGAGAGATTGAGAAGTGGGGATCCAATAATGGCCGACTCTATATAATTGGATTTGAACAAGCTGGCTCAGGTACACGTTGCCTTGTTGATTATTGACATTTTCCATCACTCCATATTTTGTCTTGTTTAAAACTTTTCCCTTCTTTTTACATAATTATCAAATCAGCTCATATCATATCAAATGCATAATTACAATATATGGTTCGAAAGTGTTAACCGCCAATAATCAAATTGTTTGGCTTTCTGTATTTATTACGTCCGTGAAGATTCAATCAAAACACTGCGCTTCTATAATATCTTCCGAGGGCCATTAATTGACACCACTTCGCATTGCACATAGCTAAAAATTGAATTTTTTTTTATTAATCTAGACTTTGATTGTATATATTTAATAATTTAATCACTTTTATCATAAAAAAAATTATTTTTCTTGTGTAAGTGGATTGCATTTAATGAATGTATTATGTGAAAGAGGCATGATTAATTTTGTAAATTTGTGTAAAAAGTTTTGAGTTCTTCTATGGATGTGCCATGAATTTTTTTTCCAGAAATTAACATATTAAAAAATAAGGACTCTTGATGCATGTAATTATATTGCTGATATGTGATTAATTATAATTTGTCAAAATGTATAATCACTTGTTTTAAATTATCACTGCTTACATGTTTAACATGAGGATTTAAATTTTATTTACTGTTATTGTAAATTAATTTTATATTATGATCCACCTATATATTATCATGTTAATAAAAAGATATTAAATTGTTATTAAAAATTCTTAATTATTATTATTTTTTTAATGATGTATCTATTTTTCATTTATTAATAATGTAAAATATTTTACAATAATAGTGGATCAAATTTAAAGATTAACATAATTCATTTAAACGGATTTTACTTGTTTACAGAATTTAATTTTTCAAATTTTATTAAAGTGTATAAATATATTCTAAGACCTTCTATTATTGGTCATAGGAGTGGGGTGGGGTTCTGAGGGGAAATCCATAGTTAAACACAGTGGATATACCATACCATAAAGAATGCACACATTCACTACTTAATAAAATGGAAGTTAGTTGTTTTGTTCAACAATATTACTTTTACGCACTATTTGATATTTGTTAAAAAAAATTACCTTTAAATTACTACAAAGTTACTAATAGACCTTCGAAAAGTTATTACTCATCAAAATGTAATATTTGCAATACTATAGAGGGTTTGACTTCTAATCGGTATATTATTTTCCATTAAAAAATAAACATTAAAAATATAATTAGTTCATTAATGTTTGCATCCATATTTAGTAAATATCTGGTCTTCGTGTAACAAAAAAAAATCCATAATATAAACGTGGAAATTTTAAGTACAAATATTTTTATTGAAAAAATTCTGAGTAATACATTAGTATTGAAAATTTAATAATATTTTCGTATAAATATATTTTTACTATATTATTTTTTTAATTTAACAATCTAGTTTTCTTAAAAATAATTAATTTTCTGTTAAAATTGAATGATTTTGTCAGAACATATTATTAAATTAAAAAAATAATACAATTGATAATATTTACCTAAGACTAACACTAAATTATCAACACTAATATAATATTAAAAAAATTTTTCCATTCAATCGTTTTTACCATCACAGGGGATTAAAAAAAAAATCCAAACGAAAATTTCAGACCTGGATCATAATTTTCTGGACTGAATTCAACTCTAATGATCACTTTAAAGATGCATTGTAATTTATCATGACATTGAAATGGACAATATGCTTTTCCACACGAGGACTTAATCGTGCATTCTGTGTGGAATATGGACTTCGAGGCCCAGCCATGTCCCCCAGGAAACACCACGGTCACATGCACTGTGTCCTCACAAAGAAGAACCAAAACGCTATCGTTATCAATCCAACATGCTGCCCTCTTATCATTGCCGGCTAAGATTAAAACCACCTCAAGACCTTCAAAAATCCTTCTTCACTCACCTTCTGCTAAACCTTCTGGTGAAGATCTTCCAGAAGAATGTGTCCACATTCAAATCGAGTCCCACATCGGAAGACCTCAAAAGCAGACACATTGGGCCATGAAGGGCAACGTTCAGTACACGTGTAGATGCGGTCTCTGTCTGTGGACCTTGTGTTATGGGCCCAACCCACATGCGGGAGCCTGTTTTGATTGGAACAGGGGAGCTTTCAAGGCCTTATCTCAGAACGGGAGTAGTGACTGGTGGGATGAGATGTTTGCGGTGCAACAAAATGATTATCTACGTCACGTGAGCACCGAACTACTAGTCACGTGACGCCCATTTGTACAGTGGAAGTGCTGCAAGCGCTGAGTTTTCTACTTTGATCATCCCCCTTGTCTTAGAAAGTTGTCTTACTCTATCTTGGAATGATTTTGATCTTTTTTTCATTTGTTTTTGTGTCTCTGATTAGGGTGTCCAATAAAAAAATCTCACTTGTTTTGTTGGAAGATGAATAGAAGTTTCTCATTAGAAGATGAAACTTTTTATTTAATAAGATGGACAGTTATAATAAGAAAATGGATTCAATGACAGAGCATCTAAGAAATTAAGGAGGGCCTGACCCTTTAAAATTTTCAAAATCATATATTAGTATCATAAAATTATATGAAAAAAAAATAAAAATAATTTTTTAATAAGTCATTTACTTCCACAAAATTGTCAACCTTTCAAAATCTTCGTCAAAATTTGCTATGCAATAAATTAAACGTTCCATTGACAATACTAAAAATAAAAACTAATTATGCAATATTGTTTAGTATGACATTCTACCAACTAACAAATTAATTAATTATGCAAGATTGTTTAACATTTGTGATGGTATAATTTTGCACTTAATGTGTGAATTTAAATACACTGTTAGTACCCAACAATGCTTTATTCTTTATATGCTGAGAGGGCTCAATCTGGATTCATCTCTCATTCTGTCCCTCAGTCACATTTCCATTAATGAATCAAATCACATTCCTGTAGCAGCTGTTTCATAAGCCAAAATAGAACTTTGATGCTAAAACAACAAATAAAATCAACCTTATATATGTATTAATTTGTATAAATGGGAAAAAACATCCATCAAATTTATATTCTTCATGATCTCAAAAATCTTCAACAAATCAATTGTTTGAGCCAATTTGTAGACTTTCAAGCCAGTCCCAATGCTTTCTTGATGTCATCCTGTAAAAGATGGGAGACCAACAAACTTGAATCAATTAATTCAACAATTGAATAACAAGTCTATACCAGCATGTTTGCGTGCCAAGCCCATTCACATCAGACACAATACCTCAATGGCCAACGGCTGGGTTGTGGTGGAATAACGCCGGATTGCCTTCCCATCCCTATCAATCAAAAACTTGGTGAAATTCCACTTTATCCTAGACCCCATTAATCCACGTTTCTGTGCTTTCAGGAATCTGTAGATAGGCGCTGCATCTGGTCCATTGACACGTACCTACATGGAAGACAGATTTCAATGTATCAACCTGGAAAACTCACCAAGAAATAAGTCAAGAATGAATAGTTGCATCAAGGCTTTACGAGTGTTCCTAGATCATCATTTGCAGAAATGAACACATACATTCAGATGCAGGAGGACAAATCATAGCTTCAAATTATCATCACCTTTCTTCCGATATCTCATATATCTGAACTTGCAGAGAAATATTTGATATAGGCTTACTTGACATGAAGCAGAATCACTCTTAAATTAATAGCTTTAAACCTATCACACGAGTGTAAATTGAGACACAAGCAACTCAACAAGCGACAATCTATAATGTCATTGAGCGATAACAAGCCCTTTGAATTTGAAACAATATATTGCCGACAAGATATAATTTTCTCTACTAATTATGTCCCTATTCTTTTTCTTTTTGGTTACTTCGAAGGTCACTGATCTTGGGACCGGCAAGGGAGTAGGAGAATCTCCATAGGTGAGACTGGAAAATCATCTGGTAAGTCCTGGTGGGAATCGAATACAAGACTTACAGTTCACCAAACCTTGTTATGGAAGGTAACCACTGGACTAGAAAGCCCCAATTTTCAGCATGGTATATGCTTTTATAAGCACTTAGCATCCATAAAAAATGGCAGTATCGTGCTTTGGAAGATATATAAGTGTAAGCAAAGACAATAAGGAAGTCAGGTCAATCTTCAACCACTGTGCTTGCTTGTAATGTTAGAGTAGTCTCATCTATCTATTTTCCTCCTTCTAGAAGCAGAAACTCAAGTCATGATAAAAGCATCACAAAGTGAGAATTTGCCTCCTCTCCTAAGCGATGAAAGGGTTAAAATTATTATGGTGCAAGAAGGAGATGGAGGTCCTTATGATTCAATATAATATCACACTTCATAGATATAAAATACCGAAACCAAGTGTCAAGCTACTTCTGCATTCTGAAGGTTGAACATAGTTCTGAGGCATTTTGCTTGAAGACGTGAAACTTAATTCTGTCTTGTATGTTTCTGAAGAGTTGCACACGTTCTGGGGAGACTAGAAACAGCAGTTTCTCTCTATCAAAACTAGGAGGAGGGGATTCATATAATTTAATATTGGCATATTACATTTGACATGTGAAAAGATTTTATTTATTTATTTATTTTGCCTAGGAAAAACAGAGAGCAGGAACAATTGAACCCCGAACCATACAATGGACAAACAAATGCTCAATCATATAACCACTAATGATTTTTAAAAAACATCTCAATTATGGCTTAAGCAACCTTGCCTTTCGTGCCTTCTGAAGTTTAAGCATAGCTCTGCTACTCATGCCTCGTATTTTTCAAAGTTTCAAAGGTACAACTGTGATCAGAAGCAACAATGCTTATATAACACTAGCAGCTTATTTTATTAGCACTAACAATTCATTCACAATTGAAGAAGACTTAAAACAATCCAATTGCATTGCAGTCTAACAAAATACAACAGGAGAATAAAAGCCTAGAAATAATTTCAACATTGTCATATCCATTCCAGAAGATGATTATTTCCATCAGAGATAAAATATATATTTAAGCAACATCATTTCTGCAGGTGCAGATTAAAAAAAAAAAGGAACAAGTTAATGTTGGCAACTTGGCAGTATAGAAACAAAATACCTTCCCAAAAATGGGATACTCGGCTACGTATCTCGTACAGGCAAATTCTTCGGCGTCCTTGCTTGTCCCTGGCTCTTGATACAAAAATTGGTTGCATGGAAATGCCAATATCTCAAAACCTGACATCAGCAAATGCATATTTCAAATGTGAATGTGTGATTGAGATACCTATATTTGGCCATCACTATAACTAACTGGACAACAAATATAAATTGATAACTGCAGAAAACAAAAACAGGCCACAGTTTCACTCAAAGATGCTAATAAAAGGCATATGAAATATCGTGTATTGTTGTTCATGTGATAATCTTCACGAGACCAACAAGACGAGTTCATTATAATTAATAATTATTTCATCGAAGACAGCAAAAACATACCTTTGTCCTTATATCTTCTGTAAAGCTCAGATAACTGGGTATAGTTGGAATCCGTGAATCCACTGTTTCAAAAGCGCATGCAAAGAAAAAAAGACTGAATTTTTCCCCCATATTTCAATCAAAATAATAAGACCTATGACGGAGATAAGGATTTAAAAAATGGAAAGAATACCATCTGGAAGCAACGTTAACTATGAGAAGAACTTTCCCCTTGTAAATGCCGAGGTTCACGTTTTTGCCGTTGGCATCCTGTGCCACATCCAAAAGACTCTGTCAGAATTATTTTCCCTCTTTTTTTTATTTTTTCAGAAAAATGAAATCTCCTATATGGTTTTGAAAATGAGAACCTTCACTGTGAAATCATAAATGGATTTTTCTGAAACTGAATGGGAAGCACCCATGTCTTTCAGATTCAAAGCTCCCCGCTTCTACAAGACATCCGCTCTCTGTTTCTCAATTTAGACGTTCATCAGCCTTATCTCTAGCCTCAATATTTCTCTCCTCAAAATTAACTTGTAATTCGGAATCTAACTACGAATTGAAATTTCATTTTCCATGTCTCTCCCAAGTTATATAAACCTCATAATATTAATATCAGAAGAAAATGATCAAAATTTGGAACATCTGATACTGTAAATAGAAGTCATATTTTATTATTTTATTATTATTTAATTATTTAACAACGCTTTATCATTTGGCTTGTTAGCAAGGATGGAAATCAGTTTTTTTATAATAGAAATAACAAAATATCAAGACACCAAACACACAATATAAATTGGAATGTAAAATAGCCAGAGCCTTCAAAAAATAAAAATTGACAGTAGTTGGCAGATAATATTACTTCTTATCGTTAAGCACATCAATTTGTTGTTCTTTATACCCATATTACGAAAATGCTGACAGGCCAACTTCCCCTCCGTGGTCATAACATGGATAGTGTGATCTTTTGCTTTCCAAACTAACAAGAAAACATTCTCTACATTCCAGGTATATGAATGATGTTTTGTATTAAAATTTATCTTTAGTTTACACAAAATTCGATAATGTAGTATTCGGGACGAGTTAAAAACTGTCAAGCTTCATGCTTGCAATGCGGAACCTAGCTCCCGTTGTCGGCTATAAAATTGGAGGACTTAAAACCACCCATCACAGGGTAAAGAGAGTTTACTGAGGAGAAAAGATATCAATTTCTCTATTTCATATGTAGAGAGCAATTTCAAGATGCCCAAAGAATTTATATATATTAATCTAATTTCTATAAGGGCTTCCATGAAATAAATTATAATTTTGGACTAAAAAAATCGATACATGATGACCTAAATTAGTTACAGCTCTCAACCAACTCTACAATGACTTCCTGCCCTGCATTCTGCAGAAGAGGCTAAATTACATATATACAAAACTAGCATATCTCATCATGATGCCCTGTGCAGATTCTGTTGAACCATCCTCCAAAGATTCTATGCATGTACAAAGAGATGGACAAAAACCCACCTCCCCTCGACAAAATGGCAGAGCTCAGGCAAAAATTGGATCAACCTGATATTCAAAGACCAAAACATTAGTAAGAACTAACTAGATATAAACATTTGAGGCAAAATTTTTAAAATAGAAACTTACCACTACTAGCCATGGCTACAATCTATGTTCACCTAGGCCGCCAAAAGCTTGGACCTGAAAAAAAAAAATATCCCATAATTCAATATTTCAATTTTCAAACAATATGCCAAAATTAAAGAAAATAATCAAGAAGATGAAAACCACCTCTACTTGCCACTGGAATTGCATCCTCAAAGGGTGGTCTGAAAGGCATGGAGTTCCTATGATTCATGGTACGGGGAGGATATCTCCATCCATGGTCTGGCAATCGAGGTGATTCAGGATGACAACCATATGGGGCAGGCATACCTTTGTCCGGATAGCGAGGACCTAGTGGCAGAAACCCAGTAGAATATA
This sequence comes from Sindora glabra, assembly GCA_020226215.1. Lineage (NCBI taxonomy): Eukaryota > Viridiplantae > Streptophyta > Magnoliopsida > Fabales > Fabaceae > Sindora > Sindora glabra. The sequence continues at coordinate 8,265,513 of CM035228.1, read as the reverse complement.
TAATTAATTTGAGTATGAAAAGAAACACAGCAGGTTATGCAAGTCCAAAATGCTAAATACATGCATCCTCATAATCTTACCAGGATAAGGTGCAGGAGGCCTCCATCTCTCTCGGAATTCATAGGGGGGTGGTTTTAATCTTTCATGATTGTTATAGAAGTTCTCTCTTTCCATGCTAGGTGCGAAGTGGTGTCTATTAGAGTATGAAGGGGGTGGAACCTCTCTCTGATGATTCAAATGTCGTTCTCCATGAACATAAGAAAACTGACTGGACGGCACATGCTGAGGTGGTGGCAAAGGGTAACCTTTATTATGCATGTTAACAGCATCGGAATGCCAAAAATTGTCTGGTGGTGGTGGTGGCACAGGAAAACTGCTGAAAGAGCTAGTAGACTCGGGTATCCGCAATGGTATGTCTCTACATTCCGGGATGTGATAGTGCACTGCCTCACTGACAGGTTGGCTATTCCTTGGAGCATCCAACGGCTGAGCCACAGCATGTATTGAATTATCTTGCATAGTCTACAAATAAAAACCCACAAAGAAGGGAGAGTATAACATCACATGGCACTTCCTTGCATGAACTATGATTAAGCTATGAGAGTGAAAGATCCCTAGCTAAAGTTGTGCACCATACCTGAGCATCTGTATAAAATTTTGAATCAATTCCAGAGATATATGGATCAGCAGTAGCAGAGAATATGTGCAGTGGTGGAGGTGGAGGAGGAGGAGGCGGTGGAGGGGATGATGGTGGTGGTGGAGACGGGGGATGTACATTCTGAGTTAAAGGACTTCCAGAAGTAAGAGGAAGATTTGTTTCAAGCTGATTATGTGACACCTGTCCCTCTTTTCCCTCATCAATATTACAAAATGAATTCATTTCAACATCACAAGAGGGCGCCACATCTTCCATTTCAAGCTCACCATCAACATCTTCCAGGATGTGTCTGTGTTTTTCGATTGTGGGCATTGTTTCCAGCACTTCATGTGTTACAGAATTATGCTCAGGTGTGACAGCTTCAAAATGTCCTCCATCAGAGTCACTCCCTTCATCTTCATCTTCATCTTTAAGCATCCGGGGCATGCAGAATCCAGGGAGTTGAAAACTAGAGTTACTGCAACATTAAATCTAATTTAACTACTTGCCAACTCAGGGGTATGTGAGAAAATAATTACAAAAAATTTTCAAAAGTTTCAAACCTTCCATATTCATCAACAAGCATACCCTCCATATCTCGATAGGGGTCATCCAATGCCCTTTCAGTTCTTAATGTGCGTCGTGAAAAGGCACCTGAAGAAGCAGAACCATTATATGGATCCAGTTCCCTGATATGACGACGAATAATGGATTCTGGTAAGATCTTTCTCTGCAACCACAGCTTCAAAACCTATTCAAATGACAAAGAAAATTAGGGAAAAAAAAATATTTACACAAAAGAAAGGAGTAAGAATAGATAATACACTTAACTAAAGGAAAGTATCTATTAACTTGCCTTAAGACACTGCCTACGATTTTCCTGTGCTGTACTTCCTGGGGGCGCAGCTGCAGACAACAGGCGAGGTAGGACTGCTTGGATAGCAGATGGATACACTCCACCAACATCCCCTGAAAATTCAGACAAGTTTGAAACATAAACACATGCTATATGCATATTTTCTTGATCAGGTATTAGACTATTTTGCCCCTTTATCGCCCTTCTCTTCATTACATAAGCAATGGATGAAGTTACCTTTCAAACCTCGAGAACACTGAGTGATAGAGTCAACAAGAAAAAACAAATCCACCCTTCGACGTAGGCTTGATTCAGTTTCCAGACTATGGGCAAGAATTTCAACCACCTAGAAAGCACAACAGCCCACCCCAAAAACAAAAAACAGAATTGTTATGACAGAATGGGAAAAAACTTAAGTCAGATTCTATATGCATAATGCAACAATTATACCAAACAGATGAGCACAAAGTAAATAGGACTAACTCCAACATGGAAGAGAAGATTTGTACTCATCTACACTAAAGCCAAATTCCTCTTTAGACACGGCCAAGCACGTAACACAAATCTACCATACACATAGATGGTTGACACTTATGATCAAACAACAGTTTTCAAAAGAATGATAATGATGAACTGACACAACACTTCAATTTTCCCCCCAGTCTGTAGTAGCTTGCCAATTACCCATATTGTGCATCTCATGTAGTCTAGTGAACAAGTGAAAAGAAAAGGGAAAGTTTATTTTGAGGACAAGGGCAAATGAAACATTAAATTCTTCCCTGTTGTCACAATAAAAGTTGGTTTTTGAAGTAGCCGGCTCCATCTTCATACCAACTTCCTATTTTTTCAATTGCAAACGAGTACCTTCCAATCAGTTTGTCAACTATAAGCACGAGACTCGCAAGATTATCAATACAAACCACCTAAACTAGAAACCTGCCTTTTGTCCTCATTGAAACTATGCAGTTTTTTACATATTGATAATTATAATGCACCTGACAACTTCAGTTTCCATAATCATTAATGTTGACAGTACAATGACAAGAGAATAAAATGCTAACAGATCTGCAGGTTGTGGACAATTTTTACAGTCGATAACTGAAGAAAGCTAACAAACATGAATCTGAGAAAACAGAAATATATGGAACAAATTAAGTTAACATCAGATACATTTTCTGGGTCAAGGTAGGATCATTCTAACTACAGAAATATGCAGAATTTAACTATGAACCAGTTTTGAAAGCCAAATAAATAGAATTTAAATTTAATTTACTATCAGTGTAAAATATTTTATACTATTAGCAAATGAAAGAACATATCATTAAAAAAAGCAGCAGTAATTGAGAATTTAACAATTTTTTATTGGCACAACAACACAGAAGTGAGTAATAATGTAAAACTAAGAGTAGATCCAATTGGCATCCAAATAAAAGGCCATAATGTCACCTTGGATGCAATGCCAAACTTTGCACAGTCAATAGCTATGTGTGTTGCTCGACCGATACTTTCCTTTGTCCGAGTCAATGTCCCAATTGTTGCTTCAAAGTACAACAGAGCAGCATGACCTGCTTCAGTAGACTTGCCCATAGATCTTGATCGTTGAGTTGCCACTGACCCTTTTGTCCCTTCATCTACAAAAGGATCAGACAAGGTTTGCTTTTGGTGTAAATGCACATCAGGGCTACAACTGCCATTGGTCTGAAGTATATTGCTACTGTCGGATGTTGACACATTGCAAACTGATGTATTTGGTGGTGATCCTGGTGGATGACAATCTACCCCATCCGTCAAAGATGGACTTGGCAGAGGGCCCCCAATATGCTTTTCAGCCAAACAGTCATCAGAATTTGAAACAGAATTGACATCCTCTCCTGTTTCTTTACATTTAACTTCAGTAATTTCATGCCTGGGGGGGAAAAAAAGGTATAGCACTAGGCAGCATGAGCTATCCTTTTTATGGAAGAAATGCAGCACAAATTAATGTGATCCAACAGAATGGCTAACTGTCAGATTCATTATTATCATAAAAGTATCAGTTTACTCTCTATTTTTCCACCCACCCTAGCAAATGACATCATTTCTATTTGTTCAGTGGAAAATTTTTTTTCACAAAATGTAGTTATAAAAATGTTAAAGCGAGGGAAAGTGTTTTATTTGTTTAATGTTAAGTATGAAGAATTTGAAGAAAGCAACTTCTTGTATTTCAAAAAAGAATTTACTTTCCTCCACTACCATATTTATAGGTATCATTTTTTTTTTAACCATCAATACAAGTAGCATACAATTCCTTCATTAATATATATGTAAATAACATTTTCCTATGAAAAATGCTTTCCAATGAAACAAACCAAGCCTATGCGAAAAATGCAACTACTTACAAACAAGATCGTAGCAAAGGAAAAAAAAATCAAAAAATATCAGTGACTTACAAACAAAATTATTATTACACACTTGATTGTATTTTTTTTTTCCTTAACTCATATTTGCTCCCAGGATGTCATGAGATTAGAGGTTAAAAACCACAGAAAGGGAGAGCTAAACTTACATGTCATTTATTTTGCTGCTGTCACCACCATGCAGCTTCAAGCACTCAGTATTTTCATGAATTGCAACCTCGTTTTGAGAAATATTAGTAACAGTTTGTGGTAAGATTTTGACATTGTCGTTGACATCAGAAACAGGATTAAGACTCATTTCGGTATGTTCTGATGTGCTAGAAGCTTTCTTTGAATAGTCCATGGTTCTAATCTTATCTTCATCATTTGGTGGAATCAATGAACCTGGCGAACCATGGTGGCTTCCAACTTCACACAACTTCCTGTTAACATCAGTTGACAAATTTCCCTGACACTGAATTTGGGAATCAGTGTTAACAGTTTGATGAACCAAAGAATCACAAAAATCATCACCACTTTCTTGTTTTTCCTCACTTGGAGCACACTTGTAGATATCATGGTTTTCCAAGATAGTCAATTGTTTATCGACTTGTATAGATGACTCATTCTCTGTTAAAATCATTGGATCAGAATTAGCTGAGAAACTATACATATTGACTTGATTGGAGTCATTGCCACAAATGTCCACAACTTGCAGTTCTGAACTATTCCCTCCTGTACTATTATTAGGAGCCATATTAGGACATCTCCTGATAGAAGGAACACAACATCTATCACTAGATGCCACCAAGGCATTTGATGCTTCTGTGCAAGTTTGGCCCTCAGCAGCAGCATTAGCAGACATGGCTTCCAAAGCGCGATGAAGTCTTTTAGATGGGGGTAAAACAGCTTCACCATCAACAGAGCAGCCAAAAGTTTGTTCTTTCTTAAGTTCACTAATTTGAGACCCACTCTCAAAACAAGGAGCTATAGCCTTCGAAGGGGAAGCATTATTGGAAGTCACATTCAATGCAGATGGATTTCCATCTGCTGGACTACCACTCTCACAATTTGAGGATGTGATAATCTGCTGGAGAGAATTAACATCTCCATTGGTGCTTTTTTCTTGGGTTTGAACAGTGCTACTGGGCTCGACATCTGTGGATGATGATTTACCCATTCTGACTCTGATTCGTTTCAACAAGGGCAAATGCTCATCCCCATCTTGCTCAGATCCTCTCTCTTTAAAATTCCCACACATATTCTGTGAACCTTGAGTAGTATTCAGAACACCAGCTTCCTCCTCTGGTGTAATTGTAGCTCTGGCAGCATCATTAATTGGTCGCTTCCTGTTTGGTTTTCTTTTCTTCTTATTAACTACATCCTTTATTTCAAGATCAAGCCCTTTGTTGAACTCAACATCACGTTCCAAGCACTCAACAGTCTCTAAATGTTCCGGTTTAGAATCTGAATCAAGGGTACTGCCATCATTGGGGCTATAGGCATCAGATTCAATTGTGAGAATTTCAGAATCATTTTCATCCATGCTACCATTTGAAGCAAATGCAGAGGAATCAACATCATCACAACCTGACATATCAGGGGATTTCCTGATACGTATATTTCTTCTTACAGACACATTCTGAACTGCATTATTAGCTGACATGTCACCAGTACTCTTTCCACCATCACTACTAGTTGTCCCAAGGTTTCGGGCCCGTGATGAGCTTCTAGACCTTCGAACTAGTGCTTTTCTTTGCTTGACAATGCCCTGTGGGCGTAAAACTGAAGACCTTTTTCGAGAAGAGTAGGTAACAGGTAAAGGTGATTTTACAGTAGCAGCAGTAGTTACAGTAGGATCCTCCAACAACACCTCTTTGTTAGAAGATTTATCCCCCAGTGCAGTTCCTAAGGCATCCTCATCTACACATACTTGCTCGTTTTTGTCAGAAATTAAATTAGAAGATTTCAGCAGTGAACTGAGTGTCAACTCAGGGGCTTCAGTTTGATCGTTTGATCCTAAGTTGGCAGATAAATCAAGATTTGAAACATCTGCAGCAGTAACTTCAGCACCAGTGGATTCTTCAACTCGGTCTTCTCTTTTTAATTTTTCATAACTATCAACTATTTCCTGCACTGCACGAACAAAGTCAGCACCCCTTCCCTGACGTTTGCCAAGAAGAGATTGTTTCTTCTCTTCAGTAAATGCTTCAACATCAGCAGGATTGCAGAAAGCTCTGCATGAAAAAATATCATTTCAAAACTAATAAAAGTTCCAAGATATATTATTAAAGTCAGGCTTGCACAAGGGAAAACATTAAATGCCAAGAGAGGAAGTGAAAAAAATTCAGAAAATTTCAGCAGGGACCAAAGCTAGAGTAGTAGTTTTGAGGAGGTTGATATATAATTCATTAAAGATTTTAATGAAAACATTTAAAACTTTTTTTTTTTTTTGAAGGGAGGCTATATATAAATTCCTCTTTAAAAATTCAAAATCGTAGGGAAATTTTTATAAAGTTTCCTAACTTTGGGGTGGCTTTACACTATGGCTCGTACCTGTATGTCATGATCCATCACTGTTTAAATTCTTTAATATTCCACACTGAGATATAATAAATCTTAGCCCTGACATTTTGCTCAAATTTTTTTCAAATTGTGTCCATCAATTCAATTAAACTGCTAATCAAGAAAAATATAATTGTGTGTCAACACCTTTCCCATATGTCAATACATTAGTACTACCTTTCCTTCATGGTTAAAGTTGATGTTTTAAAAACCAGAATAGTCATTAAACCAGAAATTAGAGCAGTTCAAAGTTTAATGGTTAATTGAGGTGGAGTTTTAATGTAAACAAAATATAATGCATAACAATTAAAAATAATTAAATTATTAAACATGGTTAAACTTACATATAAAAAATAAAAAAATATCTCAAATACTATCAAATAATTTCATATTTTTAAAGTTCACAATTCAAATTGTATTTAAAAAAATAAAATAAAATAAACAACAACAAAAACTACTACTACTATTGAAATTTAACCCAGCTTTCTTATTCTGTGACTGTCATCTACAAAGATGAGGTAAATTTTTTACTATTTGGGACATTGAACTTTAAATATACATCTAATATTCAGCTAAAACAATTTTATTTTTATAGATAATAGTATTTTTTTAAAAAAAGATTCAACCAGTTCAGATGTGTGAAGCACGACCAATTTGTCACCAATCCACTGGTTTCTAACCAATTTTTTAAGACCAGTTTTAAGGATCAACTAGAACGGTCACAAGGCTGGTTCACGATCTTCTTCTTGGTGGAACCAACCAGACCATTCCTGTTTTTTAATCACTGGTTAGAATTCAATCAACACTCAACCAGATTCAATCCAATTCAATCATAACCAAAAGTATGCCTCATAGAAAAGCACTAGTGATTGATTTTCATGTTAAAGAAACAGCCATATTTTCTAAACTATAGTTTTATTCGACAATTGCTATTTAAATCAGGCAAAAGATCCCAGGTGGTTACAGAGGACATTTCAACCAAAAAAAAAATACACTAGACTCTTGTAACTTACACACATTGCCCCCCAATCATGTCATCATGCGCCCAACAAGTAGTTATATGACCAGCAAATAAACAACTAAAGAAAATTCAGGACCAAACAAGAAGGCACTAACTTCGAAGTTCTAAATATTTCTAAATATTCTTACTTTGGAGCGACAAGACTATTTTTATTCTGCAGTATGATTTTCCAATCAAGTATATTACAATACCATATATTTATATTTTATAGTGCACCAGAAGGTCCACAAAATGCCAAGCTCTCATCATTGAATGAGCTAGCTATGTTTCTGATATGAATAAAACAAAAATAAACTAAAGGATGTAAAAAATAACACATCTAAAGAAATCTGTCCTGTCTCTGACTCCAAGTTGTACATGAGGAACTACAGAAAAGAACACTTAAAATGTTCTAAGGACTCTTTCTCCATACATGAACCATAGTCCATCGTAGCAATAGAAAATCAAAACCTTGGTAATATAGCATGTAAATTGCAGGGTGCACACCTAACAGTGGGGAAATGTCAATGACCACATCAGAGCTACAGATGCAAACACTGCTTGAAAAACCCGTTCATAAATTTCCACTAATATCAACACGATAAAAGGAACAATAGAGTGCCTAATAGTAGAGCCTCTATAAGCATGTGAATGGGGTAGAGAGCAGATAATTAACTGAAACTACAATCCTTCTGGAATGCAACATAAGAAAACTTATGTAACCAAAGATAGAGAGGCAAACAAACATATAGGAAGCAGATTTTCAAGTCACTATCCAAGTACTTCTACCCAACAAAATCACTAGAAAAGCTAGATCAACATTATTCTCTAGGTAAGGATCACACCCAAGTAAATTTATACATATCCTTTTAATATTTTTCTGCAGAAAAAATGCAGCACTTGATCAATTCCCTAAAGAGAAAGAGGAATATAGGGCTTGAGATATCATCATAATATAGGGTTTCAGATATCATCATATATAAAACCATGATGTGGTCCACAAGCATTATCAAATCTATAGCAATTTTGGTATTCAAAAAATCCATTCTATGCAAAGGCATAATTATCAAGCTAAATAATATTATATTTCCTCTAAATTAACTCAATCTAGTGAGCAGAGACAAGACATTTTTGCAAGAAATACTGGTGTTGCGTGCATGTCTGATACAGATACAAGCACAACATCGCAAAATAAGCATTATCAGAGGATACATTGAATTTTTTTTTGTTTTTAAATTAAGATATGGCTTCTTAAGGCTGGACACAGGTGCATGCTTTCAAGCCAACATGCCTTCTTGAGATTCCTAGACTGAATTGAAGAGAAGACAAATGGGTAGGAATTTTGCCCAGAGGGCCTTCAGGAAGAAAGGACAATACAAATTGTGAACATCGAAAATTTGGGAATGAACTCACCTCCCATGAAATCTAAATTGTCAATTCAACGAAGAGAAGACAAATGGGTAGGAATTTTGCCCAGAGGGCCTTCAGGAAGAAAGGACAATACAAATTGTGAACATGGAAAATTTGGGAATGAACTCACCTCCCATGAAATCTAAATTGTAAATTCAACACAAGATCTAAGATTCTACCAGACAGAATCTGCAACCTCCATAGTCCAGTGATTGAAAAAGACCTTGGTCTTCATTTTGAAACTAAAATTGAAGCACTTCAAACTTGCCTCCATTATGGGCCAGATATGTGCCCCTCTTCCTCCAGAGCATACAAGAAGGACTGGGCACCAGTCCACCTCAACTACTTGAAGCTGTACTGTTTACCCAATCCAAGAAGTGTGCCAAGGGGCTCACTTGGATTTCTTTTGCAACTCCCGCCCACCCAAAAAAAAGGCCACATGCAAGTTATGAAAAATAAAAAGAGCTTAAATGTGATAAGATTCACCGTGTTAATATTAAGACAAAAGAATTTAAATATTTTAAATAGAAGTATATATAAGTAATGATTAATAGTTATTTTAAGGGTAATGCTACAAGAAGCTCGACCTCCTACGAGATTGAGTATTTCCACTATTAAATTGCATTCAATGCATTGAGATTTTTATTTTTACTTTTAATTCACTTGTTTTGAGATTTGAAAAAATGCAATCCAATAGTAAAATATACTCAACCTCTTATGAGATCAAGCTTCCCATAGCATTACCCTTATTTTAGTTCTCCAATATTAATATTTATACTAAACTTATTAATTATTAATTTTTTTAACATGTTTTGGACATATCCACATCCTATTTTTTTCCCTAAAATTTCAGTGTCACCAAACCTATATCATATCTGAGGTGGATATCGCACCAACGCTTCCTAGACCCTATGTAATAGGAATAAGAATCGTCATTATACAAAACCATAACATTACAGAGAAATAATCATGTAACACAAAACTTCCCACCCCAACAATTAAAGGATTCATCAAACACAATTGAAAGAAAAGAATGTAGAAGACAGTTCTAAAAGCTATAATACTGCCAAAAGGCAAGGGAACCTTATCCTGGAAATTTACATTTGATTAGATGGCAAGGGAAGCATGATTTGAACCCTGGACATTTAGGTCAAGGAGGCTACATAACCATGTCAAGTTCCACTTGATTTCAAAAACTTAAGCTATTGGAAGAAGACCTAGGAATGGTTTTATTATGGATCCGGATCATCTCCCATAATGGGACCTACCATTCAAAGCCTATCAACCCATCATTTGTCTTAATAAATCTCCACTCTTCTTTCTTTTTTTTTTTTTAAGTTTTCTTTTCATCTTAAATCAATACACCACATTTCTCTTCTTCTTAAAAATAATTAGCCTTTCTCTTCTTGCCAGTAGACAACCAAAGCAGAGATCATAGTATCAATGATTTCTCTTCAACGCTATTTTCTCCAACAATGATCAAAGAGTAAGCACAAATGACTTTGTCAACAGAAGTCTCAAATCCATTAACAGAAACAAAAATTTCTCATCAATGTCACCCTCTCAGATTTAAACATTTAAAACCAGAATTTACTATTGATTTTGCTGATGGAGACCACTATTGTATGTTTTTTTGTTTTTCCCACTCTGAACCCAAATCATGAGTGCAGTAGATTGAGTTTAAATAACTTAAGCAAGACATTACACCTGCATATCAGGTGTCGACAAATTGCTTCTACAGATTAAAATTTTTACCTGGACTAACTTAGATGTTTGGTCTACCATGGTTAATATATGGATTCAAACATATTTTAATTTTTGGTAGTGATCCAAGCTTGTCAATGGAGTCCTTTGTAGCAATCAAATAGAGAAACTATCAAGATTTAGCTGATTGGAAACTGAAGGTTTGAGAAAGGAGAGCATTAGAAGTTTTGGTTTACTGTTTAACTTCACCTTCTACAAATATTGCAGCTTAACATGCTAATTTGTTGACGGGTTGAGAAGTGCATGAGAAGAAAATAGGAAAAAAAATATAAAAAAAAAGTAGGTTTAAAAGGAAGACCAAAAGGGGGGAAAAGGGAAGGAAAAAATTGACCAGCGAAGATCCTTCCAAATTAAATGAATAGCAAGATAGGCTTTTGATTGCAGCTTCCATTACAGAGAGAAACTACATCCTTTTATTATATAACTCTAACAGTGATAATTACTTGTACACTAATCCCCAGTTACCCACATAAAAAGATACCATAATCTGTTCCTTTTCATGAGGTCACACATTATTGTTGATCAAAAGCATCTAAAAGCTTAACCATTTAGGAGAACTGGTTCTTGACACAGTATGCAATAATATTTTATACATGAAAAAATTAATTTAGTTCAAAAGAGCTCACTACTATATCTGCAAGTCCAACAAAGAGCCCCCTCCCCCCCCCCCAAAAAAAAAAAAAAGAAAACATGATAAAATACCTGTAAGATGCCCATAAATCTACCTAACCCCACATAAGCAGAAAACACAAATTGTTGCATAAAGATTCTAGCACTGTACTACTGAATATGCAGCAAGTCCCACATAGGTTGCTTTGAAAAAACCTTAACAAGGCAGAAGGAATGGACCACAGTGGCTGGGTTTGAGACACAGATCTCCTATATGGCCATCCCCTCTTAAAGCCTGGCCTATAGGATTGGATTATCCTCCAATATACAGACAGTCCTTAATTTTCCCAAAACCTTAAAAGTGAATGAAAAGGAAATGCTCTAAGGAATTTAGAAAGACCTATTGCTCACCAAGGAAAAAAAAAATTCTTACTCAAAAGTTGCAAGTTAAGCTACTTCATAATGCATACTATGGTGTCACAGGAAGCTGCAACTGTCACACTCTGGAAGAAAAGGAATCGTGCAGAAATATGATGATGGTGATGAAATGAAGATTTTTTTTTTTTGGGGGGGGTAGTTATCAGGCAATCCCAACCGATTATTGAATCCAGTCAAGAGAAAAATAAAAGAGAAGATTGACAATCCGAAGTTTCATTTGTCTACCGAGATTGACTTTGAAACCATGTCATATTACAACACTTACGGTGAAGTGGAAGCCTGAAACAGGAGGGAGTACATCTTTGAATCAATTCTGTTTTTGCCAGTACTAGCTCATGCAAAAGGCTTTTACTAGAATCTGACTGACTAAGAGTTGAACTGGGTCCAGCTAAAACCGGTTACTAGTATACAATTGTAGCAACCATTGGAATGCAAAAACCATTTGGGCGGAATGTGTCCAAGACTAGTGATCCTTTTATTAATATACCCCAAGCCAATAGTAGTTGAAAAAAGAAACCTTAAACTTGCCCTTCATTTCTACACTAGTGAACCGGAAACCAGCTAGCTATAACATATGAAAAGAATCAATCATCAACCTACATAAATACATATAATTTTCTCAAGGATATTTTCAACTATGAGCTGACTATCAAGACCAGAACCACGCCCAACGAGCAAAACCTTAAAAAAGCATGAAGCTTGTTTAATACAGATATTATTAGTAAATATTGGGGAGGGGGGGGAGGGGAGGGGGCTATCAAACAGGCATTATCCTCAAAATTGGTCAAGTGATTGAAGACCTACGAGTTTTAACTCAGTCAAAATTATTTTGAAACAGACAATGTATCAATTTCACAAGTGTGAAAACAATAGGAATGCCACATCAGTATTTGCCGTATCATCATCATTAACATCTATATGATCCCTCCATGGCTAGGATCATAAAATAAATGGCTGTAAAGAAAGTAATTGATCTCACGGCAGCACAGCAAAAGAAGAGAAAGGACAAACTAAGCTTCAAGAAGCAATTGATTATGAGAACATCTGTAAGTGATTCCTGAGATTATATAACACACTAGCGTGTATGTCAATGAGATTTGGTTTGGAGTACTCACATCTGTTGGGTTCCAAAGAAGTAAACAAGTACTTTCTTCCAATCCTTCGAGTAACCCCACTTCTCCGGCTCACTCACCTGACAATAGCAAAGAACTTTGTGAACAAAAAAAATAAAAAAACCAAATAACCTCACTCCTTCCAAGGGTGAAAGGTGAATACAGAATGCTTATGACAACATTAAAATAGCACAAGACCACACAAAAAGCATGACAAATTTACCCACTCCTTTCTCGCATCCTACTTTACTATGTTAATCCTTTCTAATTCTTTATCTTTCGGGGTGGAGCGGATTACAGCAAAGGTGGAATAAAGCCAAGTCACTCAATGGCTTCGCCGCTTCAGGGAGTTTCAACCTATTGTCTCTACTACTCCTTACCATCCGATAATTGTTCTAGGAATAATACATGGCAAAGCTTTCGTAGGAATCAAAAGAAAAAATTTCAAGAATATGAATTACAAGCCTCCCATGCAACTTCTGTTGTCATTTGGATCAAAAAGAATCAAATGAATCCAGATTAATGTAAAGCAACCAGGAATTTTCTGCTTCAGCTTAGACTTTATGCCATCGCCAGGCCCATACAAATTTAACCCAAAAAAGAGAAAAAGAAATCAAACAGATAAAAACTTTAGAGGTAGAGATCCTCAATATCAGGCAAATCTTCACATTACACCAAACTTAAGTGTGCGCAATAGCTCAAACCAAAGCAACATGCAATCTACGGCACAACAAAAAGATACATAAAAGAGCAAATTCAACCTACAGATTAAAGCTTTTACTAAAAATTGACCAGTGGAACCTACAGTAGCAGGCCAAGCAGGGAAGCCTTTAACTTTGGCAAGCACGAGATCGCCAACCTTCCATTGCCGGCGAGCGGCGGCAGCGGCAGCTGCCTTGCTTGTGCCCTTTCTACGACTAGGCGCCATAAGTGGAAGTTTCCGCAGCTATAGTCAAATTAAATAAAGTGATGTGAAGAGAACCGAAAAGCCAAACTCAGCCTTATGCCAAAATCGCCCAGAAATGGAACAACTCGGCACTAATTGAAAATCGGCAGCGAAATTCGCAGGCATTGAAGCACGAAAGGTCCCAACAAAATTAAAAGGAAAAGAGGCGGTGACGGCAAGGAGGTCCGCTGTAACCCTAATTTCAGTGTGTTTGTGGAAGGAGGAGGTTTCAGAGGCAGAAAGATATGAGTTTGGTTAGGTGAGGTGGGAGCTAGGGTGCGCAGGGAGTAATACCTCGGGTCTCTTACTCCGTAGAGTAGGCTAACGTGCGCCGCGTGCTCAGCAGCAATTCAGCTAGCTAGTTCCCTGCTTCCGTAGTTCCAAGTGCACGTGATGGACCTCGTCCTGGCCTTGGCCCTAATTGATTTAATCAGAAACATGGGCCTGTAAAGCTGGACCCAAGGGCCCGTTTTGATTCACATATTTAATTAAATTATTAGTTTAGAAACAAAATCATCAACTTAAAAATAATTTATTTAAGTTAAATTAAATTGAAATATAAAAAATTGAGTTTAAGAGTGGGTATTAATTGGTTTGCACAATGTGTTAGTTTAGTTTAAAAGTAAAAATATAAAAGATAAATTACGAACATATCCTTAAATTATCTAATCCTATTTAATCCACGAAAATTGTGAACTCAACATACTAAACTATATTAGATTTGTATTTAAACATATTCATAATTTGAAGGTTCTAATCCACATTTTTTTATAAACTTGCAGAGTTGATCTCATTTCAACACTCTAATCTTACCTGACTTATAGGTAAATGGGTCAATTTATAAACTTTTATATTTTAAAATATTTCAAATTTTTAAGCTTTACAATAATAACAAAAAAAATTAGAAATATTTTAAACTACCACATATCTATCCATAAATATATTATAACACATCTAATATCTATATATACCCTTAAAAATATTGTGCATACATAAATAAGTCTTAAAACACCAACAAAATAAAAATATTATTTACGGTTAACAAATAACAGAACTTTATATAATCAAAAGTGGGAGAAGAGAACATGATTGTGTTTAAATTTAAAATTTAAACCTATATAAAAATTTAAAAATATTAAAAAATTGTCAGTCGGACATGTCCATCCACATATCGGGTCACATAAACTGCAATACGTATGAACTGGCCCAAGTTTGTCCAACATGTAAACAAGTCCTTATTTTATAAGCCAAAATCCAAAAAAACTCATGGACCTAGGCTCGTTTTAAATAGCTCTGTTTGAGAACATTTCTTAATCCATAAAAAACACACGCGCGCAACAGCAAAAAAAACTAAAATATACATAATTTATATATTATACTTCATATGCAAAGATTTTAAAAATTGAAATTAAATATTTAAATTATACATATTGTATAGAAAATCCCCTTCATTATTTTTTTTTCCAAATCTTTAATGATAGATGAACTTTCTGCTATTATTGTTTTGGTGTGCTTCATTATATAAAAATCAACTTTTCAAAATTAATTTTATATTCAAAATAGATTTTAAATTACAAATTGAAAATAATAATGTTTGCTTTTAAAATTAATATTTTAATATTATTAAATATTAACATCAATTTATAATATTTTTAATTAATTATTTATAATCAATTATATTCAAGGTTAATTCCTCCCACCACTCTATAAAATAACTTTTAAAAATATTTTATCTTGTTCTTCATTCCATTGCATCTTAAACACTTTTATTTTTCATCGATATAAATCTTTTATAAAATCATTTTCATGACAATAAATATAACTTAAAATCATAATTAAACTTTTGTTTTATGATGCTTTTTTCTAATAATCTTTCTATGTATATATACATAAATATCTAGAAATAATTTATCAAACTATGATTTTCACATGAAACAAAACATTGGATCTTCTCGTAACCTAGGCAACAAAGGATAAGATTGCATTAAAAAGCCACCATTTTGTCAATGAAAGGCTAACACAAAAAGATAAGAAGAAAAATGGAAGCTTTTTAACAATAAAGGCCTTGTTTGGAAAATAGCTGATAGCTGTAGCGGTTAACTGGCTTAACTAACTGTTAGCTGATAACTGATTATATTAGTTGTTTGAATAAGAGTGTTTGGTAAAATTAACTGTTTATATTAGCTGTTTGTATGTAAAATGACATATAAGGGTATGAATATATTTTATGAATTATTAAAGTATTTTTTATTTTAATATTTTTAAATTTTATATATTAGTCAATATATTAAATTTTTTATAAATAATATATTATTATAATTTGTTATTAAATTATTAAATATTTTTAAAATTAAATAATTTTTATAAATAATATTATATATTTATTCTATTAAATAATTTTCAAAATTATTATAATTTATTATTAAATTGTTGGATATTTTTAAAATTAAATAGTTTTTATAAGTAATATTATATATTTATTCTATTAAATAACTTTTAAAATTATTATAATTTATTATTAATTTATTAGATATATTATAAATAATATATTATTATATATTAAATATTTTTAAAATTAAATTAATTTACTTTTTATAATTATTAAATTTTTTAAGAATTTTTAGAAATGACAAAATGAAAAATATAAAAATTTATTTAGGGTAATTTGGTTATTTTTCAGATAAACTAATTGAAAAAGCTATTCTCTTTAGCTTTTTCATTTTTAGCTTTTTAGGGTCAATCAGCTGATTCAATAAGCTGATTACTAAATACCAAAATCAGCTTATTGCCAAGTCAACCAGTTGATTTTGGTCAAATCAGCTAAAAGTTAATGAAAAAGCTGTTTGCCAAACACTCCCAAAGTCAAACAATGCTTTTGGTAAGACAAAGGCTTAATCATTAATCTAAATTTTTTCACTATCAAATATAAACATCACAAGGATTAAGGGAGATCAATATCAATTTAAAAAAAAAAGTGAGGAAGGGCATGCATTTAAGCTTAAAATTAAACAAGAATTTAATTTACCTTAATTCCATGATAAAATATTTTTATTTCAAAAAGAAAGTCATTTGCTACAACCCTTAAAATAAAAATATTTTATGTGAAAATAAGTAGTTAGTTATAATGGAAATATGATTAAATATTACTATGTAAAATAATTCATGAATGAGCAAACAAGAATAATGTAAAGTTAAATGTGATTAGATATAAATGTAAAAGTACGGAGGAGATTTTAGGGCTTATTTCTTTTTTTACCCCTAAAGGCAATTTCCCTTTTATTTCCCTCACTTCAGCTAGATCTTCCTATTTCCATTCCAAAGTAAACATTTCCTTTCCTTCTTATCTTAAAAAGAACACTCATTCACCATTCTAACTCTCTATTTTCCATTTAATATAAATAAGGTAATAGGTTTTAGTTTTTAGTTATCATAAGACCTCCATTTTACTCATCTTTCTCTCTAAGTTTTCGATGATTAGAGGCATTGGTTTCAAATAGAGATTTTAGTGCCCAAAGCTTAATCTTTGAATTTTTGAATGTTTACAAACAAGCTAACCCTTAAATCAACCATTCATTATTTCCTCCAATGGCTATAAGTGAATATTCTTACTAATTATAAGTGTTTTAAATGATTTGAATTGATTAATTTAAGCTTTACCCTTATATTGAATGGTTTGAAATAAAATGATATAAAATAATGTTTAATGTATGATTTCGTTTGGATCTATAATTTATAATGATTTTGTTATGATTGATGGTGAATTTGTTAAGCAAATTGTATTAAGAAATGAGATTTGTGCAAAAATCCTCTGAATGAATAATTTTTATTTTTTTTTTGCAAAATGATTTGTAATAAATCATGATATAATCAATTATACAATGGATTATGTCTAATAATTTGCTCTCTAAACTTTCATAATTAATCATTTTCCAAATTTTAGTTCTTTAAACTTCTTTAATCAACAATATAATTTATTATGACTTAAAAATCAATTCTCTAGACCTACATAATTAATTGTGCTCAATGAAAATTGCTTTTTAGGCTTGCATAATTAATTACATAATTTATAATATATCACCAACTTCCAAATCTTGTTCATAACAGAATTTCCAAAAAACATGATTTATTTTATAGTTATACATGAACATGTATGCATATGTGGGCATGAACTAAAAGCAATGAAACTATGTAAAGAGGTATAGTAATGTTATGACTTGTGAAACTTATGTTATGATTGGATATTTGAATAAATATGCTTAAATATTATTGATAAACCTGTGACATGAGATAAGGGCAGATTAATAAACTTTGAGACTTACACATCAATCCAATAATTACTTGTGATGAATAAAGGTCACTTTAAGAAAGAAAGATAGTTATGAGTCATAAGGAGATTTCCTTACTTTTATTTACTTTAAATGTTCATGTATATATACTATTCCATTGATTATGAATGAAATACTATGATTGAGTTACATAAATTATAAAAGTAAAGGTGGTATGCTTATAAGAATGGCATAATGCCATGTTGGTTTAACTCTGTTCAAAATGTAACCTTATGTAAGATTATTGAAGGGTAATTTAGTTGGCAAGCTTTTTAAATTATTTAAATCTCTTTTATTAGAATATTTATTCACTAAATTTTAGTTTACCCCTCATTGTTTACTTTATAGACCTACTTACTAGTGCATCATCATCATGGTGAAGTAGAAGCATTAAAAGTCTTATGGACTTATCAAAGGGTAATGATTAGGCATTTTGTTATAATTAATGAGTTTTCCTTTTAAAAACTTCTTCACAATAGACCTTAATTGGTAGTATGTGATAGATTAGATTTTTTTTCAAGAGCTTTACTTAAGTCGGGTTTTTATTGAAAACTTGTTATGAATTATAAATATGTTTAATTATTTTTTTGTAGAAAAAATTTATGTCCATCACCATTATTTTGAGACATAAATATTGTTGCTAATCAATATCTTATTTTAATTAAGCAAGGTATAATGTTACTTCTACAATTAGAATAGGTTGGTGGAAACTAGTAAGTCAAGTTACCAAATTCTATAATGGTTATAGCCTAGGTTGAGTCGTGCCATTATTTTCCCTACAATCATTATATTATATTTCTTTATCATAACTTATATAGGTAACATGACACTCCTAATTTATAAAGTAAATAAATAATTTTTTTATAAAAAATTATTAATAAAATAAATAGAAGCCATATTTAAATTAAAGAAAATAATTATTTATAAATATTTTTTTAAGATTTTAGTTATCTTTATGGTGAATATGAGACATTGATTAGATATTTTTAACAAAAATCATAAAACATAAGTTGATGCAACATAATTTTAGATCTTAATCAATTCTGTTATGCATATAGTAAAATTTTCAAAATAATGATTAATTTTTTAAAATAAAATTTAAAATTTAGTTTTAATTCCTAGTATAATGGAACTACTTTATGTGTTTGATATATAAAATTATTTTCAATTTTTAGGAATTTTGTAAAAAAATATATATTTGATACAAAATTAAGCAAAATATTCATGAGAATGTTAATATTTTTTAAAATATTTTTATACTAACTAATCTCTTTGCACATATTCCCATGCATAGTTAGAAGTTTTTTTATTTAAAGAAATTGTAATTTAAGGCAAATAAGCAAATACAATAAGAGAAAAAATATTTACATAATAATTATAATTGTTGTGATGATCATAATAGTAAAAGAGGTTTAAAAATAATCATATTTAATATAAAATATGTCATAATGCACATGAATATGATATATATATATTGTTAGCATGTGTCCTAGGAGCTAATCATAGAGATGATTATAATAAATGTACAATGTATTATATTTTATTTTAGATAATTTAAATTATTATATTTTATTTCATATTTTTTATTACTCTGTGTAATTTATAACTTAATATAATAATTATCTCTAGAATAACTTTACTATTCTTAAAATGCCCCTAATAAAGTATTATTGCAAAAAGGATAGTAATAATACATCGAGTCTAATATGTATAGTGACTGATGGTTATGAATCATAAATATAAAATATTAAGTCAATACATGAGTACATTGTTAATGAACAAATGTATTAGACTAGCTCGTAATGAGAAAACTACATGGATTATCATATGTTATTAGTTGTTCTTATGTGACCATAATACACGTAATCCTTTGACCTGAAGTTACTACATGAGGAGTCACACACTTTGATATCGTCTTATATCACCTTTAATTGGGAAGTGTTGTTAGATGTTGATTGGGTGTGTCACGAATCATGCAGAGGGATGTGAGTGGTGTAGATGAGAATTTTATTCCTATTAAATAGTAGGAGTAATATCCTTTGGCCCCTTGATTAAATGAGATTAAGAAATGCATAACCATACTCAAATAGATCAATATAAGATATTAATTATTTATTTAAGTTAGTCTACTTGGTATCAAGAAATATAAATTAAACATCAATGAGGATGATGCATTCCATGCCTCAAGTTCGATTTGCATATCATTACAAAAAGGACTATATTGTAAAGTGTTGTTTACACATTAAGTGAATATTGAGTCACATATATTTTTACTACTTAGGTGGCGGTGATGTATTGTTGATACCGCTCACTATCTATAGTCCACAAGTGGGTCATTATCAACATAGTAAGAACCTACAGAGTCGCACAATAGGAGTAAGAATGAGATAATAATTAATTGGGCTTTAGTTAGATTAAAATCTAATTAATTGAGCTTATTTTTGTGCATATATATATTATTAAAATAATAATATATTTTTACATAATAAATATGATTATTATGTGATATTATTTGATATTAAAGAATATCAGATAATTATGTTATTAAATATTAGATAATTATATTATGAGATAATATTATTTATAATATTTGATAACTATATGCGTTTTAATATTAATATCTATATTATGAGACAATATTATTATCTAATATTAGATAATTAATGGATAAGTCATATCTCTCCTCATTCTTTTTTCATGATAAGGATAAGATGATAGTTATTAAGTGATTTTAGAATTTTAGAAGTATTATCTTAGTAGGACTAAGAATGTTATACCTTAATTCTACAAAAAGAACTTGAAGGCAGTACCTTATATATATATGAGCTGCCATCAAACCCTAAAATCACTCCAAAACGCACAAATCCCAATCCTAATGAGAGAGAAACGTATCCTAGCAAATTTGTGGAGGGTGAGAGGTCTTCGTTTACTCTATATGGATACCATAGAGATACTATACCTTTGGCCGACATTTGATTCATGATTCATCCCACTCTCACAATGTTTTGTTCAGAAAGAATACGAGCGCATAAAAGGTAAAACCTTAAATATTGATTTATGCCTTTTTACATGAATTTTAAATAAAATTCGGATCAAAATTTTAAATTTTGCTACATAGAGAAACCTAACATATATCATATGGTACATGTAAATGAAAAAATAAAGAACAGTAATCACTATTTTAAATTAATAACATACAAAATGAAATAGAATAAACTAATTTAGTTAGTGTGCATTAGCTGTTATTAGATATTTTTACTTGTTATGTACCTTATTTATGAAAGCAAAACTTCCTTGTATGAGAAGGTGATAAATTACATTCTAACTAGCAAGATAATTTTAAAACCTTCGAATTTTATTATGCGTTTCATCTATCTCGCTTTAGTAAAAAATTAATATAAAAAAATTATTTATTTTTCATTGTTCTAAATGTAATTTTATGTTATTTATTTTAATAGTTGGATTAATTTTTTTTAGTGTTCAGTGGTATTAGAAATAAATCTAGTTTCAATATTTAATTAAATAATTTAATAATCAATATATATTAACGTTAATCAATATTAAACTATTCAAGTTAACAAAGCATTTGAGATAATATATGCACTCATATTTATAGTTGAAGCCTATATATAATATTTTAAATGTATAGATATTTAATATATAAATGCAAAGTTTTGAATACTTTAAAATTTTCCAAAAAACTTACTTATGAATTAATACTTGATCAAATAAGTTATAACAAAAAATTCAAACTAAATTTTATGTTACTGAATAATATATTATCCATTTTTTGTTTGTCTATATTTTACTTAACCATTTGCATAATACAACAAAAATAATATATTATCATGTTTAAAAATTAATAATATATTATTAACTTTACTTATCAATCTATTATTATATATTTTTTACCCAATTATTTCTCTTTCTTGTAATCCCTCCATTATTTTAATTGAAAAAACTATTTTTCTTAAATATTAACAAAAATGGTATGAATATCTAATAGGAGCTATGACTTAGAGCACTATTTTACATATATATTTAAAGAAGATGTTGTTAAAAAAATTTACCTAATTATTAATGATCATTGGTCCGAGTGGAAGGAGCTCGGCACTCCGTAAGTAAGGTCTCGAGTTCGAGCCTTGTGAATGGAGTAGATGGTGTTGGGAGAGCTCCCTCCATATTAGGTCCGACGTGACTCGAATCCGGATTAGTCAGTGGTCCAATGAGGCTTACTGGATACCGAATGGCTAGATCGAAAAAAAAATTTACTTAATTTATCTCTCTTGTAATCTCTTTACTATTTTATTTCAAAATATTATTTCCTAAAAGTTAACAAAAATGACGTGAGTATTTAATAAGATGTATTATTTAAAGTGTTGATTTATATGATATATATTTAAAAAGGATATCACTAAAAAATTCTACTTTCTTTATTTTTTTACTAATGGATATTATAGTTTTAAGATTTTGATAATAAACTTCTATGGCTTCATTTAAGTAAGTTGCAAGCTTTGAGATTTGAAAAAAATGAAATCAGTCAAGTAATTTATAATTTAAAAATTAAACAATGGATAAAAATAAAATGAATTAAATGAATATATTTTGAAATAAAAAGCCAAAATCCTTTAATTAAGGTGTTAAAAAATAAAAAATATATTTAAAAAGAAAGTTGTATCTCAAAATAAATAAAATTTAAAATGGAGACATGAAAAGAATTATTAGAAAAATCTTTTAAAAAACACAAATTAAAAATGCATTATTGTTAATATATGATCCTTTATTTTGTTAGAAAAATTTTAAACTTTTAATTAATATTTTTATTTTCCATTATAGTATTGAAAATGAAAATACATCATCTTTTAAGATCATAACTTTTTTTAAACTTATTTTTATAGCTATGGAAAAGCTCTTTTATGCAAGAAAAAACTTGTATAATAACTTCATAAAAGTACTAATATGTGGATACAAAGTAAAGGACTACACATTAAAAAACTTTAAATTCAAATAATTCACTCTTATTGAAAATAAATTAAAGAAAAAATAATGATAAAATTACAAATAAATAAGGAGTACACAAATTGAAATAGATAAGCTTTTATATTAGTCTCTCTATGAAATTCAAAAAATAAAAGAAAATGGGTAAAAAAGAGAGAGAAACCAATTGATTGTGGTAAAATATAGAGAATGAAGGAAAGTGTAATAAGGTGAGAAAAACTAATTAACAAGGAATAAGCTTGTGGGAAGTTTAAACTTTTTAAAATTTTTTTTAACTACTTAGTAACTCAATGCATTATTATATAATTATCTCAATTTATTTTAAATGTGTAATATTTTAATATGAGCATTTTTTGAAACAAAAAAGGGGAGTCTAGTCTCTCTTACCAATATTTTATAATGATATAAATATTTCCAAAAATATTTTGATGAAGAAGTTAGTATCTTACAATTTTTGTGTCATAAAAATGTTTTAATGTTGTGAAATAATTTTATCCAACTTTTTCAAACTTTGCCTTCACCATATAGGAGCAAATGATAAAAGATTTCATGAAAAATTCATTCCCAGAAATTGTGACAAATAAATTAATGATTAATGTATTTTATTATTTATATTTGTAATCTTTTATTTACACGAAGTCCAACATTAAGTAAAGTAGAAATTTTAAGTTTAAGAAATTAGTATTAACAAGTTAAGTTTGGCATTACTTAAGTATGGTATGTTATATATATATCCATTGAAATTTTTTATTCATCCAATATTCAATTCAAAACTTGATAAAGTATTTCATTTCAATAATATCATTTATTTCTAGTGCATTAACCCTTTGCTTGGTTAGAATAAAAAATAGAAGAGAAAGAAAATGGGAAAGAAAGAAATTAGAGGAGAAGGAAAAGAGGATAGAAGTTATTTTTCCTATGTGTGCTTGATTGTAGGAGAAAATAGGAAAGAAAGAAAAGAGAGGAGAAATTGATTGTGTTTAGTTATGAGAAAAAATAGGGGACAAAGAAAATAAGGGAGAAATTTTTTTAAGTGCAATTGAAAGTGAATAAAATTTATGTGCAAAAAATAAAATTGATAGAAAATAAAATAAATATAACAACAAGTCAATATATTTTTAATAAGATATATCATAAAAATAAATTAAAAAAAATTAGAAATAATTCACATTTATGAATATTTTATTTTTATATAACAAATTTAAAAAGTATATTAATCATTTTAATAATTTTTTAAGAAGTTTGAAATTGAATAAAATAAAATATAAAAAATTAATTCCTAAAAAATGTTAATTTTTTAATATTAATTAAATAATTATAAAAATTCCATAGGAAGTTAAAAAAAAAATTCGTTTAGGAGGTTTAATATCAAATGACTCCTACTAGTAATAATAATATTAATAAAAAATTATGCATGTACATTTATATTTTGTAAATATAAAAATGATATTTTTCAAAAGTTAATATTAAACATATAAATTATGGGTCATTGTAAGGATAGGATGTGGAATAAAATGAGATTTTTTTTTGAAAGAATGTGAATAAAAGAGTAAAAATAATAGAGTGAAAGCAGTATTGTGAATTATTATGACTCATGGAGCTAATAACCTTAACTTATAAATTAATAAGCGAATACATAGTCTAAAATTAAGTAATTTTTAATTTTAATTCATTATAATTTAATAAAAAAGTAATTTTCATTATTGTCAATTATAATTAAAAAAAGAAATCAGGTTGAGCACCTGTAGGCGGGGTCAAATCCATGTGACTCAACTCGCAAGTCACAACAACCTGTGAACCTTGCTCTAACGAATGAGGAAGTAGTAGCAACATAACATTTATAGCAAATCGGAGCCTCTGCAACACCGGAAAGTAGATGGCTACCTACAGGAGCTGAATGTCGACGACTTCTAAGGCAGATAGTGTTAAATCTGCAAGCACAGGTAGCAACAACAATAACAATGAAAAAGAAAAATAAGCTCAAACCAACAAACAATAATTGGAGGAGGAAGAAAGCACGAAAGTAACAGTGGGAAGAGATGGCAGTTCGGCTCTTGGCTATAGATAAGAGTGCAAAAAACTCATTGTGTAGAACTTCTCATTTGTTTTCTTCTCATATTTGGGGCAAAAAAAAAGTGGGTCTCATTATATGAATTCTTTTATTTTTTCTCTTCCTTCCTATTTTCTACCGTCTACCAAGTGGGAGAAATTATTAGTTTTTTTGTGCTTTTCTATTACATCTTTTATTTCTTCAATAAAATCACCCTAACTAAGTAGGTTGTAAAAGTTTATTTTCCTAACTTTGTGTCTTATGTCACATTCATTATCATAAATCATTATTTGCTATAATTTATTATTATTGATCAACATCGACTATCACAGTAAATAACTCATTTACCAATAAATATGGGTCTATTTATTTATTATTTTTAAAAATAATTTTATGTTTATCTTTTTAAAAATAAAAGTTCCTATTTAGTAATTATTTTTATAATATATTTTTTAAAGTTATAACTCTAAATATATAACTTAAAAATAGAAAAATAAAAAAAATTATTAGATATTTTCTTAACTTTTTTTTAATTTTAATTTTATAATTAAATAAAATAATTTCTTATTTACTATCTCAAACACCCTCTATTATTTATTTTTTATAAATTTGAAAGTAATTTTTGAAAATATAAAAATATCTAAATATAAGCTATATTTTTTAAAATTTAACTATGCTTATAAAATATATAAATTAATTTTAATAAAAAATAATACATTCCTAAAAAAATTTTAATTGAAGAAAATATAGTAATATGACATTTTTAAAAATTAAATTCCAAGAAGTCATAAGTTTGTTTTTTTTATTTTTGAAAATAGTTTTTATTTTTTATTTTTAAAAATAAAAAGTTTATTTGGCAACTTGTTTTTAAAATTTATTTTTAAAAATTATTCTCAAAATATATAATTTAAATATAAAAAATAGAAATAACATTTAGTTATTTGAACTTATTTTCTTCTTTTAGATGTTAATTTTGTAATTAAATAAAATATTTTTTAATTTACAACATCAACCTTCATTTATTTTTTTCAATTCAAAAATAATTTTTAAGAATAAAAAATAATTTTTAAAATATAAAAATAAAAATATATTTAAACACACCTTATATTCTCAAAAATTTTAATATTCTAAAAATGCATGAATCTATTGATTTACTATTTTCAAAAAATAACCTTTTATTTTTATATTTTTAAATAAAAGTTTCTATTTAGTATCTATTTTTATATTTTTTTAAAAAAGTAAATTACTCCTAACCTCCCTTCTAATTTGCTTAAATTACACAAACCTTATATATACTTTCAAAATATATACATAATTCCATTTAAAAAAAATAAAACATTCTTTAAATATTCTTTATTTTTAATTTATTTTTATTTTATTATTTATTTTTTATGAAAAAAATAACCTATCATACATACAAAATATTGTATGAATTAATTCATTCTTTAGCACAAGTTATAGCATTTTCCTTAGCTTGATTCATTGAAACATCTCATCCTGATGACTAGAAAACCTTACTAACTCAATCTATTGTAGGGATGGCATGACTTTTTTTTTTTGAAAAATGATGGATACACTAGAAAGGTTGAATTAAAAATTTTTGTAAAATTTCCTTATTTGAAAATAGAGTTTTTGGATTCCCATAAACATAAATAGAGCAATGTAAAATAACACTTGAAAATAAAAAAAATGTAATGCTCTTATAAAAGTATATTGTCTAAAAGATTTATCATATATCTCAATATATAAATAGCATAATATAAACATGCAAATAATAGTAAATTTATTAAAATTTAGGAAAGAGAGAGACGCAAACA
The DNA here is from genome assembly GCA_020226215.1 of Sindora glabra. Classification (NCBI taxonomy): domain Eukaryota; kingdom Viridiplantae; phylum Streptophyta; class Magnoliopsida; order Fabales; family Fabaceae; genus Sindora; species Sindora glabra. Next base: position 8,238,611 of record CM035228.1, on the reverse strand, counting down.
CATATATAATGGTTCAATAAGAATAAATTTCACTTCCCATGTACTCCACTCCTTATTATGGAGCAATCCTCCGATTCCACGATTAATACACTGTAATAAAAAAGTTGACTGCCTTACAAAAGTCTTACAAAGTTTTTAAATTATAAAAACCTTCTATTGTGCTATACTCACACGAATATTACACTCTAAAGCTTTCACATACTTTATTAATTATTAGGATCCCTTACCTAATGCAAAACCAAAATTTTTGAGAAAAAGAGTAAGTGAATAGTGTGCCCTTTACACAAATACAAGGTGAAAACCTTGAAATGATTTATTCTCAAATAAGAATAGTTCAAATCATTGAAGTAGGAAAGTAAAGATAAAAACAAGAAATGAGCTTTGATAAACTGGGGATTTTATGATTTTTTTTTAGAAAAATAGTGAGTAATGGTTTATATATTATTATAATTTAAAATTAAAATGTTAGACACTTATAGTTGACAAGATTTAAAAATTACAAGCTTATAATTGAATATAATATTTAATTATAAAGCTCAAGAAACAAAATTGTTAAATAATAATCGAATACTGTACTTGATTATATGATCGAGAGTTTGTTTCTAGCTTTATATAATCAAATATAGTACTCAATTATATGGCTCAAATGGATTTCTTATAAATTATACTACTCAATTATGGTACATAAATGTCAGTCTAGAGGTTTTTCTTTAAATTATAATATTCAAGTATAGTATTCAAATATTAATCTTAAAGTTTGCCTCTAAATAAAATACTATTTAAATATAACTAGCCAACACCATTTTCAAAATAAAACTTGATTTTTGACAAAATAATTTTTAACCAAGAACTTTATCCTATAGATTTAAATGATTTAACATATTTTGGACATAAAACATCTATATTTTAAAAAGTAATTTGAGCTATAGCAAATTAGGTTTAGTCATGTACATATTTTTCTTATAATTATAAACTAAGTCTTTAATATCTTTAAAATTTCTTCAATAAACTTCATACAATTTTCAAGCTATTTTTTAAGTTCTCTAGCATAAAATCCTAATATTTTAATAAAATATTTCACATAGAAGGTAATTTTCAAAATAGCATTTAACATTATCAAAATTTAATCATTTAAAGAAGGGATAAATCAACACTCCTTCACCAATATCAACACACCATGATGCATCATCTGGCTTTTTCTTCTCATACAAGGTGTACTTATTTAAGTTGATTGTATGAATCATTATCTAATTACAAAACTTATATGGCAAATTATCAATTTTTTTACCCGATTATTATAAAGCAAACTGTAATATGGAAAGATTATTTGTCACACATTCGAGAACTAAAATTTGTTGAACAACAGGCTTAAGAAATGTTAAAAACATTCTCACTTGCATGAATTCCTTTAAAGTCTCTGATTGAGATCTTAAATTAGATGTGTCCAGTCCCTATTTATTCTTTTTCACTATTTATATCATTTATAACTCCATTAAAATTGTTTGCCCTTTAAGTTGGATTCCTTATAATTTGTATTTACAATCATTAAAGTATAATAAGAAAGAGTTAGATGAAGTCATTTTAGTTTTCAATAAGGATCCAACAAGCTTACTTAAGCTCTTTATGGATCAACCCCTTTTTAATACTAATAAGTTTTTACAGGCTAAACTTAATAATGTTTTATGCCTTGTTAATTCTTTAGAAGATTAGTGAGATAGGTATTTTATTATCAATATTTTTATAAGGAATTGCCATTTTATCTTATTATTCAAAACCTAGCCATGAAATACCACAAAGCTCATGTAGGTTTGTCCCAAATTGAAACAAGTATATCATTACTACATCATTGAACTAGTGTTTATGGAAACTTATTTAATGGTTTGCTTGGAAGTAAAGGAAATTGAGAGGAAAAATTAAAAAATAAGCAAAAATAAGTTGAAAACATCTAAAATTTAAGAAAACATTGCATAAATTTTTTTTTAAAAATAACTAAAAACAAAGGAAATAAAAAAAGTGAAAATAAGAATAAGAAAAAAGATGAAGAAGGGAGCCAGTCACTATTTTGCTTTAAAAGAGTTAATATGATAGTTAAAGACTTGTCTTTATTTAAGTTTAAAGGGTATTTCGGGTATTAGAGGTTTAAAGTTGCCATTTAATAATAGCTTCAACATCATTAATTCAAATAAGAGTTATGTGTAGCACATTTTCAAAATGTAAAGGAGGTTTATATATATTTTGAAAGTGCAAAAGAGATTTCATGTAATTTAGACAAATTATGTAAGACGTCAAAATAATTTTTTCTTTTAAAAATTATAATTCTAAATATGTGACTTAAAATTAAAAAAAAGAAACAATTTTAACATGTTTTCTTAATTTGTTTTCTTGTTAGTTACATTAATTTTGTAATTAAATGATATATTTTCTTATTCGTAATACTAATCATTCTTTATTCTTTGATTTTCTTGAATATAAGAATAATTTTTTAGAATATTTAAAAATAAATAAAAATGTATGTAAACATACTATATGATTCTATAAACCAAATGCTATTTATATATGTATATGACAACATTGATCTCACATGAAAGTCATGTGAATGAATTATTGTTATCAAATTTCATATTAATGGCTAAGATTAACATATAAAGTAATATATCATTTTTAAATGACTTTAAAACCTTAAGTGATATTTGAATCGTGATTATTAATAGAATTGATGCAACATTTAATTATTTGTTATTATTGTATACATTTAATTCTTTAATGATGTCTCCGTCTTTCATACATAAACTTTCTTTTTTTTTTATGAACTCTTAGCATAAGTGGATACAATAAGAAAAAAAAAAGGTTCCTTTTATCTTCTTCAAATGTTTGTTTTGCTTTCCTACATGTCCTTCTATAAATTTCCATGGTGGTGATGTTCAATTTTGACAACTAGCTATATTTTGCTTTTTCATACTCTCCGTTGTAGAATTTTATATTCGCGATGTCCAATTCCAATAACCCATTGATGTGATTTTTCATCTGATTGTCATCATCAATATCATTTTTCTTATTTATTTTACCATTTTTCTTATTTATTTTACTTTATAATTATTGATTCAAAATTTTCCTCTATTTGTTAAGTTTCTTCAATGGTTTTAATTCATCATTTATGGTTATTATGTATGTATGTATATGTGAATGATAATATATTCTAGAATATCTCTATTTTAAGGAATGCTTGCAAAATGTTTAACGAAATGCAAAAGTAAATCTAATACAAGTAAAAAGTAATGTTTAAATTTATTTATCTCTCTTAAGTCTACATGCTTTTCCTTAATTTGTTTTACATATATATGAGTTCTTTTTTTTTTAATTTCTTGTGGTGGATTAATAATTTTAAAAAAATGAGTATGTTTATTTTTTTTATGCAGGTTGAGTTAAAAATTAATATGCAATGCATTTAACAATACAAAAAACAAGTTAATCATTTCTTTTTGCCAATTATAATAGTTATTTTTATGTTTAGAACTTGAAGTGAAGAAAGACAATAATTTTTTATGCAACTCTTATGAGAAATATCAATAAATGGAGATTAAAAGTGCATAAAAGTGCAAAATATTAGATAAAGGAGTAAAATAAAGCTTAATTTGGATTAAAATTAAATAATTAAATTACCAAAGATAAAGGTTTAATAATTAAAGAAGAAAAATAATAAAAAATATTAAAGAAATAAACAATGATTAAACAAAAGGTATTTATTATTTATCATCCAAGTCGAATCAATGACTGCAGTTATAAACAATGACTGTTAATATGCTTGATAATGTCATATATATGGGTGTAAATGGGTAATTTGTTATGGATATGGATAGATTTGTATTACTTATGTCTAAAATCAATCCAATTTTAAGGAGTCTAAACTTGTGAAAGTCTACAACGGATATAAACCAATTCATGAATTTTCATTGAGTTTGCGGATTGATGCAAAACAAACTAGTCCATATTATTAGTGTCTAAAGTAAACCTAAGTTGAAGGGTTTAGACCCATTAATGTTCGCAATGGATATGGGTTATGACCTATTTGACACACCTAATCACATCAATGTGTTGTATTAGATACAACAAAAAGTAATTTTATATCATAGAATTTGCTTACTTTCATTACGTATATTGTGCATGCGTGTGTGTATTAGCAATTATTTGATTCAAACAAGAGTTAAGAAACTATTTATTATGAATTTAAATATTTATTCATTAAAAAGAAAATTATATTTTTAAAAAATTTAAGGTGACTTCCACAGTGTAAATAGAAAAAAAAAAGTTCTATGATATGCAATAAAATACATGGCAAGATCTTAATATGCATTTAAGATAAATATGACTAGTGGCAATTGATGGTTAGTATTTTTTTTATCAAATCATCCCGTTGTTAAAAAGGGAAGCTTAGGTTTTTGTCCAAAAAAATTATAATTTTTTAATAAATGCTTATTTTTTAAGTTTAGATTAAAATTTTATTTTAATCCCTTTAAAATTAAGTCTATATCAATTTCATCCCTTATTAAAGGTTTATATTGATTTGATTATTATAAGATTAACTCTATCTTAAATTTTAGTCTCTTTATGCATAGGACAGATCTACTAAATTACTATACAAAATGATTAAAATTTAACGTGAATTTTATATTACAAGAATCAGATTAATATAAACTTTTAGTCATAAATCAAATTAATATAAATTGAATCTTATGGGAGTTAAAATAAAATTTTAGTCTTAAATTTAAAAGACACTTAAATTTTATAAAAATTCATGTGTTACACAACTAAAGTATAATACAATTCATGTATTATTACTAATCAGTAATTCATAAATTATCTATATACGCAAATAATTAAAATTCGTATATATATGCATGTAAAGAGTTTGAATATTTTTAAAAAAGTGGATGTGATAAGTTACTTAATACATAAACATAATGTATTAGATTTAAACCAAGAATATAATAGCAAAAAAACTCCTAAGGTAATATTAGGTATTATTATATCACTCCTAAAGGCAATAGCTTGAAAACAATAAATCCAAGCAAATAATACCTTTGAAAATGTAGTTCAAATATTCACCTATCTTGTGTATGAACTTTGTACTATATCATAAAAACTCAAATCTAATGCAAGCTATTATACAATAAGGTTATACATTTTTTTCTATATTATCTACACACCATAACTCGTTAAAACAAGATTCTAAACATATAAAATTATAGGGTTAGAAGTTAGAACCCTTAATGGAATAATAACACATAATACTATGTTTGAATTTTTTTTCTTTTTAGTATCTTAAATTTGATTTTGAGATGTTATATGTGTTAAAGGGACGTTACCTTATTACTTATAATTGCTTTAAAATAAAAGAGTGAGTATGAAAAAATTATAAAAGGAAATATTTATAACCATATTTGATTTTAAATACTAAAGTAAGTTGATTAAATTAAAAATTATAAAAACCTTTTAGGTATGTTTATTCTTAAAAAAATGATATTTATTAATTATTAATATTAATGCATGTGTTGTTTAATTAAAAGTTAATTTAATTTATATAAAAATTTTGTGTTAAAATAGTAAAAATGCCTTAACCATCTATTTTTATACAAATAAATGGGATTAAATTGTAGGTTTCATCAAAAATTAATTGAGATGTTGTGAAGTTTTTACAATTGAGGTGTAGGGTGTGATAGAAGGGATGCCCTTTACATAGGAGTGGGCTATTGTGCTATTACTTGGAATTTGATTTCATATCTGCAGTAAGGATGTTAGTTAAAAGTATGCCAATTGCTTCATTAGTGTCAACAACTTCTTAAAAGATATTGGGAAGTAATAATTAAACATACTTATAATAAGGGTAATAAGTATGTAGATAGCATTATGAGGGAGCTAGATTTAATCATTCCAAATCACCCTCATCTTTAGCTTAAACTCATATTATTAACTGATATTAGCAAGGTTCATATTTTTAAAGTTATTTTCATGTAATCTTTTGTATTTTTAGGCTTAGGTCTTTTTTATTTACCAAAAAGAAAAAGTTATAGAAGCTTTCCACTTTTACATTGAACAAAATAAAATTATAATATTTCTTATATAATTGAGGCAAAATATAGATAAACCTTTTAAAATAATACCTTGTATCAATTAACTTTCTTAAAATTTTAAGTCTTACAAATAACTTTTGCTAACGTAAAAAAAATGAAAAATTTATTTTACTAATTAAACTAGATAAAGAAACTAATTTGTGACCTTTAACTTATTCTTTTATCCTCATCCATTATTTTGTTTCCATGTGAGCCCTATTAAAATCCAATTCAAAATTCATTATTGTGACCTTTTCTTGTTATCTAAATTTTGATAGATAACAAATCTAAAAGATAAGAAGAATGCTCAATCTATTTCCACTAAAAGAAAGAAACAAATAAGGAAAAAAAAGAATAAGGTAAAAATGCTTGTGATGATCTTTAGAAGAACAATCTATGTGTTTTTTCAAGGGTTCTAACCACATCAAGGAAAAAAGCTAGTCGTATTAAAGTAACAATAGAGGATGTACAAAATAATTATTGGAGAAGATGAAATTTTAAAGCTACTAGGATACTATAGAAATCATAAGAATGCTTTTAATGCAAAACTTGATAGGAATCGTTGTATGAAGATAGTAAGTATCTCAGTGGGAAACTATAAAGGTACTTTAGCTAAGCTTTGACTTTCCCACATGAATTATAAAGCATGAGATTATTTCCCTTTTTACAGCTATTGATTAGTTTTTAGTTTTATATAGGTTTATATCATAAAATTTAAATGAAAGTAATATGAAAATTATGTTAGAATACAAGCCATGTGAAATGGATTCTTTTTTTTAAACATTAAAAAGAGCTCTTCTATTGAGAGTTATGAAACTATAAAGAGATAAAATACTATTTATGAAATGATGGGATATTCTAAACTTAAAAACACTTAAAAAAGAAAGGGATTTTCAAATTGACATTAAAACAAAACACCTATTTATGTAGACTTCCCATAATCCATTAAAGTGAAATTAAACTAACTAAAATGAATCAATCTAATAAAATGATCATCCATTGCAGTATACCTAAAAAATAGGGCTTCAATCAATTTTCTAACAAATACATTGTATTATGTTTGTGAGAGAATAGATAAACCAAAAGCACTATAAAGTTTATTTGATTTGTATTTTTAAAAATAAAAGAACAAAAGAATCTATTTGTTTAAGTGTTTTCCCTGTTTGTTTAAGTGTTTTCTCTTTTTGTTTTTAAAAATTATTTTTAAAATATTCACTTTAAAAATAAGAAAACAAGAACAACTTTAAGTTATTTTTATTTTTTAATTTCTAAAATATACTTCATTAATGATATTATTGTAATTTAAGACTATTTTCAGAATAATTTATCAAATTCTTTCTTTTTCTTATTATTTTTGAAAACTATTTTTGAGATTTATCTTATAAAATTGTTTTAAAAATAGAAAATAGAAACAAATAGACTGATAGTTTTTAAAGAAATTAAAAGAAAGAGAGAGAAAGAGAGATATAGGTGGAGTGAGTAATTAAGTAAATTTTACTTTGATGGAAGACTTCTCTTTTCCCTACCATCGTGATGTGCTTGTGCCATTTAAATTAATAAAGAAGACAACAATTTCAACTTCTATAAAAGTTTAAGGAGGTTATTTGTAGGTTTTAGAAGTTTAGGGGGGTGATTTATTATAAGACATTATTTCAGGGACTGAAGTGCATTTTGCCCTATATAATTCACTCTAACCGTCTCAATTGTTTTCTTAATAATACGCTCTTTTACGTGTCATCCATCCATTAGCAAAGATCTTGATGCATTGCATACAGCAGTACTTACACAGTAGAAACCTCTCTAAAATAAGGGATAATATTATATTATGAGCAACTTCACTTCTTAATAAGTGGTTTTATTATTCAATTATATTTAAGATATTAAAATTTTTATTTATAATCTTAATTTATTTATTTTAAAATTTTAAAAATAAAATTTAATAATAAAATATTTATTTTTGAAAAAGTGAAACTTTCCATGATATTACCCGATCGTTAATTTGCTTTCCTGTATACTCAAATATATTCATAAAGCGTACGTAATAATTTCTGAGAGCCCAAACGTTAAAAAAGTGTGGTCGAGACGGCGCATGCTTCCGAAACTTTTTGCCGCGCGCCAACTCAATCGCTATGTTCTCTTACGCTCCACATTTCCAAAATCCTGAATCGGTAACCCTCTGAAAATTCAGTTGGCACGTCATTCGGAAGTTGCATTGCCCGCTAGTTTCTGCATTTCCATTGCTAGCTTTGGCCGTCATTTCTGTGTGGGCACCCAGAAAAGAAAAGAAATCCTGGTCGTGTTATTGCAATGGACTGGTAGCAAAAGCAAACAAGAATGACATCTGCTCGGAACCATTCGAGTTGTAATTCCTGGTAAGCCGATTTTCTATCTTTTCTTGAAAATCATAGCAACTAACACAATTTTGATCCCTGACATATGAACAAAACATAGATCTTTAAATGGAATTCCTTGTTTGGAGGTTCATCGTATACTTTTCTGTTTCCTTTTACAATTGGTTTCTTTATTTTTTTTTTAAAAGACTGTTTATATTATATGCCTTATGTATTGGAGGATCATTTACATGTGCAAGAGGATATAATGTGACATCATTGTTCCTATGGACAAAGATTTACTCAACCTTTTTTGGTTATTTTAATTTTAAAGATTTGCCCGTACGAAATCATCGAAAAATTAACTCTAAATCCAAAACTATGTGAGTTTATTAACGGTTCGGATTCGGATCATTGTCGCTCGTACGCATGAACAAAGTTGAATATACGATAAAACAAAAAGAACCTTTTAGCTGGTTATTAGAAATTTATTTCTCTGATTTCATATGAAATCTGCTGCAGATTAAGTGCTTCTAAGGAAAGGAAATGGCAACTATCGTGGATATTTGTGTTTCAGCAGCTATCAATCTCTTGTCTGCATTTGCATTTCTGGTAGCATTTGCAATATTGCGACTTCAGCCAGTTAACGACAGGGTTTATTTTCCAAAATGGTATCTGAAGGGGATAAGAGGCAGCCCAACACGTTATGGACGTGCAAACAGATTTGTGAATCTGGACTTACGAACATACTCGAGGTTTCTGAACTGGATGCCTGCAGCATTGAGGATGCCCGTGCCTGAGCTTATTGAACATGCAGGGCTTGACTCTGCTGTGTACATTCGTATATATCTTCTCGGGTCAGTCATAGGATGGGGTTCAAATGACAACTTTATACACACAAGAATATTTGTGGCTTAGCATCGTATAATGTTCTCAGTTTATATACTTGAGTTTTCCCCCTTTCTAATGCTTAATGCTTTACTATGATCGAAATTTTTACATGCAGCTTGAAAATTTTCGTCCCCATTGCCTTACTCTCTCTCATCGTTTTGGTTCCCATCAATTGGACGGGGGAGACATTGGGAAAGGTTAAGGGTATGAGCTTTAGCAGTATTGACAAGCTTTCAATATCCAACATTCCGTTTGGATCCAAGAGGTGAGGTCATCTTTTGGGAAGTCATTTCATAGTTTTATTTTTCCTATTTTTTAACAATGTCATCCATATATTCATCTAGTTCATGATCAAAATTTTGAGCAGTGTCTGTCTAATCTCAAAATCAAATATGATTATATGATAGTGGATAGATAAATCCTTATTTTTGTTATTATAATTTGCTTGTAGCCTCCTTGGCTCATACGTTTATACTATTAAGCTAATATCGGTTTGTAGTCTGGTTGTTTAGTCCTATATAATATGAAATGTCATTTCATTTTCTTCCAGGTTTTGGGCACATATTGCTATGTCTTATGTCTTTACATTTTGGACATGTTATACTCTTTACTATGAATATATGACTATAGCAGATATGAGATTGCGATTTCTGGCATCTGAACACCGCCGTCCTGACCAATTTACTGTAAGTCGGTCTCATTTGCTGGAACTCTTCTCTTTGTTGCTCGACTTGGGTGAAACTTGCATATTCACAGATAGATTAGATCATAAAGTTCGGCAATTAAACAGTTTTACGTGTTTATTTGCTTTGTAATGTTGAGCTTCTTAACACATGAGAGTAATGATCCCTTGAGTTAACTTCTTTGCTCAGAAATGTAATAAATGTAATGTGAGTTACTTAAAATTAGATTGTCTTTATTTGAATTTGGAAAACCCTAATGAAAGTCGCATTTGAGCCTACATTACCTTTCTACGTATGTTTGCATGCTTTTGTTCTATTTATTAGAAGAACTGAGTTAATAGATGCAACAAATTTACCAGCTGTCGCCCACTTCGGTCCATCAGAACCAATGTGGATGTTGTTTTAAGTATTCACTTTGAATTCTTTGCACAGGTCCTGGTGAGGAATGTTCCACCAGATACTGATGAATCAGTCAGTGAGCATATCGAACATTTCTTTTGCGTTAATCATCCTGATCATTATCTGTTGCATCAAGTATGTTACCATATTAAGTTTTCTTATGGTTGATTTAATTGGATATAGAAGTATGATATACGTAATGTTGTATAGCTGTTTGTAGTTGTTTTAACCATTTAGCCTTAGCGTTGGAGCAAGCCACTGGGCACTTCTTAAAATGAGAAGATTGTAATAATTCATAATTCATTAATTTTAAATTGGATACTTATGCACTTGTATTCCTTTATGTAATCCATGGAACTATCTCTCGAGGACTGGTAGGTTGTCTATAATGCAAACAAGCTTGCATCAATAGTTGAAAAGAAGAAGAAGTTAAAAAATTGGCGCGTTTACTACCAAAACAAATATGAAAGAAACTCTTCGAAGAAGCCAACTACACGGGTACTTTCTCTTTATGACACTATGGCCCTTTAATTTTTCTCTTGAAAAATTGTCAGGTAATAACAACTGATGACCCTTATGTTTCACAATTTGGAATCTATGTATATAGACAGGTTTTCTAGGTCTCTGGGGAACTAAAGTTGATGCTATTGATTATTATGATGCGGAGATTGCCAAGTTGAGTGAGGAAGTAAGTGTTGATTTTCATGGACTTTGGTTATGTCAATTTCATCTCTCTCGAGTATTTTTCTAGATTTTCTGTAACAGGACCCCATTATTTGTCTGAGTCATTCTTGTGCTTAGTGAGTACTTATTAGCTTTCAATTTTAACAAGTACGTATTTCATGATAACTAATGCCGTTATTATGCCTAAGATAATGGGCATACTTTCAAGAGTTTGGAGAGAAACTAAGGTGATTGATATGTCCAACTCCATGGCAAATTTATTCAGGGACAAGAGGAGGCATTGGCTCCCTCCAACGATATTTTGAATGGAATCTAACAGGTTATATTTGAATTAGCAGAAGATTAATCTAAGCCTACAAGAGGAAAAAATTCTGGAAAAGAATTCAATCTACAAAAATATAAAGTGCACAAATTTTGGGGATTTTATTGAGCTCTGCAAACTTTTACTTGGTCGTTGATGTTTTTCTGTATGTTTTGGCTTGTCACTTTGATCTCATTGTAAGAACTTGTTAGATGAACCTGTTATCTGTGTGTGACCATTTCCTATTTCCTAAGAGTTTGTTGTGAGTACTTAAATCCCCTTATGTAAGTTCTATCATGCTAATTTCAAGCAGGAGGCAGTGGAAAGAGAAAGGGTTAGAAATGATCCTGAGGCTATTGTTCCTGCAGCATTTGTCTCATTCAAAACCCGATGGGCGGCAGCTGTTTGTGCTCAAACTCAACAATCTAGCAATCCTACCATTTGGCTTACAGAGTGGGCTCCTGAGCCCCAGGACGTCTGCTGGGAAAATCTTGCAATTCCGTATTTTGAACTCACTATTCGAAGATTGCTGATGGCTGTTGCCTTATTTTTTCTAATTTTCTTCTTTATGATACCAATAGCGTTTGTCCAATCTCTCGCGAACATTGAGGCAATTGAGAAGGTTTTTCCTTTCTTAAAGCCACTAATAGAAAAGTAAGTCCTTTCTTTCTTATACCAGTTAATATACTCATTTGTGTTTTATGGTATGGAAAATGTTTTTAAATCATTTACATCTTGAACAATCTAGATTATGGGCTTAATTGCCAGTGCTCCTCCTTACCCCAAACTTTGACGCAAAGAAAGTCATCAATTAAAGTAATTTCTAATTCTTCATAAGGAAGTCATTAATGTAGGTGGAAATGGTTGCTGTCTTTTGTTATTTTTTAAAGTAATGGCTCTGGTTTTATTCCCTTGACTATTGGGTGTGTTGTTGCAGGGATACTGTCACATCCATCATACAAGGATTTCTACCAGGTCTGGCGTTAAAGTTATTTCTTATCCTACTTCCAACAATTCTTATGACCATGTCCCAAATCGAAGGTTATCCATCGGTTTCCTCTTTGGAGATGAGATCAGCAGCAAAATATTATTTCTTTATTCTTGTCAATGTGTTCCTTGGAAGCATTGTAGCAGGAACAGCATTTCAGCAACTCAAGATGTTTATTGATCAGCCCTCGACAGAGTATGTCTCCAGTCAGAATTAGAAGTTTTCTATTTGGCACTGATCCCTCATTTGGAAACATAAAAAGAGCTAGATTCAATTCATTTGAAATTAGATTCATGAACAGTTTTACACATGAATCCGATTATAAATGAATTGAATTCTCATTTTTCTGATAATTCCAAACGAGGGGCTAGAGTTGGCAAAAAGGGGGATAATCTAGTTCTGCCTTTTCAGGTTCACAAAAACGGTTGGCAGTACAATCCCCATGAAAGCCACATTCTTCATGACATATACAATGGTGGATGGTTGGGCAGGAATAGCTGCGGAGATTCTCAGGTTGGTTCCCTTAGCTATGTTCCATTTGAAGAACACATTCTTGGTCAAGACGGAGCAAGATAGAGAGCTGGCCATGCATCCTGGTAGCTTGAACTTCGCTACATCTGAACCTCGCATACAATTATATTTCATGCTGGGGCATGTGTATGCTCCTATCACCCCCTTGCTTCTTCCTTTCATTGTTATCTTCTTTGGTTTTTCCTACGTCATCTTCCGACATCAGGTGAGCTGCATTGAGTTTGTTGTCATCTTTTGGTATTCCCCATTGCAAGAATTCTAGTCTCCTACTGAGAAACATGATGACGGGTTCCCAAATGTTTCTCCTACTAATTGAATGTTTAGTGAGACTATCATTTTTGTAATCATTTATACTTGAATAAAGATACTTTCACACCACCACACACTCCAAGTCTGACACTATTTTTCAATGGATTGTATCTGTCTTAAGGCCTGCTGCTTCAAGTTAAATAATAACTTTATTAACAAATGGCAAGTAACTTGTGATAGTAGAATTGCTGAATTGGGCAAGTATCTTCCTTAAAGATAGGTAGTAAATGGGGAAGTTGTATTCTTACACTTAAAATTGGGTGTAAGCAAATAAAATTATGATCTCCGAGTGAATATGTGATTAGATAAATCAAATCAATGTTATGATTCGAGTTCTAATTCTGCTGCCTCTTACTCTCTTAACTTCATTTTTCATTTTATAATTTTATTTGTTACTTGACAAACAACTTGGCTTTTTTCTTTTTCTTGGCACAAGATTATCAATGTGTATCATCAGAGATACGAAAGTGGAGCTTCGTTTTGGCCAGACGTGCACCGTCGGGTAATCATTGGCTTAGTAATATCTCAGCTTCTTCTGATGGGATTGCTAAGCACAACAGGTGCTGAGAAGTCAACGCTAGCGCTTATTGCACAACCTGTTTTGACAATCTGGTTCCATATATATTGTACAGGGCGCTTCGAATCAGCATTTAAGAAATTCCCCCTAGAGGTTAGTGATACTGAGGCATATATGTTTCTTTTGTCGCTTAATTTGAGGACAGTTGTTTTTAATAAAATTTTGTTTTATAATGATGAGCATTATGCATTCTAACTAGTTTATTACATCCCTTTAAATGAGCTCGAATTTCCAACATTGGTGTTATCTAAGCCAAATTATTAGGGAAAGTTTAAATCAAACTGCATTTTTTTTCCTTTTCCTGAGAAAAATCTACTTATAGAATGTCTTATTTTGAGATGAGTGTTGTTGCGAATGCCATAACGTGGACAAAATCTTCACCCCCAAAAAGCATGTTGAGTGTTCTCGCAGAGTGTATTCTCTTCATGGTGGATGAGTATGTTTGCACGGGGAATTTTTTTGTAATGTCGATGAAAGTTAGGTAAATTAAACTTACATGCTTGTAATAACAATGATAAGTTTGGCTACACCGTTTTGTTGTAGACACCTCCAGTACAATGATCTTATAAATAAATCTCTCTGCATGCCCACAACATTTTCATGAGCTCCATACACATTTGTAGTGGCACCGCTCTACTTTTAGGCATTATCTCTGCTTGTAAGTGCGAACTGTTCACCTCAAGAATGATACTTTTACATGAATTGGATGACAGGATGCGATGGTGAAGGATACCCTTGAGCGGGCTGTTGAACCAAACCTGAACCTGAGATTGTATCTTCAGGAAGCTTACGTACACCCAGTTTTCAGGGGTGGTGAGATCTCAAGACCACAATTCATTGACGAAGAGGAGAGGGCACTTATTGAAACAAGGAGAACTTCTGCCCGTGGTAGTAAGCAACAATCCGGTGAACTAAGTGCTGCATCTGCACTGACATTCTAAACTATATAGGAACTGTATATGTGATGTACTCACTAATTGCTGTGTTTTATGACAACGATAGCCTTCCCAGTAATGCCGCATGTAAGAGAAACGCGAGGTGAGGCGAAGTAAATGGGAGGTTAACTTTTCAAAATGAGAAATTTTCTTTTCTTCCCTTAATTCCTTTTTCCTACTTTCATACAAATTATCAGACTTGGCGGTGACTTCATAGTACGTATTACTGGAATATTTATTAATCTTAGTAGAATTAAACTTTCCTATATGAATGAGTTGTTCCAATTTTGGGTGTTTGGAAAATATCCATAGTTAGATTACTTGTAAGTAGATAGGATCTTGTTGTTGTTTTGAAATTATTATATGTGTAATAATCTCCCAAATGTAGATAATTAATTCTGGTTAATTTATTTTTCTTTTGTGAAGATTAATCCTTCCAAAAAAAAAAAAAAAGGCCGAAGCATAAAGAAAACAAAACTACACCTTAATTACCCTAAGAGTAGAAATCCTAATAACATCATCATAAATAATCATTTGTTTTTTTTTTTTTTGGTAAAACAAAAGGGCTGAAGCCCAAAGAAAATAAAACTACACCTTAATTATCCAAAGATTAGAAATCCTAATAATATCACGGATAAATAATTATTTATCACTCACTTACAAGACACTCTAACAACTTTAAATTTATATCCTGACTCAAGTTGAAAGAAGTAAGCTAATGAGCACCCTTTTTCCTTATTTATATGTATGATTTATCAATACTTATTATTTCACACTAATAAATTGTCACACTTGAGATAACAAAACTTTCAACATTGTCTACCTTTGACATTTATCATTTAACATATCTACTAATACTTTGGACTCTGACTGTACAATTACCTGTCTGTACACCTAAGCGCTAAGCTAATTGCAAACCATATAGTGGCACCCCAAATTTCCACCCGCATCAAAAGGCAGTTGCCAAGCTTGCAATGAAAACCTTTTAACCAGTTACCTCTAGAATCTCAAAATATACCTCCACATCCTGCAAGGCTAGGATTCATCTTTGAAGCGCCATTTATGTTTAAGTTTCACCATCCATCCGAAGGTGCTACCCAAGAAACTTCAACCCATTGTGCAACAGATCTATTGTGCAGTAACTCATGGCCTGAAGTTTCTTCGTCGCTCAAAACTACATTGCAGTACTCTTTTACATAATGCATAATCCCTGCTTCGCTGTTCTCCGTCCGCCTGAACTAAGGTTCAAAGATTTGCAAGTTACGATAGGAACAATATTGTGACTCCCCATCTCAGATTATGATTATACATTAAAAAAAAAATAAGGATGGTATTTTTAGAAACCTTAAGCCATGTGGAATTGGAATGAAATGAAGAAAAAGTGGTATGTGTGCTAGATTTTTACTATTAAGAACAATGCTAAGATGAGAGTTTTGGGAAGAATATTTAACGGCCAATTCTAATAAAACTTATTGTAAGAAAGAACTCAATTTAACAAACACTTAATAGAAAAGCTTTTTCACACTATTTAATGACAACGAATAGGTAACACATACATGTATATATTTAAATCACTAAGAAATTATATGTACCTCAAAATAGTTGAAAAAATGATTCTAAAAAAATGTTGAAAGATTTTAATTAAAGAAAATAACTAAGTAAATTAAAAAAAAAGTAGCTTTTATTTGTCATTTTTTTGGTTTCATGTAATTTAATCTTGCATTTATTGTACAAGATGAAGATCGAGTATTTTTATTATGGAGACATGAAACAGGGCAGAAAACAAATTTCTTATACCACTTTTCATCCATCAGTTAACAAGTGAAAGCTTTTTGTAGTCAAATAGGATTAAATTAAATGAAAATATGGCATTATGATGGTTTAATTTTAATTAATGCGCAATATTATATCACTGATTCGTCTAGATAATAAAAATTGAATTTTAGGTTAAGTTTCTTCAATCAGTTTCTTCAAATTTACAAGAAAAAAGGTCAAATAAAAGGGTATAAATCTCAACATAAAATAAATAATCTAATAATAAAAATATTAAAAATCTTCTTTAAATCGTGGAATTACCAGATTGGAAAATGGATCGCATAAATTTTGATCTGGTAGAAGCATATCCTCATCGAACGGTTAAAATTGTGCGACCGCAACACGTTTTCCCAGTATTTCGTAGCACCGTAAGAAAATCCACGCTCCCATCGAGTCTCCGCAGCAATGATCGTTGCTACTGTTTAGCTTAGCCTCGTTGTGCGGTTGCCAGAAACGGAATTATAGACGAAGATTTCGACTCTATCCCTACACTGCACACTTCCTTCCAACTTCTACCTACTCATTTCAAGTGTTGTCCCAAAAAAACGCCATTGGTTTCGCTTGCCGAGATAAAAGCCGTTGCCAATGTAAGTTTCAATCTATGTTGCTTCTGATTTTTCACTACTATTTTCCGAATTATGTGTCTGATTTACTTGCCGCTCATTTTCTGTTGATGCAATGTTCTAATTCCAGAGCAATCCATTGAGAACCTTCCTCCTGGCTTTCAAAGAGTGTATTCTGCTTTCGGTTTGGGTTCACCGTTTTTCGAGCAATATAAATGGCGAATCTCCTGCTATCATCTTCGCTTCCGGTATGCTGTAAAAAATCTAAGGTTATTGAACCAGCCCAGGTTATACATTCTGATCAATGTAAATATAGAAAGATATTGTCTTGCTTTACCAAGTCGGATATGGAGAGAAAACCTGTGCGCAGAACAACGTTAAATGTCACTGGAAGATTGTACGCGCGAGCGCGAATATCTATTGAGGAAGCTGAACAGAAAGCCACGACGCTTACTGGAGTTGAAGATCTAAAAAAAGTTTTGAAATATTTGTTTAGGACAGAAATTGGCGGGCAGGTTAAAGTTTATGTTAGAAAGATAGACGTCAAATATTCTGTTTATATTGAGGTTTCTTCCTTGCAATTAAGTGATGAAGGGGAAGGATTGGTGTTGTGTTGGGGTATGTTCAGAGGCAGTTCATCATGTTTCATTCATCCAAATTTAGAAACGGTAGATGCTGGAAATGGGATGAATTTAAGCCCATTCATACAGTCTACTTTCGGGAACTTTTCAATTGAATTGGAATTTGATGCAGAATATGTTCCCTTCTATTTATCATTTCTCTTGAGGTCATCATCGGGTGCCAAGTCAAGTGGCTCAGATATAAGGAGTCACAGGAAAACAAATTTTTGCGTACCAGTTGGTTTTCTTTCTGGATATCCAGCTCCTCTGGGTCTCAATTTTTCTCCTGATGGTTCTGTGAATTTTGCTATTTTCTCTAGACATACAGAAGGAATGGTTTTATGCTTGTATGATGACTCTCGTCTGGAGAAACCAGCTTTAGAGCTTGATCTAGATCCATATGTCAATCGATCAGGTGACATATGGCATATATCATTTGAAAGTGCCCAGAATTTGATGAGCTATGCTTATCGTCGTAGAGAGGCTTTGGCTGAGCATATCGTCCTGGATCCGTATGCTAAGATCATTGGGAATTCTTATCCTAATGGTAATGGATCAGCTCTCAAGTATCACGGACGAGTGTGCACGCAACCCACTTTTGACTGGGGCGATGATCTTCCTTTGAACTTACCAATTGAAAAACTAGCGGTTTATAGGTTGAATATTGAGCGCTTTACACAGCATAGGTCCAGCAAACTGCCAACTGATTTAGCTGGGACCTTTGCTGGATTGGCTAAGAAGGTGCAGCATTTGAAAGATCTGGGTGTGAATGCAGTTCTGTTGGAGCCAGTTTGTGCATTTGATGAGGAAAAAGGACCATATTTTCCTTGTCACTTTTTTTCCCCAATGCCCACTTACGGACCCTCTGATAATCCTATATCTGCTATTAACTCCATGAAAGAGATGGTGAAAACTTTGCATGCTAATGGGATAGAAGTTATTATGGAAGTTGTTTTTACCCATATTGCCGAGTTTGGAGCACTGCAAGGAATTGATGACTTATCATACTACTATGCAAATGGTGTCGGCGATTTAAATTGTAATTTTCCTGTTGTGCAACGACTAATTCTGGATAGCCTTCGCTATTGGTTGACTGAGTTTCACGTTGACGGCTTCTGTTTCGTTAATGCTTCATGTCTATTGAGAGGGTCTCACGGAGAATATCTATCTCGACCACCATTAGTTGAAGCAATTGCTTTTGACCCATTACTTTCAAAGACCAAGGTCATTGCAGACTTCCGGGATCCACACGACATGGTAACAAAGGAAATTCGTTTTCCTCATTGGATGAGATGGGCTGAAGTGAATCCAAAGTTCTGTAATGATGTGAGAAACTTTTTAAGAGGCGAAAGTCTTCTCAGCAATCTTGCAACAAGACTTTGCGGCAGCGGAGACAAGTTTTCAGATAGGCGAGGTCCAGCATTTTCTTTCAACTTTGTGACCAGGAACTTTGGACTTTCTCTTGTCGACTTAGTTAGCTTCAGCGGTAGTGAACTAGCTACGGAATTAAGTTGGAATTGCGGTGAAGAAGGAGCTACTAATAACAGCCGCGTCCTTGAACGAAGGCTTAAACAGATACGTAATTTCCTCTTTACCTTGTTTGTGTCATTTGGAGTCCCTGTTCTGAACATGGGAGATGAGTGCGGTCAATCTTGTGGTGGTTCTACCGCATATGGTGACAGAAAACCTTTGGATTGGAGTGCTTTGAAAACAGGTTTTGGTGAACAAACCACACAATTCATTTCCTTTTTAACTTCATTGAGAAAGAGGCGCAGTGATCTTCTTCAGAGCAAGAGCTTCTTAAAAGAAGAAAACATTGAATGGAGGGGAAGTGATCAAGGTTCACCAAGATGGAAGGACCCATCCTGCAGGTTCCTGGCTCTGACTTTGAAGGCTGAACAAGTGGATATTCCAGGGAGCTCTGAATCATCTGATACAGCAGGTGACCTATTCATTGCTTTCAATGCAGCTGATCATTCAGAAAATGTAGCTTTATCTCCACTTCCAGAAGGGATGTCTTGGTGCCGTTTAGTCGATACAGCTCTTCCTTTTCCAGGGTTTTTCTCAACCGGTGATGAATTTGTTGGTGACCAGATAGCAGGACTGTCTACGTACGCAATGAAGTCGCACAGCTGCACCTTGTTTGAGGCAAAAATTCACAGTAATTAAAAATTGGGCTGTTTTCATCCTTCCCAAGTTTTGTTTAATAATCATAGGCTTTCTGTACATTTTTCCTCCTGTTTTGGTAATTCAGTACTAGTATGCTTCTCTTATTTGGGAATCATAATAATACTACAGAGCAATGATACCACAAAGGGATTTGTTTCCAGGGCCATCGAGTCTTTCTTTAGTCGAGAAAAAAACTGCATATGGGCGATATTCTCGGGTTTCTTTCCGGTGTGAGTCCCTGACTTAGTAATCTTGATTCGAATTTTTCTTACTGAAGAATTTCTACTGTACATGGTTCAGTATTCCTATATTTCCTGCAAACAATTTAACTTCACAATCCTTTCTATCCAATACTATTTGAAAACAACCCGAGACCTTAGAGCTGTACATTAAGGGAAACAAAAATGGTTTCTAAAACCAATTTGACGGGCCTATAAATCTATATACCCTTTTGAAGTAGGGATTCCATTTTTTTTTTTTTTTTTGGGAGGGGGGGTTGATCCTGCATGGAGATAAATCAAGACACAAGCCAGGATTTCATGACTCAAGCCCGTTGTCATCAGAGAAAATAGACTAAATGGCTAACATTCCAAATCAATGGCCAAGTCTAGCAGAGCTTCTACTTGGCGTATAGTTCGTTGCTTCTCTTGCTGCTTCAACATATTTGCAACAGCTGAAGGATCAAAACCTGGATCACTCTTTACTTCACTCTGTTGAGAACGAACCTCTTTGAGCAATTCATTTACCTCCCTTACAAAGTCCACCCTCAAAAGGATATCATCAGCTTCAAGTGGCGGTCTCAACGGCCCTTGATGCTGATTACATAGAAGAATGAGAACCGAATTAATAATGATAAGGGAAATGAAGCTACAGTTATATGATGATATCACATCATTTTTTAGGCTTCATTATAATTTTGGCCCATCTAATATACAAATTACTCAAATTTGGTCCTTATTACATAATATTTTATTTTGGTCCCACTAATTTACAAATTGAACCAAATTTGAATTCATGTTATTCATTAATAACTTCTATCAAATTAAAGACTGAAAATCATAATAATTGGAACATAGAGTTCCAACAAAATTTCATATTGGCAATTATTGGGAAGGAAATTAGTGAGTCACGTTTTTTGCAATTTTCTAACATGACAAGGTGAATTCACTAATTCTCTTTTCCAATAATGGCTAGCTTGTAATCTTGTCGGAGCTTTACATGTTAATTAGGATTTTCCATTTTTTAAATTGATGAAAGTTATCAATTTGGACCTAATTTGTTCCAATTTGCATATTAAAGAGACCACAATAGTAGAATATTATATTTAAAGAAGACCAAATACAATCAATTTGTATATTAAGACGACTAAAATTGTAATTAAGCCCTTTTTTACACATCATCTCGTGAGGATGAATAAATCAAACTACGTATAAAAAAATTGAATTTATTCTGAAATATCAAATTCTACTGAGCTAGTAGACATGTGATCAAAAGTATAAGCCCTTCAAGAATTTGCAGCATACCTTGTCTATGTCAAATCCTACTGGAGCAAGAATGCTAAATGGATCCTCCCGTGGAAAGGCATCAACCATGCGTTTTTTGCATTTCTTCAGCCACTCCTCATCATTAAAGCCATCGTGCATAATCAGAAGTTCGTTGAGCAATCTCATAGCAGGAGTAGCTTCTTGTTTCAAGATCTCAGCCTACAATCAATGTAGCATAATGAAGTACTGTGGAAACAGCAATACAGAGGGCATGAAGAAGAATAAAAATGAAGAAAACTTGTTCAAAAAAATTTCAACATTTTTGGCTTCCATTTTCAATAATGTCTGCTCAAATTTATAGCTTGCATTAAATTTACTTATCTAAATTACAATCTGTTTAGCGTATAAATAGGTAGCCAATTGTTGTTCTAATCATCCAAGTTTGAATCAAAACATAACACATAGTGAGCATTGAGAGTTTCCCACCATTTCTTTTCTATATCTTAGGATTTCCTTTTCTAAGGGTGGTAGTTCTATTTCTTTATCTTGAGCTTAGCCAGCTTAAGTGGTGTTTTTAAGCTAGAATTCACCGTAATGGAATTGTAAAATCTAGCCAAAATTGGTATTCTCTTTTATCCCTTTTGGTTAGGCCAATCAATAGATGAATAATAAATTCTTAGAAAAGAAACAAAAGTAGTGTCAATGTAATATGAATATATGATATAATCATTCCAAAGTAATAGAATATTAGGACCAGAATTTTCAAATCTAAGTTCTTCGGATAATCAAGAGCATCCAAAGCCACCGGTAGAAACCTATGTTTTCTGTAATCCTTATGGACTGCTACTTCCATTCTTTCTTTAGAGATATTGAGCCTCAGCTCCAAGGCAAGCTTCTCACTTGGATCAATGAACTTAAGTAAATAGAGCAGATCTTACCTCAACCCTTCTGTATAACAGATCCAGGCTTCGTACAGCATCCTTTTCTTCCTGCATAAATAAGATATTACAAGTATAATATCTGACATTCTCTCTCAAATTGCTGCAATGATAACCAATGGAGAACAGTACCCCCCTCAAAAAAGAAAAAAAAAAAAAAAAAGAAGAAGCATAAACAATCATGCTGTCAAAATTATGGACTACCTGACCACAAGGAATGCTTTTTGATAGCAGATAATACTGTGGACAGTGCCCAAATTCTGTACTATTATGGTTGAAATATACACCTAGAATATGTTCAAGTCTAAAGAAATCAACTTACATCACGTCGAGCAAGGTCAAGGCGATTCCATATGACCATTAAAACAAGCTCATTAAGTTCTCCCTTCTCAGCAGCTTCCTCAATTTTCTACAATGAAAAAGAATCAATAACTAACTTTGATGGTCCATTCACTGCTATTGAACATTTTGACACAGATTGTCAATTTGCCATGCATGGCATAAAATTATAACACGAACAAAAAGCCATGTTTTTTTCCCTGAATGAGACATCTTAGTTGTATTTGCAGAAAACATCAATTTGATCTGTATAAGGATTCATCAGGATATCTCCATCTAAGAAGTCACCTCTTCCACTTCTTCCTCAGCTCTTATAAAGCTTGAAACCAATTTCCTTGCTTTTCTGACATCTTCCTGCGGGAATCCCTTCATCCGCAAGCCAATTTCACGATATTCTTCCATTTTTCTTTCTTCTTCCTCCTCTTCTGCTTTCTGCAATCGACGCAACTCCTTTGTCTTCTCTCGTTGCCGCGCTTGCCATTCCTAGAAACAAATTATCCCAGTTGTTATAGTAAAAAGAAAAATCTGAAAATTAAACTCTGGGTTTGAATTGTAAGCACAAATCAATAATAAAATGGCAAATACATCATCGTAGTACTCCTTTGGCATCCCTTCCAGTAGCACCTCTTCCTTTTCCTTGTTCATGCACCTCCTTAAAGCTGTTCACAAAAACGCACATCAAAGGGTGACTGTGAAATCATGAATACATGAAGAAAGCAATCAATTTTAAGATTAAGTAACAATGTGCTGACAATGATTAACCTGCGAAGCGTGCGCATTTGTAAGAAGACGGCGATAATATAGCAACTCTGACAGCGGATGAACAGTAAAGGGGTAATGACGAAAGAGATGCGCGAGGCAAAGCAGAAAGCTTCAGATCCATTATTCCGTGGAAATGAACGAGCATACAAGTAAAGAAATTAACAGAGAAAGTCTCACACTTTTTGCTCGATCAGCTTATCCGAACTACCTCAGCATGCAAAACCTTAAACCCTTGAATTAGAGAACCGAGTAATATCCGAACTACCTCAGCATGCAAAACCTTTGTCCATTTCTTAGGATTTCACACGGATAAGGTGCGCACTGTCTAATATGTATATATGTACTAACAATTATCAAAGAGTAATATTGCCCGAATCAATCTAATTGGCTCTCCATAATCCAAGGATGTATCCATTACACGTAATGTTCCAAAAAGGGAAATTAAAGAGGCAAACGACGCTAAACCCTCATTTTGTTTTTTCGTGAATTATAAGTCATTTTAGGTAATTTTATTTTGGTATTCTTTAATAAGCACATTTCCGGGCTAATCAACTTGGGGAAAAAAATATTTCGGTTTGTATAATTTCATATAGTTTATTGCAATTATGTTTTCAAGATAAAAGTGGGTTGTTTGATGTTTCAAGCGGGAAACTCTGATCGATTGCATAAATGTCTCGTGTCTGAGAACAAAATCATTAGTGAGTAGAAAATATGAAACTTGTGGGGACTTCACCGAATTGGAACCAATGTGGTAGACACCAGGTCCAACGTTCAATCCCTGTTCCCAATTCACAATGTCTCAAGGTATATATTGTCTGCATGATGGGAGCGTGTTTTCATTCTCCTGTTTAATGAAATGAAGAAATACTACACTCGCCCATGAATTCTGATTTAAAGTGACTTTACTTAGATCTTGACACTCTGCACAACACCGGATGTATTTCCAAAAAACTTGTATTGCTCTATACCGTGACATGGACTACAAATTTTCTAGAGCCAAAAAATATCAACATCTGTAACTCTACCAAGGAACGACAAAATGCCATGTAAAGCATAATACAAGGACTATGCTTTGCAGATTTTGACCAATTAAGTTCTAATTCCAATCATCATTTCAGCTGCCGCACCCATGACCCCAGTCCCTCCAAGTTCCAACAGGCGAAGAGCCAAGTCTTCCTCATTCAACTGTCTCAGTCCCTTGCTGATTCTCTTCAACATATCCCCATCCACTTCCAAGACCCACAGCGGGGTGCAGCTCACCATCAAGCTCACAAATCCCGCAATGTATGAATGCCACGTTGCAAAATCACAACGGAGTGAAATTTTCCCATCCAGGGCACTGGCAAGAAATTCCAAATGAGACCCAAGAATCTTCTGTCGTCGTTTTGATCCTGGTGATGAAGAATCAATGCCCCAAGCAAATGTACCACTAAGCACAGCAAAACATGCCAGAGCATAACCTTTAAGCATAGCAACCACACCTCCGGATTCTCCCCTTTCCTGCTCCAACTCACTGGCGGATAAAAACCAAGAAGGTAGAGTTTCTTTTATCAGAGATTGAACCAAACTTGATCCTCCTGATATCCAAAGCAATGATGCTCCAAGTAAAGCAGCATGCTTGACATGTGTCATTGATGTAGCAAGAGAAAGCTGTCTATTTTTCATTCCATACTTAGCCTTCTTTAGTTTCTCTACATCACCCTTGGGTAATCCACCAGCTATGTCTCTCACAGACTGCATTAGAATAGCCACAATTTCTTCTCTCAAGAACATGGCATCCCTAAGATACCGGTAGACTCTTAGGTAAAGAATCCCAGGAGCAACAGGAGAGATCCCACCATAAATGTGGGAACCATAGCCATGACCAAGGAGAGCACCAACACCACCATTGCCGTGAAGACAGGCAGGGCCAAGCCCAAGGGTGGATGTGAAGCAACTTTTCAGGAGCTGAACTACAGCGTCCCTATTGTGGTGGAAAACAGTCCCAGAAGCAGAGAATACTAGGAAGTCACTCCAACGCTTCACCTTCTGGGCCCACAAAGAAGCAACAGTAGGCATGCATGGCCAGGGGCAAGAAGATGCAAGGGCATTTAAAGCTGGGCCAACCAGGACAAGATAGCGCTCGGTGGCTTTGTCAAGTTTGTAGGTTATAGTGAGACTGACAAAAGCTGCCAAAGGCAAAGGCAGTACAGCTGGAGAGTTCCCACCTGCTAGGAGTAAGTTTGCAATGTTGTCAGCAAATTGATTTAACTGCTGGTAGCAACAAACAGATTGGAACTTAAAGTAGTTCATCACAAATTTAAATGACTGCAATAATTGATATTCCTGGGTTAATCATACAGCTAGTAAATTAATTGAGAGTTTCTTCATCATCACAAATTAATACCAACAGAAGATATGCGCGCACGTGTGTGTGTGTGAAGCAGGAAAATAGTTATTCCCCCAAGTGAAATTGACATAAATGCTGAAAAAGACATCTGGATAAAATATTTGCTATTTGTAAAGAAGATAGTATATGTGTAAGCCCTGTTCTCAAATAAGTGATAATTTTCTCAACAAAAAAAAAAAAAAAATTGTTGGGAGGCAACAAACTTAATTTCAAAAGAACAAACAAAAACACTAGAAGAAATTAGAGACAGAGATTAATTACCTCCAGCAAGGCTTGGGACATCAACACCTGTAGCTGCAAGAATTTTGTTTATCTGTTGTTCAACAGTGGATAAATTTGCAGCAGGGCTAGGCCAATCAGTTCCATTCATAAAAGCTGGCTTCCATATGCCCCTTGTTACTTCTGCTGAAAAGTAGCTTACAATGGTAGCCAAAGAGGCTGGAAGAAAATCAGCAAGATCCTTTAGTCCTGAAATTAAACAAAAATAAAATAAAATAAAATTTCAAAACTAAAATATCAAAATAAAAGCTTCAAAGAATAAGGATTACCAATGCCGTTTGTTGATTCCCCAAACCAAAATGCTTTTGATACTAACTTAAAATTAATCAATGAAATAATTATGTTATCAGCGCACTAGACTTGCCATTCAACTAGTGGTCTTACAGGTACAAAGAAAAAAGTCGAATTGAAATGGCATGTAATGATTTCAGGTGAGCAGCAATGCAGTTGTCCGCTGATGGTAAGACAAGGCATTATACAAGAACAGATGGGGCAAGAGGACATTGTAGTAGCATCAAATTTTAAAATTTAATACTGGGTCCTTTTGTCCATTGGGCGGACTCCAAGATTCATGTGTCATTTTCAATCTCCTTTCCATTTTTACAAAGTGGACATTCTCACTCCACAGTTCATAGTAGTCTTACAAGTTTAAAGCATCAATGCCATGGCATAACCCTGAAATGTTAAGATGATACATAATTATAAAAATAGAAGTATCTTGAATACATGAGAAAACTGGGAAAACCTGTAGCCAGTTCCCGGGGAGAGAGCCTCCCATGAGCACAAGCTGTCAAAGCAGCATCAAGCACAAAGGGAGTTGCTTCAAGGATATCCCACGCAGGTAGTTTGAGTTTCATCAAAGCCTCATCCAATGCAGACCCAGATGAAGTGGTGCTCCCTGAACTTGTAGGTGTTAATGGTTGAGCACCTCTATTTATCTTCCTGAACATCATGCTTAGTAGTGCCTCAACAATCTGATGAACAGGGCCTCCAGGTGTGAGGCCGCAATGGGTTGAAGCAATGCATTCTTGATGTTGCCGATACCAAAAGTTCAATTTTGGAAAGGAATCCATAAATACGGGTTCTGTAGGAAAACTGATCATTTTTGAAAATCTCCTGCATTTCATTCGATCCTTTGCTGACTTTCCAAACGATGCTAATAGAGAGTTCCGAACCAATAAAAGGTACTCAGGACCAAGTTGTGATCCTAATGCTGGAGTTGCTGCATCTGCTACCACATGTTCAAGAGGTGGTCGATCAAATCGCCATAACCTCAGCAGAAGAGTAAATGCATTAGAGAACACTGCATGGCAAGAGAGTTCTTCTCCTGTTGGAAGCGGCCATGAGACATTAGGAACACAAGATCCAAAAACCTCACATATTGGCATTAGAGCAGCTGCCAGTAGTGGAGCCTGAAGGTAGACAGCAAGAAAATTGCGGTTTACATCAGAAAACAAGGTAAATGGAACATTTACTCACCTATTAAACTGTCCCCTTCTATTAGTCTTTTGGACACTATATACTTAATTTGATCTTAAAGGCCTTTCCCAATGGGGGAAAAACATCTTAGACAAACTTGTCCTCTTAATTTTATTTTCTTAGTTTCAGTTGTCACTTAAAATGTTTGAGTCAGAATCTTTTAAAACTTGACATACCAACCCATGTACAGAGAACATTTGAACGCAGTCGACAGAAGAAATTCCTACAAGAAGCACGTTCAAAAATGGAGCATGGCTGATTAAATGGCTTTCAGTCCCCAAGTAATTAGGAGGAACTGGAGGTGAGAGCAATTTTGTGATAAAAGTAACAGTGTGCTCCTGCAAACACACATTATGATTGTAAATTGGAAGAGCAAGACAGAAAAAGGAAAAAAAAAGAAAAAAAAAGAGGGCAAAGGAGACACAACAAACTCAAAATAATCTGAGCAGATTAAAGGTAGTCTTCCCTTATACCTGCACATTCCAACCACGAACAAGAGATGCCCCACAAAGAATTGTGGCAGCAGATATTCTCTCTTCATCTGATCCATTGATTGCAAATTCAAATATCCTCTCAACCTCAGCTAAGCTTCCATCATATATGTGAACTTAAATTCAGTTGCCTGGCAAATGGTATAATATCAAATAACGGCAACTAATGCAACTGAGCTAGCAGCATACCTGGAAGCTGGAGTTGCAACTAAGACATTAACCAATGGAGGATTGAGTGATGATCCCTTCATCAGTGATGACCAACCAGATACCTGGCTAGGAATGCTGCGAGGTATCTGATTGCTGCGTATATTTACATAACCAGGCCAAAAATAAGCTGATGTATCCAGTACATGTCTTGCAATAAGGGCCTCAACGATTAGATGCCACAAGTTTCCAGCTGCAAGAAAATGCACATTATGAGAATGCATCAATTATGCGAAAGTAGGGTGAGCATAAGAAAAATCCTCCATGAAATAACTATATCTAAGAGCATGCATATAAACAGAAGCAAAAACGGGAAAAAAATGTATCATTCACAACAAAATATCATCTAAATCCCATAGAAGCAAGTTGAAGGTGCAAATGAGAAACCACTCTAGACTTATATCATGATGACCAAGAGAGCCAGGAAGCAGGGTTAAGTCAAATGCCAACATAAGCAGCACAAAAAAAAGGATGCCTGCACAAGGAATCAGGTTGACTAATGCGCATGCTACTGCAAAAGGGCATAGATCATGCAAAAGTGGAGAGAAAAAGAGGGGGGGGGGGATGCTAAGCCCGTTCTATAACCAACATGAAATATTATTGTATTCAGATTCCCACAATAAAAGCAATTACTTACAACAGTTTGCAGGCAAGTCATTCACGCTCATAGATTCAAAGAATCCATTACCAGCTGGATGTCCTGATACAAACATAACAGCCTTGGCAGCAGCCTGATTGGCCGCCAATGTAACAGATTGAGGTGGAGTCAACAAGCTCTCATAATCACCCAATAGCTGTAAGCTGGTACTTAATTCTCCGCGACACTTACCCAGAGTCTGCAGCTCATTCCTTTGATTTGCAGGGCAACGTTCAGCTTCTTCAATCAATTCACCTTCTTCTTCTTCAATTATATTAGCAACAACAAGAGTAGTAATGCACAATAACATACACAGGCAGGTATCAAGTCGAGGTACAGGACCCTCACTTGGATCCCTCTCCTAAGAAAAGTGGAAAATAGAAGAGCATTAGAATAAGTAAAGATTACTTTAGAGTCAGTGTCCCTGGGTATTTAATGCAGAACTTGTCAATCAATCATTTGTAAATCTGCCAAAACAAGACAAATTAAAATGCAAAGGACAACCTGCATGATATGCATACATATAGGTACATACATATATATATAAATGGTCATCCCCACCCAAAACTATGAAAAACACTAGTTTGCATTCCCTTCCATGAATTCTCTTCCACCCAAAGCAAGAAACCAGTGACTACTAACGAATTTTAGTTATCATCTTCCTTTGGATGGTTCCTACCCTCTGCACAAGCCGTAGTGCTGAGACCCATAAGCCTAAAAATGTATTGTGCCATGTAGTACCATTAACTGCTTGTAAAGCCTTCACCAAACCTGTGAAAATACATTAACACTTCAATTAGAAAATACTGCTTCAAAACATAATTGCCCTTCCCATACTCTCCAGGTACACCAGAGGTTAGAAGAGTTATAATATCAGAATTCACCCCTACCAGTAAGAATTTCAACAGCACTAGCTGCGGCCACTTGCCCTCCATCCATTGCATCTTCCAACAGAAGATCAATAGGAAGCCAGAGGGATGACCAACTATCACTCTGAGTTTGACCAGCAGAAGATATCTGACATCCAGCAGCCATGACTGTATTAAACTGTGGCTTGGACTTTGTTTTGCTTTCATGAGATGAAACCTTATGGATACTGGTTGTCAAAAGCAAAACGCTCTCTGGAGTAAAGTGTTTCAGGTTTCTCAAAACTGAAGAGTTTGTTGCAAGTAGTTTCAGTTGGTGGCAGAAAGTTCCCCAGTGTGATGGCCTACAAACAGTAAAAATTTAACATGCTGGTACATAACATTCGATAATTTGTCAAAACCTAAAGATGTATGTTTAGAATGCTTGCATCATAAGTGCAACATAGTCACAAATGCACAAGAATAACAATGACATCAGAATCAGATTAAGTTCTCACATGTGGTGGTGAACCAAGGAAAGGATCCTTGAAGTTATTTTGTTTTGCAAAAATTCTCCAAAAATCTCAATAGCCTTTGCCGTATTTGTCCTCTGAAATCCCTCCTTTTGCTCACCTTTCTTGCCATTAAAGCAGTCTTGATTGTCAATATCCATGTTGTACAAGCTGTTTAGCCACCTAGACTTCTTTTCTGGAGTCTGTTCTAGTAACCCTTCATCATCTAATGATGCTTCAAGTAACTGCCATATGATTGAAAAGACAAATTCAACAAGAACAACCCCAGCTTCACGCACTTCCTGGCCATATACTTGGGAGAGCTGAAGAGTGTCATCAATTGATTTCATAACCCTGGGATATTGTCAATAAGAAATGTCAACAGTCCTTGTCAAATATTAAAAAAAGGTCTCTTGCCCCCCAAATTCACACAAAGAAATAGAGAGAGAAAGAGAAGGAGAAGAAGAAGAAGGGGGGAAAAAAAAGAACCACACTACCAAATAGCAAAGGTGCTTCTTGGGCAGATTTATTTTCTCTGTACAATAAAGGTTCCCCATAAGTTAACTATCTCTTTAGGCTGTCTCAAATACAAATGTAATCATCAACAAATTTCCATTAAAAAACAATTAAGAAAAGTTTTTGGAGAAAATACTAAGCTAGGAGAATAGTAACACTCAAGTCTGAACAGCACCAAAAACGATACTTGCCATAAAATTTTCCTTAGATCCTCAAGTATTGCCCTGCAACCAGCATGTCCATTATCCATGTAGAAAAAATTAATATGTTATTCATGAGTCACAATGCACGTCACATTACATCAATTTTGGATTTTTATTACTTTTCCCTAGTTGGTTTACCAGAGAGACAAATTGTTAAAAACACTAAACGTAACAATGCTTACATGCACCATAAACTACAATGGATTTGGACCTCACGTTTGATAGCTTGGACAACTAATATGAGATGCAAGTGAAAAGGTATATTGCTTGAGAAGTTCCAAATAAAGCCTGAAAGCTGCAGGGTGGATCTGCCTGTATGGTACAACCCTGCAGGCATAAAAAAAAGTACTGTTGATCAGCAAAAATAAATAATCAGTAAAATGAGGTTGATGTCAAACAAAACTTCCATTAAAGAATGTAGGGTTCTCAGTGCATAGAAGCGCTGATCAGAGAGAAGCATTGGTTCTTAATTCATTGGCATAAGCATAAGCATCTTAGTCCATATGTTTTCCTTTTACTTCATTAAAGCAGGCAACTCCAAATAATTTCAAGCTTGCAAAAGTGTCACCCCTAAAAGGAAGCAGCGAATTATTGGAAGACTAAGAATTCAATCTTATCTACAGGTTCTATTTTGGCAGTGCCATAACTCTGATTTTATAGGCATGTATCCCCCAGACTGTATAGGAGATACACTACTTTCTATGCATGTCACTAATGGCACGGGAAAACAGACAAATAACTAGGTCTTAAAAAAATTAATTCACACCATGCTTGTACTTAGCAACAAGGAAGGAGGGATACAGTCCGAGAAGACAATCATTACTAGCGGTTTCTAATGTTACAAAATGTAGGAACAAAAAGATAATTTAGGGATATGTAAGTATCCAAAAGCATGCAACAAGCATCATGTTGGATACATGTCCCACATGGATACACATGCCAACCATTTTAAGGTATATGTACTTCCTAACTTAACAAGCTTCAATATCATTTTTGAATGCCACTGTTAAGGTATCTATCTATCTATCTTTAGTGATAGTCAAAAAGTAAAGTTGCTGGGATATAAACAATTGGATGCCACTGTTAATGTGGTTTTATTTGTTTCAAGGTATTAATCAGCCATCTAAGTGATTCAAAATTGGTTAACAGTTGAATTCCAATTGTATTCATGGCAATAGTAAGGATGTCAACCTTCATCATACTGAATTTTAAACTCAGCATTTCTCTATTATTTCAGACATCCATTTCACCAATATCACTGCCAAGAAAATAAAATCAATCAGTATGTTTACAAGTGCAATTATATGTTTTTAAACTTAGGTTGTTATGTAGCCATTTTCACATATTTGCTCATAACTTGTCAATTGAGCTAACTTAAGTTCTAAAAACAAACCCCTGCATGGGTATAATCACCATCATCACTGCAACCCTATGCCAGATTATGATAATCACAATTTTATTAGCAAAAATTGTGATTTCTCAAGCAAGGGAGGAACAATGAATGATACCTCGTAGAGAGAAGTGCAACCACAAGCAAGGGAGGAACAATCCCGACATTTAATGCTTTCTCAAGGTACTTCCACGCTATGGGTACGTGATTTTCCCAACAGATATGAGACACCAAGAAGTGAGCAAGCTCGACCGAGGGCAAAGAAGCGCCGGCGGAATTGAGGGTGGAGCTGAGCTGAATCGCCCAGGCAAGAGGATCGATGTTCTTGACCTGAGCTGAGTTGGTAAGTTCCAAGACCGCGTCCCAGAGGCTCAGCTGCTGTTGAGCAGCTTGTACGTACACAGCCATGAAAGTCTTAATGCAGCAAAATCTAGTCTTGTCCCCGTAGTGAGAAATGACGCAGAATTCACACGCAAATCAGAGATAGATATAAAGAGAATTTGGTATTAGATGAGAAAGAAACATTCCTGCATGAACTTTGACTGAAATTTGCAGAATTGTGTAAGTCTGGCCGGAGGCAGACGGGCCTTTTGAGAAGTATAATCTTCTCCTTTGAACCCCACCGAAGTCCGCCATCGTTTTCGTTCCATTTGGCTCCTTTCAACATATGCCGTTCGATTGGATGGTAAAGCAACGCAAGTTCACATGATGGGGAAAGTATTTTATCATTTCCGATGATTCTTTCTTGCTTTTTCTCCGAATTTATGCAAACCATTATTATTTTTGATTTTGGAGAATGGTCGCATGTTGACTTTAATACCGAATAGTAATAGTAATACTATCAATCAATTAAATGTTATTTAGATTGAAATTAAGATAATTTTATAGAAAGGTCATGATCTTAAGTTTTTAAATTTTTTATTACTAGTTTATTTATTTTTAAAATAAATAAGTCAAAATAAAAGAAAATTTTAAAATAAAATAATCAAACTCATAAGATGTTGAGTGATTCATAAAATTTTTTATAATTAAGTTCGTAAAATTTTATTTAATAGAAATATCCGGAATTATAAACGAGCTGAGCAACAGAATCATAATATTGAGTTAATACTGAGGATCTAGAGACTCTAGAGTAATACGCAACATTACCAATTCAAACTTTTGGGCGAAATTTCTCTTTTTGCTAGAAAAATTTCTGTGTTATAATTACATTAAAAAAATGACTTTCTATAAATTTTTGTGCCATATTATATTAATTACACTATAACAAGATAGCTGAACAGCATTCTATATATTCAAACTAGCACCTTGGTGAAAATTTTTTGCTGGCATATAGTTATGTGATTATTATTGAAAAAAAATTATTACTTCATTATTATTATTAGAAAATTAATAAAATAGCTAATTTCTCAACTATTCATTCTTACACTTATTTTACTTTTTATTAGTAGTGAATATATAAATTATGTGCCTATTGAGCAATCAAGAACTCTCTAATCAATTTATTTATTTTTCTTATAGAAAGAATATGAGTAAAAAATTTGAAATTTGAAAATTTTGCTCATTTTCTTTGGATGGAGAAATGAAGAAAAAGAAAAATTGAAATAAGCAATTACTATTTTTCCTTATTCTTAAAGTATTAGAGTTTTTCTCAATTTTTTTAACTAACTTTTAAAATTTTCTTTTCTTAACCTATTCTTTTTTACCAATTTTCACCGATCTAAACTCAAGGTTAGAATGTAAATAGCTCAAATTTGAATCTAAATTCAAATTTCATAACTCTAACTCATTCATTTAATAGATTATTTATTTCAATAACAACGTAGCTCATGAATGATAATATACGGAAGCATATTTTTGACACATAAAAATACTTTTAAATGAAATGGTTGAAAGAAATATAAGATTGTCCATTGGATATTTTTTATCTATCCTTCAGTTGTAATGCCCTTTCAACTATGCACATACAAAGAAGGATATTTATCTTTGCATGCTATAATAATTTCATAAGATCCTATGTTATTTTGTCTCATAAAACCCTAACGCTGATAATACTATTTTAGTAAATTCTTGGGTGTCGACCAAAGAATTATTTATCCCCACTTGTCAAGTGCTTGTCTTAATTACAAACCTTAGAACCAATTTGGGACTAATATTGAAGGTTTCCTTCATTTTCTTAAGCAATCATGTCTTTTGCCAGATAAGAGTAAATGTATCCCAGTAAGGGTGGCAAAATACACATACATACATACATATATATATATATATATGAATGAGATATTGTTTCTTGGGTGGATTTTGTGAAAAGATTCCTATGGATTTTGAGAATTTTTAGAGTAGTTACTTAAATGTTTTTTCTAAGTCCTAATACTATAATTTCTTAAAATTTTATACTATCCTATAATTAGTAGCCGGAAAAATAATTATAACAAACTTTTGTTGACCCACTATGAATTTAAAGATAATCAGATTGTTATAAGTAAGGTGCGTAAGATAAAGACTACAATTTAAGAATTGAAAGCAAATAATAATGAACTGCTTGATCAAATTTAATAGATGAATAAAGAAATGTCTTTTTTAAACGCACAGTTGAAGATATTTGCTATATTTATGCGTGTGAAGAATAAAATTGACATATTAGAAAATAAAAAATCAATTTTATAAGAGAGGATTAGAGAATCAAATGATGACGTGTAAGATTTCACAAATTCTACACAACATAGTACGATGATACTTGTAAAAATTTGTACAAATTTATCTTAACTAAACCGAATTGAACATTTTGAAACTTTTATTCCAACTTCTCATAATATGGTAATGGTTGTGGTTAAAATTGAAGAGTCTGTCAAGTTTGTGCCAAGTGTAGCAAGTAGTCTATTCCTCGACTATTTCTTCCAGCAAGGAAAATATTGCCTTTCAAAAGGCCATACAACATTGTCGTTTTAGAGGTGTTTGGTTTACGAAATATCTTTTAGATTTTTGACAATATTTTATAAAAATGTTATATTCTCATATTTAGTTTAAAATTTTAAAAATTTTACTTAAAAATATAATATTTCTAGAAATATTTTAAAATTCAACTTTCCCCACAAATATTTCTATGGGAGAAAACAGTTATACCAAATTCCATATGATAGAAATATTGATATTAAAATAAAAGGATAATTTTACACCCATTTTTATAACCTAATTCATTCTAAAATTTTTTTATTTTCATTTTTTACTTTTAACTTATATTTCTCATTTGTATGATAACAAGTATAATTACACTAAATAAGTAAAAAAATAAATAAGTAATTCCCAAATTTCAATCTTAATTTATTCTAAAAATTTTTCATTTTTATTCTTTACATTTAACTTATATTTCTTATTTTCAATTTTTTCACAATAACAAGTACAATTACATTAAATAAACAAAAAAATAATTTCTAAATTTCAATCCTATTAATTTATATACAATCTCATAACATATTAAAAAAATTCATAAAATAAATTTAATATATTAAATTTTGATTTCTATGATTACATTGATTAATATTGCATATTCACATGTAATATGTATTTTTAATTTTTTTTCGTTTACATAAAAATTACAATTAAAATGTATAATATTTTTTATAATTTTTAATACCTTACAAAGTTAAAAAATATAAAAATTTGCATGTGTGAACTAATATCTTGATATTAAAGATGACTTTTAGTTTGTTTATATAATTAATTATATAAAAAATTCAAATCCAAATTCTTAAAAATTTTAGTATTTTATACATTAAATTATTTATTATATTTTAATTGAAGAGAATTCAAATTATTAATTTATTAGGTCTTTAAAAGTCTTTATTCACTTTTTTCATTAAATCTATAATTTATTATAATTTATAACCAAAAAATTAATAAAGATATTTTTTAAAAAAGTAATAAGATTCTTAGAACTCTAAAATATAAACCACGAGAATATAATATAACAAAAACTTTAAGAAAATATTCTTAAATATATATATATATTAAATTAATTATAGAAGTGTTATATTTTAAGAAAATTATATACTTGAGAATTATATTTTTAGAAATATATATTTTCCTAAAAATATAAAATTTTATGAATCAATCGCAGATGTCACTCAATGTCAACATTAATTGCACACCATCATACTTAAAATCGACAGAAAGTCCAAAATGTGTTTCAACAAAGAGCGGTATTAGTTTCAATGAGTTTATCTTGGAGGAATGTTTAATCAATCTTTCAAGAAACTTGCATCTAATCCTAAGAACACTTTTACAAACAATACACACTACATAGAAACTCATCATGATCAAAAGGGTTAAATTGTAGCACATATGCCCCAGTTTGTCGATATTCTAAAGTCAATGTGGCATATCACCAAGGTTTCATTGTTTAAGAAATCGTTTCTGCATCATTTGGCTTGTTATATATAAATCGTGGTAGTCTCAGACCCCACTACCAAGGTTGTTTCGCCACAAAGACTACCATCGTTTACTCTATGTTTATATTTGATGTGTGCCCTTCACAAAACATTTTTAAAGCATTGAAATCTCAATTCATAAAGTTCATTTTTTTCTATTGGCATTTTGGCGAGGAGTGTCCACCACAATTTCATCAAAGGTCTATGACTGGTCTTCTTGGTACTCATAACAAGGACAACTTCCTATAATGCATCGAGTTGAAGTTAAAAGGGCATTTAATACATGGAATCTTTCATGTATTTCTATGTATCTTTTGAGGGAAAATTAAATTCTTATATTTGATTCAAAATTTAAAAAAAATCCAAAAATTTGAACATTTACAAGAATATGTTAAATTTAATATTTTTGTGAAATATTCCAATAGAACAAGTAGATATCCTATATTTCCATTATATCAAAATGTTTTAGTTATACAAAAAAAATTGTTGTGCCACCTTTTAATTAATGCTTTACTACAATGATTACCTCAATCCATCATCATTTATCCACTCATTACTATTATTCACTATTATCCATCATTATCAATCATTGCCAACCAACATTTGTTATTATTAACTAGTCAACTTCTAACATCTATCCACATTGATTGGTCAATTTTTGAGCATTGATCATCCAATTTTTAATGATGATGTTTTTTGTAACTTAATAATATTTTTTAAAAATTATACTTTACCTATTTGTGGCATGATTATATTTGCAATTTACACATTTGTGGTTCAAATTGTGAAAAAAAGATCACCTATGATTTGCATTATTAACACTTTGCCAATATGCATTTTTCTTCCATCCAAATGTAATAGAATTTGATATACTTTTTTACGTGCTCTTCTTCCTCTTTCATCAATTCAAAATGTGGAACTTCAAAATTTTAATTTATATTATTTCTTCCTCCATTTGTTTCCAAACTCAAA
The DNA here is from genome assembly GCA_020226215.1 of Sindora glabra. Taxonomy (NCBI): domain Eukaryota; kingdom Viridiplantae; phylum Streptophyta; class Magnoliopsida; order Fabales; family Fabaceae; genus Sindora; species Sindora glabra. Next base: position 8,200,842 of record CM035228.1, on the reverse strand, counting down.
TCTTACCACACCAATCTCACATATTTGAATTTTCATTCAACATTGGTTTCCAAGGAATCTAGCATTTTCTTGATTCCTCAAATTAAGGCTAGATACAGGATTTGTTGTCACTACAATTCTTCAGCTATTAGTAAAATGTCATGGCAACCCACAAGATGAGGTAGGAAAATTTTCACTTCTTTAAAATTCCTAATCATTTGCAATTCTTCAAGAGTTATAGGCAAAGGGTTTTCACAATTTGCAAATCTTAGTTAGAAGTTGCAATCAATTCCATTGTTGTTGTACTAAAGAAATTTTTACAAAAATCATAGGTGAAATTTTGTTTAAGTTCTATGATTTATGCAAAAGGGAAAATTAAGAATGAAGAGGTGAAATTATGGACAAATTAAAGTGAAATTAGATTAAATTAAGGCATAAGGGAGAATGTGACATGCACATGATAGGTTTTGACAAATTTTGATGAAAATTTAACACACAAGGGCAAAGCATTCATAATACAAATCACATATAGCCTCTTCTAAATAATTTAAATAATAGATGGACACATTGCAAATAAGATCATACTAACAATGCATAAAATATATTTTTTCTTAAAATATAAAAATTAATTAAATACAATGTTCTCAAATTCATAAGAATTTTTTTAATTAAACTAAATTAGAAATACAACATTCTTATGGATATTAAAATCTATGAGAACATAAGATTTCATGAACCAACAATTTCTTAGAAAAATTCATGATGACCCTAATTACATAAGGATAGAAGAACTTTTCTTGATCTGTCTGTGTGTTAACTGACTATCATTTATTTTAAGATATAGATTTTTCATGATGTTTGTCTCTATTTTTCTTGTAAGTTATAATATTTTTTCTTCTAGTAATTTTAGTCTCAAAGTTTGTATTCTAAAACCCTATATATCCTATTGTTGGTTGAGTATAGGAAAATAAAATTCCAGAAGAAGAGGGATACGTTTCACATTAACATCAGTATATATAACTTGTACTAAATCTTATATTTAAAGACAATAAGGCATCTGTAATACTTCAAACTGATTAAAAAAGGGGGAAACTTTAGCTATAAGCTACTTTAGGTCACTAAGCACCTTAAAAAATTATGATTTGAAATGCTTTACTTCTAGATGAAGAGAGTCAAACTTATTAGTTGATTTTAAATTAGCAAAACTTTTATAAGGACATGGTCCACAAATTGCCATTTTAAAGTAGTAAGATTTATAAAACTTTTAAAGAAGAATTAGATTGAGCAAATAATGTTTGAATGAATCTCTCAATCCTAGAAAATGTTAAATAAATAATTCATAAATAATATTATATAGAAGCATATTTTTGTTGCATACAAATATTTTTAAATGAAAATGGATAAAAGGAATATCAATTAATTGATGTACATTTGTCTATTAGGTATTTTTTTCCCTCCCTCTAACTTTGTCACTGTTTCAACCATATGCACACAAATAAAGATATTTATCTTTTGTATTCTATGATAATTCTATAATATCTTAAGTTATTTTGTCATCTAAAACCTAACACTGGTAACATCATTTTGGCAAGTTCTCTTGTGTGGGCCAACGGTGAAGGGGCATTGGGCAAAGGCCTCGATCCCACCCCTTTCTTTCTTATTTGTTTAGTTTGCAACCTTTCGGTTTTCTCTATCCACTGTTGTGATTGTAGACCACTTCATGTATTTCCCTTTTTTTTCCCCCAGTTGTCACTGTTTAATAGCCATAACTAGGTTTTTAGTCAGTCAAAGAAATTCGGTTCTTAGTCACTCAAAAGAAATTCTTATCTCCACATATTAAGTGTTTGTCTAAATTACAAATTTAATTTTGAGCTTCTTTTGTTCCAAGAAAAAATATTTTTTGTAAAATATAATTATAAAATATTAAAATAAAAAATATTTTATTTATATAATGTTAAATATAAAGAATTTTGATGAAAGTAAATTTCCCTTTTTCTCAAAAAGAAATTTATTTACTTCTATTATTATAATTTTAGATATAATTTTTTTAATTATAAATATAACCGACATATTTATCTTTCATCAAAATATATATAAATAATATTTTTTTATAAAAAAATTCTTTCAGCAAAACAAATAGAACTTCAATATTCAAAACTTTTCTCCACACCCCGCCTTTGATGTTGAGCTCAAAATCGGATTCCTTACGCCATAGAAGCAAACTACCACTGACAAAGTTACCCATTTGCAGATGAAAAATGTTCTAAAATAATCATGTCTTTTGATAGATAACAACGTTGGTGTCCCAAGTAAGGATATGTATATATATATATGAGAAATTTTTCCCTAGAGGAATTTTCTAAAAAGTTTATTATGGATATTAAGAATTTTGGAAATGATTGTCTAAATACTTTTAAAGATTCCTAATACTTAAATTCTTTAAATTTTTATACTGTCCTAAAATTTGTAGTAGAAAAAATGGTTACAAAAAACTTTTGTCAGACACATTTGAGTTTAAAGACACACAAGTAGCTAAGAGTAAGGTATGCAACAACAATTCAAGAATTTAAAGCAAATGTCCCTTTTGAGCAAAAAGTAAAAGACATTTGTTACATTCAAATGCTTGGAAAATGAAATTCAAATTTTAAAAGACAAAAAATCAATTTTACAAGAAAGGATTAGATAATCAAGTGATCAAATTGAGGGTTTGACAAGTTCTACAAAACATAACCATGATACTTGTAATTTGCACAAGTTAAGAATTAACCAAACTTTTTGGTGCTTTTTTCTAGTTTCTTATAATATGGTAATGGAGTTAAGAAAAGAAAACGTTTATCAAGTTTGTGTTAAAGTGTAGCAGATGGGCTATTCTTCAAATGTCTACTTCAATAAGGAAAATATTGCCTCTCAAATATTCATATAAAGTTGTCCTTTTTACTTAAAAAAAATGAAAAAAGGAATCCTCATTAACACTAGCTGCAATAACACTAGCTGCAATAACACACACAACTAACGAAAGAAGTTTGAAGTGTACTTCAATAAGGAGGGTATTAGCTTCAATGATATTCTATCTTAAAGGATTTGTTCAATCAACTTTCAAGAAGCTTGCATCAATTCGTAAGAATACTTTTATAGACAACGCACATCATATGAAAACTTACGTCCAATTGCATCACATATGCACTAGTTTGTCAATGCCCTAAATCATCTGGTCATCATTTCTTTTCATCTTAACATGATATTTAATTTTTATCAAAGTTCTTTTAGACTTCTTTTTTCTGTGGAAGTCTTGAATCCCATTTTCGTAATTATTCCATTACAAAAATTGTGATGATATTCTTTACTTTTATTGTCGATGTATGCTCATTATATCATTTTTTTAATATCTTGAAATCTCAATCTATAAAATATTCTATTGACATTTGGTAAGAAATGTAGTGCACAATTTCATCAAAGATCTATGATTAGTCTTCTGGATATTTATCAATAAACATTTTCTTGTAACACATGAAGTTAGAGGACATTTGGTTTATGGAGTTTTTTTTTTTTTCCTCATTCTCAAAAATATTTTTGATATAATATTCCTTTAGAATATTTTTATATAAGAACTTTCATTAGTGTCTTACCATTATTATTATAATTCATATCATATATTATTGATTATTACCACTCATTAATTCTTATCGTTTTAGATTATCATTTATTATTATAAATTGTCATCAACAATTACTTAAGGTAATTTACTATCATTAATTAGTTAACATTCTAATGTTCACTAATATTAATTAATTTCTTAGTATTGATTATTCAATTTTTAATAAGAATATTACAATATTTTTAGAATATATAAATTAATTAAAATATGATATTATAATATTTTTATAATTTTTTAGTCCAGTCAAATATAGTGGTGAAACATTGTTGAAATTTTTTTTTTTTTTTTTGAAAATGCAAGACTTCACCAACCAAATAATCCCTTAAAAAACTCACGATGGCACCAATTACCCAAGGATAACTATCGAGGGATGGAAGAAATATGATTGACTAGTTTATGTTTTAATTAACTGTAGCTCTATTTTAAGATTTAGTATCCTCAAAATTAATATATATTATTGTTGATTGAGTGAAAAAAAAAAGAAAAAAAAAAGAATTCCCATGGATGAGATATGCTTGACATTAGCACCAGCATAAACAACTTGCACTAAATCTTCCATGTAAAGACAAATTGATATCTCGAGTACTTGAGAATGATTAGCAAGGAGGAAAATTTAACTCTACACCATTTTTTCCTTTTTGGATCATTAAACACCTTAAAAAATTATGATTTAGGAAAATTGCCGAAAAATAATAAATTGTAATAGAAATACTCTGCCTCTCAATTAAGGGAGCAAAAACTTACTGGTTGATTTCAAATCAGTAAGAATTTTATAATATTATAGATGATTTATAAATTGTCATTTTATTTCTGAAAACAATTGCCATTGTAAAACAGTAAGACGTATATAGTTTTAAAGAGGAAATTAGATTTGAAGCCAAGAAAGTTTAGATGAATTTCTCATTCCTAATCAATATTAAATATTGTACAAAATAAGAATGTCTTTATTTAACTTATGAATTTTTTTACACATTCTTAAGAATATTTTGAAATTATTTTTTTATATTTGGTTTAAAATTAAAACAAAATTATTAAAAATTTAACATTTTTAAAAATAACTTTAACTTAATTTTTTTTACAAAATATTTGAATAAAAAGAGGGATATTTTGAATTCCCATAAAATAAAATTATTTGCGCCAATACGAAAAGATAAATTTATCATAATTCTTCCTGGAGGTCACGTCATTGGTGTCAACAACAAGCCACTTGATAATTGCTTGAGATTGTGAGACTTTTGTACTCGAAAGATGACAGGTTAAATATGAACAGATTAATAAAAATAACAGCATTATTGAATAATAAAAAAATTAAAAGTCAGATCCCATCGCTTCACTAAGATGCTTATCCCGCCGAACCACTGTCGTTTTTCGGGAAGGGACATTATTATTGATATTATTATCATTATCGTTTAGTAATTTAGTATTGACTGACTATATGATTTTTTCAAATTGGAGAATTAAAAAATAAAAAATATGTATGTGTTTTGTCTAAGGGTGTAAATGAGTTAGATTGAGTTAGACTTTACCTTAAATAAGTCGGGTCTGTATTACAAAATATTGGTCCGAACCTGACCTGTCAGTCTATATAAAATTTTATTTCAGGTTTAAGCCTGACCTATTAGCCTATTTAAAAGCCTATTTCTAAATACAAACTTTTAAATAAGTCAACAACTTAAGACTTAAAGACCTATTATAAAAATACCTTAAATAAACTAATAACTTATATAGATTTGTATCAATATATTCTTAAGATGCTTCTAATAATACTAAAATTAATATAAAATTTTATATAAGAATTAATTAACAAAGAAATAAATTCATATACTCATAACATAAAATTATTAATTTAAATATTTAATATTTAATTAAAAGTAAAATAATATTAAATTATCATAATATCAAAGGTTAACAATAAAGGTAAATTAGTTCACTATAAATTATACAACAAACATTCAAAATATTTAATCTATATAATAGACTTGAAAAAAAAATCTATATGTTATTGTTTTAATAGTAAATAAATTTAAATAAAAAATATTAAATAGGTCGACCCAATAGCCTTGTAGGTTAGGTTTAAAATAAAAAGGTATAATATATTTAATTAAAAAAATTTCTATATTGACCTTAATCTGACTTATTTAACTAAATAGATCAAGTCAGGTTAGGCTTAAATTAGATCGAGCTACAGGCGACCGATTAGCGACCTATCGGTCGCCTGACCCATTTGCACTTTTCCTACCTTGTTTGGAAAGAAAACTAATACCAAGATGTCGGCCATATCATAATGAATGAGCAAAAACCCTAAGCAAGTTAAATATCTCTCTTCACGGTGTCACAATTTCAACTATAATTTAATATTATAAAAAGATTAGTAACATAATTAGAGGTGTCAAAACGAACTAAATTTAATAAATTAGTTTGGGATTAATATAATTATATCTGGCCAAATATTAGAATTAGTGAGAAAAATGATAACAATGATTCAATCTAATAAATGACTAAAACTAATTAATTTGATCAAATAAAAATTGAAATTAATAAATCTTAACCCTTCAAATTATTGAATTAACTTATTAGTATGATTATATAGGTAAATAAAAAAGGATTAATTTATTAATATATATATATATATATATATATGTACATGTATATATGTGTGTATGTATATTAAAATTATAACTATAATTTTAATATGTTAAATTTATACTTTAATACATATAATATTAAAATTATATATATGAATAATATTAAATAATTTTCTTTGTTTGAAATAATGAATTTATATATTTCATATTGACAATATATATTATATAAGTTTATCAAAATAAATAATTACATTAACATTGAAAAATAATCACACAAAGTAATTATTATAACTAAACATAATAAAATAATTACTATAACTAAATAAATATATTAATTAAAATAATAAATTATTATTAACTTTTTTTATTGAAAAGAAGATTTTACATTTTCCCCTTATTCACTAGTATTGCAAATATAATAAATTAAATCATTTTTTATAAGGTTTGAAATAAGATGTGTTTTAACATAACTTAATCTTTTATGCTAAAACTAACTTTGATCACTTTTTAAAATAAAATATTTTGGTTTTTGTGGAAGAATATCCCTTAAATAGATAACATAAACGTTATTTATTCTTTAATTCATAAAAAATAATTTGTTATTAAAAATGTTTTCTACATAACAATAAGAGAATTCAAATACAATTTTATAACTTTTGTCACAAAGTTAATTTATGTTTAATAGGTTATATTTGAATCCTTTCATCATTCTAATGTTATTGAGATGAGATAAATAATCTATATCAATCTGACTAATTTTAATAATTTTACATTTTATATCATTTCTACAAACTACATTTCCTCCTTGAATTGACTTGAAATAGATAAATTTGTTTAAATCTTTCACCATGTGCTTTAAGTAATCACTATCAAATAATCAATCATCTTTTGTGATATTTGTTTTTAAGTCCATCTGCAAAAAGCAATTATATTGATTTAGGTGCTGAAATTATCTTGGAATTTTTCAAATTAGTTCCTTACTCTTTTGGATGTTGACTTTTAATTCTCCCTCTTTCTGGATCACGAAGATCACGAATGAACAACTTTTTTTTTTGTAAGCATATAATATATATATATATATATATATTATGAATTTAATTAATAAAATATTTCTACCTATTATAATTAATAGTAAATTTTTTTTTATCTAAATTATGTAATTTTTACTCCTCTAATTATAAATTTTTCCATATTAAAAATTATTTTCCCTTGATTTTTGTACTATTTTAGTTGCACAAATAATAATACTTAAAAACATAATTATATTTATAATAATAAATTTTAATTAACTAATATTATAGAATTAGCAATAAATAAACAAATAAATAATGTAATAATAACATTTAAGGCATAACAAATTGTGAAATTTGCTTAGAACCGCCTAATAAAAATCAACTTAAAACTAGAACTGATACCATAGCAATCTAACTTAGCCAAATCTAGAATTAATTCAACTTATAATTTTAACCTATTGAGTTAACATATTATAATTGAATTAATTTGGAATTAATTTATTTTGACAATTCTAAATACAACTTCTATTCTTCTATTTCTACTCTCTCACCCACATTTTCTAATTAAAAAAAGATTAACACTTTATTCACCCATTCTTTTTCATTTAATCTACAGATGATTTTAAATATTATAATTCATCCATTTATACTTTCTAATAATTAATACTTTGCCTATCTAAACTACTTTTTATCCAAAATTTACTTGAAACTCCACATGTCTTGTTTATATTCTTTATTTTCCTAAATTTTAATTCACTTTGATGCTCATTTTACCAATTTACCCATAAAAATCCTATTTGACCCCTTTTATTTAGCAATTGTGAATAAAATTGTAAAAAATAAATTTTCAATAGAATTACAATTTTTTTAGAATAATTTAATTATAAATGAGCATCAAATTAATTCAAAATTTAGAGAGCTAAAGATTACAAACAATACATGTGACTTTTGTATTAAATTTTGAACAAAAATTAATTTAGGTGAGTTAAATATTAAAGATTTAAAAGTACAAATAAGCAAATTACAATATTTGAAATCATAATTAAATTAAATAAAAATGATAAAATCATGAGTAAGTATAATTTTACCTTTAAAAAAATTAAAATCTAATTAGGATGTGACAAACTCTCATCCACATCTTTTATTAAAGGATGTGACGCACCCTCATCCAAAATGTGAACTTAGCTTCTTTTGTAAAAAGATCTAGTACAGCATATTTTGCCAATTAGCTAAAAAGGATTATGTTTTATTTAAGGACATTGGCAATAGCAGTTTGGAATTAAGCCCCTGTGAATCAAGAAACTAGTTTATTCTCTTTTGCACTCATTCCCTGTTCATTGTCTCCTCAAAGATTGAGAAATCCACAATTCTGTGGACCTTATTATTTATTAGAAGAGAGTAAATGATCACACCCCTCCCCCCCCCCAAAGAATGCAACAAACATTTTCCTAAGGAAAAAGAGTTATAAATCAAAAGAACAATAATGTGTGGAAAACTGAAGGTTTCTTCGGTAAACCAAGCAATGAAAACCTCGGTTGAGCAACCCGCAGGTTGTTCAAAAAATCTTACTTTTTGTCTTTTTGGCCACGACAATACAGAAACAGACCAATAGAAAGGGAAACAAAAACCAGACAAAGACAGCTACAAAACCATAACCAGGAAACAATGCAAAGGAGGCAGAAAGCGGAGGCCTAAACTGCTTCCAAGATAGAGGTTACTTTCTACGATTTTACACTATGATATTTGTTGGAAGAAAGCCATCAAACAAATACAAAAGTGTGCAGAATGACAGGAAAATAAGGATGATTCACCATATAAGTTAAAAATTTATCTCGGTCTATTTAATAAACTTCTTGATATCCAAATGTCCTTTTTCTTTGTCAAATCTGTCACTCCAGAGGATAAGACAGAATATATATATAGATATAGACAGTGTTATCGCGGACCAAATTTACCCCTGAAGCCCCCATAAATTGTGAAGGGAAATCAATTCAAGATGATCTTACGTAAAAAGATGGAGATCAATTGCTGAAGGTGTGTCTTTTATGGCCTCGGATCCAAACACCAGCACTTATAATCTGATCTTGACATGGCATATAGTTCCTCCGGTGAGAAATTTTCAAGCTCCTTGGATTTCCATGAATCAGAATTGTCATATATATTACTTGGATTTAAGGATCCCAAGCCTTCTTCCTGATGAATTTGGCCTCGCATTCTCTTGTATAGTCTTATGACAGAAACGCAATCTTCATATGGGTCATGTATGCTTGTCTGGATATCATACCTATAAAGCCAACCGCATTCAAAATTATATTGAAGCTCAACCAAAATTATAGCAGGAGCAGTTAGCAAACAGCAATATTATTCATTGAAGTGTATAATGCAAATTCAACAAGCAAATGGAAATAATTATTCAGTCTTTGCCAAAAAAAAATTGCTGTCTAGGGGAGAAATCTATTGCTTGTGAGATATCAAACTTGTAATGAGATAAATGAGTTCAGATTAAACGTTTAAAACAGAAATTGATAAAGTAGAACAAGGAGAAATGGTTAAGCAATTTCTTTTTATTGCACTGACACTTCCTACCTGCCTCAGAGTCCAATTCATCTGACACATCCACCAATGCATAGACTTCACATTGACCATTTTGTTTTTTCAAGTTCAAAATAAGAAAACAACTAAAAGAATCTGTTATTAACCTTTAACAGTTGAGTTATAGCTCAACATAAGAATGTATAAATTTAATCATTAATAAAAAGGAAATCATGAAATCAGAAAAGCAATTCCAGATTGGATGAAGAAAAGGGCAGAAAAGTTAACTTGCCCTAGATATGTCCGAGTAAGGTACTTAAGTGAATGGCTGACCAAATTTGTTTTCATCAACGGGCGGTACTTAGCAGTGTCCCTACATGACAAAATATAAGCATTAGGTTTACTCTCAGATCAAAACACTTGCCATAATGCCACTCAAGGCATGGGTGAAACTCAACATAAAAGGATTCAGACCCAATAAATAGCATGGCCTCTAAAATAAGGAAATTATATTTATATGTGTTGACAAAGGGCTACTAACTATAGCAACTAAATCAAATCATAAAACCACAATCCTTGGATGTTGTGCCCTTACAGAACAACGCATTTCCTAAAAGCGTTTGATGAGTGTCATATATTGTATTAGATACAATATCGCACAAAATCAGCATGGCATAACCAAACTCCTAACTTCAGCAGTAGACTAATTTGATGGGCACTGAAACTGATAAGTCCAAGACTAAATAGCCAAGAACTCAAGAAATTTCACCCAAAAAAATTGTTCTCCTTGGTCCTTAAACTGTAGAAAAGTTTCTTGCTTCAAGCATAACCAAAAAAATTGTTGAGAGGGAGAATAGAAAATAAGCACAACAAAGTGAAAAAGTCTTCAAATCAGTGAAGCAATGAAGAAAATAAATCAAACATGATTTCGAGGACTTCTAGAATGATTAGCATTTACTATGTACGTTTTTCAAGAATATTCTCTTCTACCTCAACATGTGATCAGGATAACTCATATTCAAGCAAGCCAAATCATGTTCTAAGGCATGCCCTACAAGAAGCCTCGCCTTTCCACCATCCAATCTAACTTTGCCAATGGACTCTCCATTGTACAGAATTTGCAAAACCTTTTCTTGAACTTCCTTTAATGGCATAGCATCTCTAAGATGCTCCTCCGTCAACCCAGTTACATCATATCTGAAAATGTCAAGCAACGTCAATCCCAATAATAGCTTTTTTTCCCATTATGATCTTTTAGTCTGATAATAAAAGGAAACATTTACACCAAGAATAAAGCACCTATAATTGGTAACTGGGATTTGAGGCTGCACATAGGTGTGGAAAATCAAATTCTCATCTTCATCAACTAGGCACACTCTAGCACAGAGGTCCAGTGAGCCATCACTTCCACCACCCACCATTTCACAGTCCATCGCAACCACTCCAGGGTGACTGTCGGTGTGGTTTTCATTAATAGAAGCTGGATTATAATTTTGGGATCCTTTATAAGGTGACACCCCTGTGCCCTGCAACATTCTCACAAAGTTCATATCCTTCCATACATGCACATGACTAGATACACAGACTGGATGCAGATTTTTTCATGTGGTCAGGATCAACAGGACAGACACACAAATGATACTATACAGTGGTTTTCGCTTGATTGATACAATTTCTCACAAGTCAACTTACCAAAGGAGCAGGTGCAGTTAGGCAACATTTTCCTTTGTGCTCATTGAGAGATCCTAGAGAATCAAATAGTTTCAAGCAAAGTTGGCAACCATGTTGAGAGAACACCTGTGAACAAAGTTCTTTTGCCAATGGACCTAAAAAATAGGGGAAATCAATAGAATAAATACAGTAAGAGTTAGTTAGAATTCAACAAAAAATACAAAAACCAGATTAGTATAATGATGACTAACCAGTTAGATGTTCCCTCAGAGATTCAAACGATTTGCAGTGCTTTTGACAAACCCCGCATCTAGGCTGATGAGCTGAGTGATTAGATATTTTCATGTGCTCAATAAGATGCTCCTTTTTCTTATATTGCTTATAGCAAGCCGAGCATTTGTGTCTGTAAGAAGGAGAAAAATATCATTCAAACAAATGAGTCAAAGACACAATAATGTAAGGGGAAAAACAGAACCCGGATGAACATACAAACTTCGGTATGCTTAGTCTTATATTGTAACAATTATTATTCTTAATCTGTCCAAATCCACAAATATCAAGGGGATAATAAACTTAAATAGCATATCAAGTCCTATACAAAAACTGCATAAAAATACATAAAAACACTTAATATTAAGTCTGAGCAAGCATGAAGCTTAACTTAGCCCATAGAATAAACAATACACAAGAAGCTTTTCAGAGGTATTTTATATTATTCCAAGTTCGTTTTCATATTAAAGCCAACTCTTGATCATCCGCATTCTTGAACGTAAAGATTCAAATTCGAGAACGCACACATCACCTATTCATCCCCTAGTAAAAGAATAGTTGAAAAGACACAAACTTCTGTATACAGCATAGTCTTAGGTATAATTCCAATGATTTGGCCGGGTTGCATGCAATCGGATACCAAAACAGTATACACAATGACGAAGCTATGAGCAAGAGTGGCAAAATATATGACCTTTTAGTTGAGGTTTTAGGATTGTCAGCTTCAGCGTCCATCCAGATTAAAGAAACTACAATGCAAAGAAATAATGGCGCGTAATTACACTGCAATAATTTACAGGAAAGGTTGATAGTTGATGGAAATGGAATCTCTAAAATCCCGATTGAAGAGGAGTTAGGGTTTTAAATTATAGTTTTTCACCCATTTGGGTATGACAACCTGGGAAGAATAGCTTTGAGAACGACTGACGGACCTGAGGAGTTCTTGCGGGTGAACTGGTTGAGAGTAAAGAGAAGTGATCGTATTCACACGCGTGCTTACTCCTCCGGCTAATAAATACCCGATTTTTAATTTTTTTTATTTACAGATAGTTTAAAAAAAATGAAGAATGTAATTTTTATTTTTAATTTTATTCTTACAGTCCTAATAAGCATTCGACAATTTTGCATATCGATTAATTTGTAGAGAGTAAATTTGTAAATTACAACAACCATTTTTTTTAAATTGAGGTTTTTTTTTAAAAAAAAATTTGTGCATTCATCTTAAACAACAACAGGTAAAAAAGGATGAATGAAATAAATTTTAACCTCAATCTTCATTGGCCTCAAACAGTTAAAAAGTAAGTTTTTTAATGTATTTGGATTCTACAAAATTGATAAACATAGTATAAAATTGATAGTCGGCTTCCATTTATTGAATTGAGTTAAAAACATATATTATGATTAAAGAGAAAAGTTATACACTTTAGTTATGATAGTATCCTTACTCCACCTAATAAAAAAAAAATCAAATGCCAATTTTATTATTTATATATATCAATTTTTGTAACACCTTCATATATAAAAATTATATTTTACAGTTACCTACTCCTACCTGGTATTAAGAATAACGAAATAAATCTCTCTAAAGTATAAAATATATTTTAGAGAATAAATATAAAATATTATGACCCTTAATTAAAAATAAAATTTAAAATTTAATAAATAATAATTAGCTAAAAATGATTTTTAAATTTATAATAACTCGCTCTTCTAATTTTCTTATAGAAACAATAATATTTTGGGATTCTAATATTCTACTTTTAGCTGGTATAGCCAATAAAAGGGGCAACATATGTCGCCATTACGAGGACATCTACACACATTCATTGAGATCATTTTGTGGGCGCTGATCAAACTTTCAAGGTGATTTGAAGACTATAGATTGAGTTGAATGAGGGCTCATTCCACGGAGCTTTCTGGGTTGAATGTTGATGCCCGGGCAAAGGTATGATTAGTGTGCTTAATATCATTATTATATGCGTTACTGATAGTAATGTGATTGTAACACATCCATGCTTGGATCAAGTAATGACAAAAAACCAACTTTACTAATACCCATGCGAATAGAGTTATAGACAAGTGTACTACAAAAGACAGACGCACCTACTCACAAAGCATTTGGACGAAGTTATTTTCTTTACTAAAGTGTATAAGACAAAATGCAGCATTAAGTAGTAGGCATTGGCTGATTGTAACTAGCGAGCCTTAACAGCAAAGCAACGCCCTCAACTTGTTTTCGAGAATGCTCCATCAATTCCAGTACTTTCATGGGCTTTCCCCTCCACTTTCTTTTGTCTTCCACCGATGTTGCAAGTATTTTGTTATTTTTTTGGGGCTAAATTTTATAAAATAATTAATTTTTTTTAGCAGTTTGCTGTAAATAAGCCTAGTTCGTAACCCGTGTCAACTAAAGAGAACTCTAATTTACCATGTAGTTGCTTGTCTTCAGTTGAAATAAAAAAACTAAAGGCCCGTTCCTTGAAAACCAATGTTTAACGATATAACCAAATTTTGGATCCAGCACAAAGACAATCCAAAAGAGAGATGATTCAAACGTAGGAGCAGAGTAACTCTAGGCCCAAAAATAAAAGGCGAGAAGAAAAGATATATCACCTTGTCACAGTAAAATTGAAGAATGCTTCAAAGACAAACAGGAACAGAAACAAAGTAAAGGCAGTTAAAATTGGCAAGAGTTTAATTTCTTTCCTCAGTTTTTTCCCCTCCGGTAGGAACCATAACCATGGTCTTGCATCAAAGTGTCATACTAAGATACATTGCAGTAACTTAACCAACAAATTCAACCGCCCCGAGCTTCTCTCCTTGTGGCGTCGTGCAATAATTCAATGTCCACCCCTTCAGGAGGTAATTGCACGTATCTCACCACCGATCCTCTGATAAAGCAATTCCTTACTGAAAGCTGCCATCAAGCAGAAACGCATAAATACAGTCATAGGGAGGGATGCAAGAAAACATTACTTTCAATACCATTAAATATCTAGACAGAAACAAGATATTGATTCGAATTAGTTGCATTAACACTGTTGAAACTAATCTCTTTGAGATATTTATAATTAATTGCACTACCACTGTTGAAACAACTCTCTTCAAAGCTACACAGCACACAAATACCATCATCTGAATCAAACTAGCCTCATTAGTCATTTTCCAAGATATTAAAAGTTACTATCCCATTTTTAAGTTGAGGTTTGGTGATGTAGGTTACTTCCTATCTAAACCTATGTTTCGTAATCCTTTTAAACTTCCAGCATCCATATCCTAAGCAAGCACAATAACATTATATAGTTCTTTTTCACCCCGCTATGTCAGTGAAACACCTACTCTGATATTAGTGTTTATCCTATATTCATCAACCTAGTATTCTTCTAAGCTATATTCGCATTTTGCAGACGGCTTATCTCAAAAATAATGGGATGGGTAAATGGTATTCTTATATAGTATTCACCCTTCAACTGCAAAGCTGGATTTGGCTCAGTGCACTTTTAGCAAGTGAAGTGCACCATAATAACAGTTGATGAGAAAATCAATGGTTTAGATTTTGATAAATTACAAACAGTTTAAAGATTTTTAACCACCACCGACTTTAATTTTTCATCAATGGTAATTACGGGGCACCTAACCCTTTAAAGTATATAATACTCACTTCAGAGAAGCTGGATCCTGGAAAGCTACCTATCAATCATAAAAAAACTCATAATCCTAAAGCACTTCTCCATTTATCAATTATCCTGGGTCAAATAACCCATTCTTCTCCAATACTTGCTTAAGCTACGCCTATAAATTGGTCAATTATCCCTAGCAGAAGTATTAACATATTGAAAAGTAACGAAGGGAACTAACCAGAAGCAAACGGTCAAGCATATATGATAAAACCTTACATATGCAGAAATGTACGCATATGCAAGAGCAAATGTATGCAGACACACAAAAGGGAAAAACCATTAGATTTCCAAAATACTGAGAAACCCTTGTTCTATAATTCCATAAGATAAAAGAAGTATCATCAAAACTTAAAATGCCTTTTTTGTTGTTATTCTAAAGGAAAGAACTGGAAAGCACGGTACTTTACCTTGACTAGTGAAAGGGAGCCCATTGTACACACCGGGAAAAAAAAAGAAAAGAAAAAACTGAAGAAGAAGAAGATCCAAAGTCTATAATCTTGGGGAGTTGAAGGTAACAAGAAGCTATTTGGAATTATAGTAAGGTAAACCAAATTCTCAAACAAATATAACATTCATTCAACATGGCACCATGGGCACGTACTGTTAAAACCAGCCCGGGAAATTAGTGGCAGGTTAATCCGCTTCTCCACACTTGTTCTTATCGAAAGAGATACAAAAATATATTTAACTAACTTAGTATCTTCCCAATGAGATACACCTAAATGCTTATTAGCGAAGTTAGTGGTTTTCATTTGAACTTTAGTGTGCAATTAAATTGCCAACTACGATACCACACAACCCACGGAATACTAACCCAGACCAGCATTTGTCAATCTGAGCAAGCTCATGAACAAATCGTCAATTGAAAACCCTATAAATATTAAATTCGAGACAAAATAACTCACAAACAAATAATGCAGCCAGAAAATGTGAAGTGAAAATATCACCAAAAAGACTCACTTTTCGTAATAATACTATAATACTTAAATACTCCAAGACAACAGGTTATTAAAAAAAAAAAATCTTTTTGACATGAGACCAAACCCTAATAGGTTCAATAAAACGTTGACACATACCATGTGGGGATACTTGTCTTGATCGACAACACGAGTGTTCTCGAGCTTGATGTTAAGGTATTGATCAACTGAATGCAATGTGCCTCTGATGGCCAAATCGTTCTTCAGCTCCACCGTGACTTCTCGGCCTACCAAATCCTTAAAGTACGAGAAGAAAAGCTACACCAAAACCGAAGACCACCGAGGGGGAGACGCGATCGAGGATCCAGACATCAGAAATAGAAAACTACAGAAAACACTTGGAAGGAAAAGGAATCCCAGAAAATTTGAAGTAAAAGGTGTTACAAATCTAGAAAATTATGAAGGAATTTACCATCTTCGCAGGCCAACACAGAAAAAGACGAGCACTTTGTGGTGTTTGTGTATGAATTTGGGGGCCGGAACTCCCGAGCTTATCAGCTTGGCAGAGCAGAGCAACCAGCGAATACGGGGAACTCAGTTCTCCGTGACTACGCGCTACTACTGAGTACCACCACGTTAATTTGGCACTAAACTGACGAAATTATCCGCAATTGACATTGGAAGTCCAACCAGAACTCAATTTTATTAGCGTAAATTTAATGAAATAGTCCTCCAAAGATGCTCAATACCTCATTTCAGTCCTCAAATGTTTATAGTTTTTTTTTTTTTTTTAATTTAGAAGTCATTTAATTAATAAAAAATTACATGGAAAGTGTAAACCCTAGAGAGGAGGAGATAGATAAATTGTTTGGGTGTTTACTAATTAATAAAATAGTTCCCGCTAAGAAATCATTTCGTTAATAAAAAATTATACGAAGAGTATAACTTTTGATAAGTAAATAATTTAATTAACTATTATTTAATAAAGTAGAGAAGTAAGACTTCAAAGAATTGTTACTTTCTACATGGAGATGCCCCCTAAAACTTGGGGTAAAAAATTTATATATAGTATCAAAAGAAATTTGTGAAAAATACTCCAGGTTGAGCCCTCCTAAACAAATAGAATAATACTTTTTTAATGGCTGTATTTAGTACTAATAATTAATAAAATAACTAATAATTGATAAGTCAATTCAAAGTTAAAAGTTAGTTGATTGCATTAGAAGTATTTAATAAAATTAGTTACAAAATAAAAATGACATATTAATATAAATAAATATATGAATTAAATTAATTCATATTTATTTTAAATTTAAATTATATTAATACAATCAAGATATTTAAAATAATATAATTACCTAAGATTGAATTAACTATGTCCATGACATTATATAATATCTATTTATTTATTATTCATTAATAGTATAATCATTTAAAATTTAATTAATTAATTATGATTATTTATTTATACTTATGATGTTACTAATAATTAGTAACTTGCTAATAGTTGATAAATTAATTAGTAATTAATAACTTAGTTAAAAATTGAAAGACAGCTAATTGTATTAAAAATATTTAGTAAAATTAATTATTAAATTAGTTATAAAATAAAAATCACATATTACTATAAATAAATATATGAATTAAATTAATTCATATTTATCTTAAATTTAAATTATATTAATGTAATCAAAATATTTAAAACAATATTAACTATGTCCATGACGTTACATAATATCTATTTATTTATTATTCATTGATAGTATAATTATCTAAAATTTAATTAATTATATTATATGATGTCACATATTTATTTATACTTATTTAGTTATTTTTATTTATTTATATTGAATTAATAAATATATGTCAAATATTTATTTACATAGTTAGAATATAGGTTATAGTTAGAAAATAGGTTGTTATTTAATTAAAATAATATGGATAATGTTGAAAAAAAATTTAAAAATTATTAACTTATAAGATACAAATTAACTTGTGGAACTTATCAAATAAGAATTTATTTAAAAAAAAAACTAATGTGTTATACACTTTTAAAAACCTATTACTAAGTCAATAAATTATAGATTAGTTTATTTGTTGCACCAAACCTATATTATAATTTTTATATAATATTTTTAATTTAAATTTATTTGAGCTGCATTTTAAAAAATTAAAAATTGATTAAAAAAATAAAAATTGGTATATAAAAAAATTCAGTCAAATATTAGTTCATACTTTCAAAATAAATGAATAATAAAATAGTTCTTAATATAAAAATTTGAGCTATAAAATATTTTTAGCTTTTCTTAGATATATTGTTTATGACATGATTTCTATAATTAAATAAATAAAAAGGCCTTAATTATTTATTTTTAATTATATTGGAGCGGTATTTTATAGATTATAAATCATCTATATGATCCAAAACATTTTTAAAATTAGAAGAATCTCAATTCTTAATATAAGAACTTCAACTTTCTTTATCAATATTTTAACTTATTAAAAATTAATATAATAAAAATTAAATATTGAAAAACAAGTTAAAGATGAGAAGATAAAAATCAAATCTTTATTAATTTACAAAAATAAATAGCTACAAATGATTTTTAATGTAAATAATATTAACTATAATATTCATTATTATACTTCTATATCCTTTTTAATCTTACATTTTTTTATAAATATTTTAAGTATTTAATTAGTATTGAATTTATTATATTAAACCCCTTTAAAATTTGTTCCATGCTATGCCTTTGTTTCAGCAAAATATAAAAAGTTGTGTAGTACCTCGTTTTGTATTACAAGAACTACTTCCTATAACTTTTAGTTTCATATTATTAATAAATATTTTTTGAAAATTGCTCGAGTGTGCGAAATTTTATGAATTATATCCACCAAGCAATTTGAAAATATAAAAAAAGTTACTTATCTATCTTTCTTATTATAATTTTTGTTATTAATTAAAAATTTATTCCTTGAAAAGTTAATTTCATTTGAAAACAAAAATTACTCGCATGACTATCAATCAATCAATTCCTTATTTTAACTAATAACATTAGACTAGATGAATCGGTAATGAAATTGTGAAGGAGGCAAGTTAAAAAGTGCCACGTGTCAACCTAGGTGATGATTTGTTATCACCATACACAATTTCTCGCATAGTTATTTGATTAACTAAAAACGTATAGAGAGCAAATTTATGATATTAGTCTTTTTTAAATAAACCAGTTCTTTGATCAGACTTCTCAATAAGATCCCTCCCCTGCTCTTTTCTAACAAACTGTAGGTTTATGGAAGGTTTTTTATTTTTCCTTTTTTTTTTTTCTAACACTAAACCTCTGCATAAAATTCATAAATAAATGTGTTCTCAAAATTAGGTAAAAAAATTGACTCCTCTTCGTAGCTGTAGCATTTTCAAACGGGATTGCATTCAGCTAATTTAATGTCTGGAAACAAAAAACTACACGTACTTAACAACATTAATAAGTTAAAACCAAGCATGAGACTTCCGATACGTTGCAAATCCTTCATTGATTAGATGGTAATTGAAGAATTTGAAAATCCCTTTGCTTTCTTAAAGCATGATGACACAATTTGTTACAGTTAATAAGATAGCATGAAATGCTCATGGATTCAACGACCATTTTATATTTTTAATTGATAATAGTAATAGATTAATATTTTATTTCATTTTTATATTTGCTATAGTGAAATATTATAAGGATGAAATTAAAAAAAATCAATGACAATAATTTTTTAACAGAAATTTTTTTTTCCAAAAATATTGAAAAAAAAAAAAGGTGCAAAAACTCAGTTCCCCAGTGTAAATGGCAATCATTATCACAGATAATTTAAACAAGTGATATGGCAATGCCAACAAGGCAGTAGTAACATGTCATTTATGTAAGCCATATCCATTTACTACCCTAATTGCCAAAAAACGTCCAACATCATCTGATAGTATGACATTGATAAATCCCCAACATTTTTTGATAGTATGACATTGATATGTTCTTCAAGTATGCTAGCCTTCTGTTTCCCTAAAAAAATAAAGAAGATATTTTAAATATATATATATATATATAAACATAAACAAATAATGATATATAAGAAGATTGAATGAAATTTTAAGATAGTATTATTTTAAAAATATTATTATTATTTTCATAAATTCATTTTAAAAAATGAAATAAAAATTTCTTCACTTGATGAAACGCTCCATTTCATAATTCCTACTACACATACATTTTGCTTGTCCTCTTTCCATCCATCCATAACATTAGAATAAAATAATTGGAGCGCTACATTTGAAGTCCCTTGCAACCCCCTTGACAACCAAATCTAATCCAACAATGGCATCACACTCAAGGGCATATAATGAGTTTCTAGACTGGTAAACATTTAACGGAGATACAGATACAGAGAAGAACACATGATGTCCCAGTTCGGTCTCATAAACAGAGTAAACAAACATTTTTTCAACAATTACGGACCGAGCAGCGATCAAAATACTTCCAGACAAATGTTAACAATAGCAAAAATTTTAAGATCTTACGGATACATATGCAATGCAGACCAAAAACAGCCCAAGAACAAACTACATTTACATCTCCTAGACTTACCCCTAATCTAATCAATGATCATCATCTCTATCTGTGGCCCTATCTATGGCTCTCGCTCATTTTTTTTAGAATCAGAGGGAGAGGGTTACACAGAAAGCTGTTCAAACTATAGCCTTTGCTTCACCCTCCTACCATTTATGTCACTGCCATCGAGAATCACTTCGTTCCCGTGCTTAGACATGAAGGTGGAATGCTCAGTAAACCTAGCCACGTACTCCAGTAGTTCAGTCAGAACCGACGGGCAACTTTCCTTCAAGTACTCAAAACCATCAGTCTGCATAACAGCTAAACAACAAAATAGAAGTTTCAATTGGCTATTATATTTCAAAGCTTTAAAAGTATCATTGTTTCACAATTTCTTTGAAATCAGTACAAATTTGGAAAATGCCCATTAAACAAACCAAAATATTCTTGTAAAGAACAGGTTGGGCTGTTTATTATATAGACAACAGTCTTCATTAGATAAAATACAAATCTTCTAAGCCATGTATCCATTCCTACATTATGTATTATTCTCACCATTTTTCAATAAATGAAAATCTTTTTGAACAGGAAGAAGAAAGTAGAAAAGCAGAGTGGAGAACTACTACACAATTCCATGTCATACAGGCAACGGAATCAACATCTACAAAGCAACACAAACTATTGTCATAAGATCTACAAAGCCACAAACTATTATCACAAGAAAAATATTCTGTGAATTTTAAACCACAATACTTATTGTTACAAAATATTACTAGTTCCAAGACCTAGGCAATTATTTGATTAGAGTTCCAATCGCAGAACTGCATTAAAAGTATAACCGTCAGCATTTAATTCACTATGAATTTCTCTTTCTTGAATACAGACTTCGAGATCCAATGTTTGCAAAGCCAGACTAGACCGGATCGTCCGACCGGCACCCTAAACAGCTTGAGTCGATCCTTAAAACCGTTTTAGTAGTCGGACCAGTTTGAACGGATACGAACCAGACAGAACTGACAAAAACCAGATCAAAGTGGAAAACCAGTCCGGTTATTGAAAACAGTTTTAGTCCCTTTTTTTTTTTTTTTTGGGGGGGGGGGGGGTGGGGGAATCCTTACTGGGTTATCACTCTCAAAAGCCCGATTCACAAATTTATTATTTTATATAGATTAAGACTTACATTTTGAGAGTAAGTATTCAACTTATTTATAAAATTTTATATAATTTTCTAATTACAATATTATCCAATCTAACCATTAATATAATCGGTTGAATCATTTAAACTATAAAATGAAAGCCTTTCCGGTTCGATTTGATATTTAAAACATTGTCTACATCTTTTCTTGTTTGAAAGCAAGCCAAATGAGGGAGAGAGGAGAAGGAAAAGATAGGACGGCAATTGATGTTACTGCCTCGGCTTTTAACTTGTATGCAACAAGACAGAAGTTGAAGCATAGAAAAATTCACCTCTGAGATTTTCAGGAGTTGCAATGAATTTAAGACAGACTGCTTTCAGCTGGAAACAATGATGCTGCTCTGCCAAAGCTAGAGTTGTAGCCACAGTGTTTATTGCAACATCTTCACATAGACTGGCCTCGCACATCAATCTAAGCCTCTCTAAGCCATACCGATCTGCTGCTGCTAACAGATGCTGAGCCATTAAGGTAGTTGCCCATTTTGAGTTCAGACCAGTAAGCTCTTCCATGTCAGGCAGTGAGTCCCAGTATATAAAATGAAGCAATGCCTGCACAACAAAATAACAAGGTACAGTGCAACTGACAATTCATTTTCACGTGCACGATACTTAACAGGTTACCAAGCAAACAATTGTCAACTGTCACAGTATCATTAAGAACAAGTTTCGTACATTATAGTAGTTCTAAAACGGAAGGAGTCAACAACCCTTCATAAACCAACAAGTTTACTTGCAAATACATTTTAGAATAATACACCTAACTGATGCCAAAAAAAGCGGTTATGCACAAGGTAGTGCATTTTACTAGGTCACAATAAGATGGCTAATAGCAGCACCAAAGAAAAAAAACTCGGGAAAAAAAAATGAGACGGAACACAAAATCGCGAAGCACAATACGCTTGATATGATTAGAATCTTAAAAACAAAATTAAGCAACTACCTTTCAAACAGAAATCAACAAAAGAAACAGTAAGAGCATTTGATCAGACCTTAAAAACTGGGGCCTCCACATCTTCAACTCTTATACATTGAGTGTTCTGATCTTTCATGGGACCAAAAAGTTGGGCTCTGAAAACAGGTGAACGAGCTGCTAGTACTAATTTGTGAGCAGAAAATATTTCCCCATTGACTTCAAAACTCACATCACATCCTTTCCCGCTTTCCAGTAGCTTCCCAAATTGCTGACCAATATTAGAAGGTGGTAACGGTATAGAATATATTTTAGGGCCCTCCGTGCGAGACGTGACAACACCAACGCTACAGTTAACACAAAGACAATCATCCTTGAGGTAGTCTGATGTCTCCAGAGCAGTCCTCTTAAAGAACCGCTTGTAACCCCTGCATCGCCCAATCAACGGTCAATTAACATTACTGTTCAATTTCCTGACTCAGTACTACATTCTACAATTGATTGCATAGTATAGTGTATAGATCGAAACTTAACCGAATAAACCATTATAGGGGAAAAAAACATTTCCAAACTATCAAAGGATTACCTAAATCAAGAAAAAGGGTTCTAGGGCAATGAGATAAAAAATTATAATAGAAAATAATAACAGAAAATATGAGAATTCATTCAGACCCAACATACCACATGCTACCGCGGTATTTTAACGTGTACGGCCCGCTCTCCAGCGCCCTGTCGAAATGGCTATGTACCTTATGCCTCTCTTTCCCGCTCTGATCCAAAAGGGTCAACTCAAAAAGCGCTCTAACGTCTGTCCCCTCACTGGCAAGCGCAATGAACATTGATAC
Organism: Sindora glabra; assembly: GCA_020226215.1. NCBI lineage: Eukaryota > Viridiplantae > Streptophyta > Magnoliopsida > Fabales > Fabaceae > Sindora > Sindora glabra. The sequence goes on along the minus strand of CM035228.1, from coordinate 8,177,004 downwards.
GTACATAGCATTGTCCTCGACGCTCTTCCCGTCCGGGTAAAAATAGATCGCCCACTCATACCCACCGACTGAAAAGGTGTCCGATGCGATGTATTTCCCAATCCCAATTCCCTTCGATAACGAATAACCCGTGACCTTGAATTCATGAGAACCCCTTACCGTGTCGGTGATTGATGTGGATGAGGTTGTCACCGCCGACGAAGAGGAAGGGGAAGAAGGATTTGACGATGGCTTAGAGGTTTCCCGTAAAACCTTTCCCATGCGAAATCCACGACTAATTGAATCCACAATGCCCAAAATTTCCCAGGAACGGTTCAAGAATGAAACCCGACCAGCGAATTAGAGGATTAGGAATTTGGGATCAGGATCTATGATCCTTGAGCAAAACCGCGTATGAATTGAGCTTTCTGACTATAAATCGGGGTCAAATCTTACAATTATGTGGGCAAATCGAGAGTTTGATGAGAAGATCTAGGTTTCCGTCAGGGAGAATTGCCAATTCTGGAAGACGAACCCCCTTTTGGGTTTGGATTCGGAGAGGCGGAGAACTTTAGAGAGAGAGAGAGAGAGAGAGAGAAGGTACGATAAGTGACGGACGATGACCTTAACTGGGGCTTAAATAATTCATTTTCGGACAATAATAATGCGCAGCTCCTGTCTACCGATCCCGGCCAACTCGCTTTCCTTTTAAGACACGTGTCCGTAGACGCCAGAGAAATTTAAGTCGGTAATTTAACTAAAAAAATTCCTTGTGAAGAAAAAAGTTTTGGCGTATTGTAAATTAAAAAAAATTAAAGTTCTCTTCAAAATATTTAATTTATATTAATTTAAATTTTAAATTTTTAAATTTAAATAAATAAAAATGAAAAATGCATGAAAGATTCTTATTGGATTTCGTTAAATTTAAAAGAAAAATGAGTATAGTAAAGCAAAATGTCAATAACATAAAGTATAAGTGAATTTTTTTAATATTTTATATTATAAGCTAATAAATTATAAATAAAATTATAGTATAAGTAGGTAAAATGTACTTTTTTTTTAACGAATACAAGTAAATAAAATGTTAACTATACGAATTATAAATATACTTTTTTAATATTTTATATTATAGATAAATAAGTTACAGTTAAAATTATATTTTAAACGGATGGCAGGCTTTTTAAAAGAAATTATTAAAATTTTTATTATTAATAAAATTTTTGAGTTACAATGACTTAGTTAATGTTGTATTATTTTTTATTTATTAATAATATAAAAAATTTTATATTAATAATAAATTAAATGTAAATTCTTTAATGATATTACTTAATAATTTGCATGTTGATTCCAATTCCAAATCCTAATTTTAATAATTTTAACATCACTGTATAGTCAGCTATGGCGGTGCTGGCAGAGCACCGTCGGCACTAGCATTGGATGAAAAACAATTTTAAAATCATTTTCTGTCGTTCACAGTAATCGCATTCCTTCAACCTAAGCACGTCGAGAAATTTTGACGAAATTTTGACAAAATTTTAAAACTGGATTTTATTTTATTTTTTTATCCGATTCTAAATTATTTTATATACAAGTTTAATTTAATTAATAACTTTTCTACTTCCTTCTTGAAAAGAAAAGTTGGTAAAATAATTGCAAGGATTAAGATGATGTATTAAAATAAAATAAATAATTTATTAGATATGTTTGTATGGATTAACATTAATTAATTTATTGAAATATTTATTTAAATAATTAATTTTATATTTTAACATTAAGTATAGAATAGATTGGATTCTGATTCAATGTGTGTGATGTTCATATATAAACTCATATGAGTAAAAATCCTAACATGCAACCCTTTAGTGATCAGTGATTCCCTATCACAAGTCTAATTATATATAAAAAGATCAGATTGTCATTCAAAAACAATGAGAATTACTACTCTTATGAAATCTCTCTATCTTTTTTCTTTGAATAAGCTAAAAGATGAAATAGATTGTAAATTTTACTCATTATTATTATTTAGGTTGATCATGATTTCATCAGATTATGCATCAAGTTCATTCATAATTTAATTATAATTAATTTATATTATTTAATATTTAGATAAATGATATCAGAGCATGGTTGATAATTAAGGGTGCAAATGAGTTAAGTTGAATTGGGCTTTATCTTAAATAGGTCAGACCTACTTTCTAAATCATTAGCTTGAACTTGGATTGTTAGCCTATAGAAGGTCAAAATTCAAGTTCGGCCTAACCTATTAAAGAAGTCTGACTTGACCTATTAGCTTATTTAAAAGCCTCTTTATATAAATAGGCTTTCAATTTTGCAAATAGACTAAAATTTTTTTAAGACCCAAAATTATCCAATGGCTTAATAATATATATATATGTGTGTGTGTGTGTGTGTGTGTGTGTGTGTATTAAAATATCTATATTATTTGTATGTATAATATATATTATATTATATTATTTATACATATATTTATAATTAAATAGACCGGCCTCATAGGCTGGCCAATCGAGCCTTAAAAAAAAAGTCTGACCTATTTATTTAAATAGGTTAATTTATTTAGATAAATAGGTCAGGTTAAACTAAGCCTTAAGTAAGTTAGGTCATAGGCTCATAATGTGTCACCTGACTTACTTGCACCCCTATTGATAATATGTTAATATTAATTATCAGTATCATTATATTAATCTAATTAATTTAATTAATCTTAGCAAAATTCATAAAATTTCTAATTTTTCCTTTTTTGGTACAATAAACCCTTAAAATTGAGGATTTTGATTCTAAGATAATTTGAATCAATTTTTTTTCAATTGAATTACGAATTCTATTTGTATGAATACATAGAACATCATATTATTACTTAATTAGGTCTTGTTTCTGTGAATATTGTGAATAAAAGGCAATGAAAATTTCGAATCCTTAGAGATTTTATAGGCTTTTATTTATATGATTTCAAACTCGTTTTCGTTGGATTTATACATAGGTTAATTTCAAAAATAGAATAGATGCATTTTATTATGTTAAAATGAATTGAAAATTGAATTTTGAAGCTTTAAAAAGCCATTAATGGCCGGAAAAGCACCATAGCCAAAACGGCTAGTGCTAGAGGTTGATGAAACCTCCAGTCCAGCCAACCCACATGTGTACAAGCACATGCGACTCATACGCTAAGCGGGCCTTTGTTTTTGGCCTAATTGTGTAGAATTTAATTTTTTATTCATCTATCATTTTTTTAAAATTTTTATGACCATTAAATATTTATTTTAAATTTTATAAGCTTTTTACTATGTGAAAATATATTTTATTTATGAAATTTTGGCCTTTCATGAATATTCTTTATAATATTTTTGGGCTTAATGAAAAGTCACTCTCTCTAGTTATGAGTATAGTTATATTTGACAAATTGTTAAATCTTTAATTATGCATATTTCATATATATATGAGTACTAAGAAATTATTTGATTCACACCAATTGATTTTTAGGATTATAACGAGGTTGTTTTACACGAATAAAATGTTATCCTTCTGGGAGGTTTAGGAACATATTGCATAAATAATTGATGCATCTTATCAGTATAACGTTGTTAATATAATTTTAAGGTTTAAACTTTTTTAAATAAGCATGTGGTATTTATAATATTTCAATGTTTCTTGTACCCTATTAATATGACTATGTTTGTTATATTCTTATGTAGACTCTTATACAAGCCAAATCATATGGTATATGTAATTTTGTTGGTGCCACTTTGTTATATAGTTACTTGACTGATTTTTGTTTTAATTAGGAATCTTGTATAATAATTATGTTGTACATGCATAATTAATATTTCCCAATTTCATAACATCAGTCTCGGCCTTTCAGCATCTATATGTGGTGAGGACTCTTAATGGAACAAACTATGATAAGTGGAAAGAGTTTTTAAACATGTACTTGACAATTTATAAAGAAAATCTAACTCTTATAGAACCAAAGCCAGTTGATCTCCTATTTGAGTCTAGTACTACAAAATAAGACTCATCATAAGTAATGGTGTAAGTCAAATTAGATCTATTTAGTAGTGATCAAGTTCATTATTGAGAAAGAAATTAGAGAAAGTATCCTAAAGAAGGACACTATTATGGAATGCATAAAAGCTATTAGAGAGAAATTCAAAAAAAATGCTAAAAAAGGTAAAAGACAATAGAAGAAATTTAAAGGCAAGTGTAATTATTACAAGATGTCCGAGTGCTATAAGCTAAAGAACAAGCATGAGAAGAAAGGTATATATCCCATTTTTACCCCTAACTTTAATGTGTTTTAAGTCCAATAATCTTAAGACATCTTCCAAATTTGTGTGGTTGGATTCTAATGCAACTGTTCATGTTGCAAATTTTTTGAAGGGGCTCAAAAACTAGTGTATCCCAAGTGAGTGAGAGAAGACTATCTTGGAAGTAACAAGGAGTAAGGTTAAAGTTTAATATATAAGATCTGTTTCTTTATATTTATCTTTTGGACACATTTTAGATTCGAATAATGTTGTTTATGTACCTTCAACCAGAAGGAATTTGATTTCCAATTTTGTTTTAGACAATTATGGTTATTCCTTTTGGCAAGGAATTAGAATGATTGAAATTTATTATGATTCTGTTGTTGTTAGTATTGTCACTTTATAAAATGGTTTATATCATTTAAATTTGAATAATTATCTTGTTGTGTCTTCTGATGCACCTATTAATATTGTGATTAGGCATAAATGTCCTAAAATAAGTGAGAATTCTTCCATTTTGTGGTATCGACAATTAGGCCACATTTATAAAGAGATATTAGAAAGATTGGTCTAACAAGGTGTGTTGTTAAATCTAGATTTCTTAGATTTTAAGACTTGTATTGATTGTAGTAAAGGAAATTTTTTTACTAGAGCTAGAAACAAAGGGGCACGTAAGTTCGAAAACATTTTGAACCTGATACACACTGACATATGTGGGCCAATTACACCTGCAGCTATTGATGGTTTCAAATACTTTATTACATTTATAAATGACCATTCCAGATGTGGTTGGATTGACCTTATACATAAAAAATCAAAATCTATAGATGCCTTTAAGAACTTTAAGGCAGTAGTTAAGTTAAAGATTAGTAAGGTTATAAAGTGTGTTAGATCAGATAGGGGTAGAATGTATTATGGAAGATACACTAAGGCAAGTAAAAATCTTGATCCATTTGCTTTATTTTTGTGAGCACATAGTATTAAGACCTAGTATACAATGCCTAGCACCTCACAACAAAATGGGATTGCAGAAAGGCATAACCATATCCTAATAGATGTGGTCAGAAACATAATTAGCCACTCCTTGTTTCTAGAATTCTTATGGGGCGAAGCCTTAAAAATTATAGTCTATATCATGAATCAAGTACCTAGTAAGTCAATTCCAAAAACTCCATATGAACTCTTTATTGGAAAAAAACCCAGTTTGAAATATTTTCGAGTATGGGATTGTAAGGCAAAGGTGAAGCCATATAATCCTAGTTGAAGAAATTAGACTTCAAAATAATCAATAGCTTCTTCATTAGGTACTGTACTAGATCTAAAGGTTAAAGATTTTATTATCCTACTCACACTACCAAGATCATCGAGTCTGATCGGGTATTCTATTTTGAAGATGACTTAGATAGTGGAAGTTCGATTCTTAGAGCTATCAATTTACATGATAAGACTACTATTTTACCCATACCTATTTTAACACATTTACCCATTAAAGGGGATAATAATGAAAATCTGAATCAAATAGAAGAAAAACCTAATATGGTAAAACTTGATGAGCTAACCATTGAATTAAGATGATCTTAAAGAGTTTGCACACCTATAATATCGAATGATTATATCATGTACTTACAAAAATTTGAATTAGATACTATTAATGGGATGGATCGTATATCTTTTCAGCAAGCAATGTCAAGTCCTCATTTTTCTAAGTGGTAAGAGGCTATAAATGATGCAATTTCCTCTATACATTACAATCACTTGTGAAAGCTTGCTGAGTTACTAGATGGATATAACTTAGTTAGTTATAAATATGCGTTTAAAATTAAATAGAGCACTACTAGTGAGATTGAAAGGTGTAAAGCCAAACTTATGGCTAAAGGCTATAATCAAAAGAAAGGTATTGATTACACAAAGACTTTCTCTCTTATGTCTACTAAGGATACTTTTAGAGTTATCATGGCATTTGTTGCATAATTTGACCTTGAACTTCATCAAATGGATGTCAATACTACTTTTCTAAATGGAGATTTGCATGAAGAATTTACATGACTCAAACGGATGGTTTTGTTGAACCCAACAAAGAGCACTTAATGTACAGCTTACACAAATCTATATATGGGCTAAAATAAGCCTCTAAGCACTAGCACCTAAAGTTTCATGAGATCATTACTTCTTTTGGATTCATTGAGAATGCTTCAGATCAATGTATTTATCAAAAATTTAATAGAAATTTTTTTTTATTTTAGTGCTTTATGTTGATGATATTCTATTAGCCAGTAACTTAAAGAATTTTTTAGATAAATCAAAACACATGTTATTATGCCATTTTAAAATAAAGGATCTTGGTGAAGCATCATTTGTTCTTAGAATTCAAATCTATCATAACAAAACTTATGCTATTTTAGGTTTGTCTTAAGCTAATTACATAAAATAAGTGCTTAAAAGATTCAAAATGAATATTTGTGCTTCCAGTGTTGCATCTACTCAGAAAGGTGATACATTATCTCGATTGTAGTGCTCTCATATTGATATTGAAAGGGTTGAAATGGACAAGATTCCTTATGCTCCCACTGTTGGTAGTCCTATGTATGCATAAGTATGCACTCATCCAGATATAACTTTTACTATTAGTGTGCTTGGCAAATAATTAAGTGACTATGGGATGGATCATTGGAAAGTAGTCAAGAAAGTAATGAGGTATCTTCAAGGTGCCAATAATCACATGTTTACTTATAAAAGATCTGATTCACTTGAGGTTATTAGTTATTCATATTTGAATTATACCTCATGTATAGATGATCGTAAATTAACATCTAGATACATCTTTATGATGTTTGAAGGAGTTATCTCATGGAAAAATATTAAACGGTCACTTATTGCTATCTTAACTATGGAAGTAGAGTATATCACATGTTATAAGGCCACTTGTTAGGCTATATGATTGAGGAAGTTGATATTTAACATGTATTTAATTAATTCCATATCACGACCTCTAATATTTTTTACGATAATTCTTCTATTATGTGTTAGCCTTAAGATTATCTATGATGAGTTTTGATGATGATAAATAGGTGTTGCAATAGCATTGTATGTCTTGTGCTAATTTGGTATATTTATAAGTTTTAATGGACATACTATGTTATAATTGATGCATGTATGATATGAGACTTATGCATATACGAGGCTTATGCATATTCTTGTGCTAATTTATTTTATATGAATTATGCATCAATATCTTGATATATTAGATTGGACTAACTATATTGTTTGCAAAGTTTATAAACTTGTATATAGAAAAGTTCAGGATGAATAAGAGTGAGCATTGAAGCAAAAGAATGGAAAATCACATCATGCTTAACTCAAGAATAAGAAAGAAATACAAGAAAGAAGATGTGATCCAAGTATTGAAGATTGAAAAGATTAAAAGCTTGGAAGCATCAAGAAAAGTTAAGGAACTTTATTGGTATAGTTATTCATCATAAAGGTTAGTCTTTTTTGTAAAATAGAGTATTTCATGATATAAAGCTCAAACATGTTATTAATAATCTTAGCTTAATCAAAATTCTTTAAAAGACAACCCATAATCACATTTTAACAAGATAGCCTATGGGGATATTTCAAAAACCAATGAGATATGAGGTTTTGATCTTTTTACTATTGACCTTTGGTCATTCTCTCAATCATATCTCATAAAATACTCATGATTTTACCATCAAACTTTTTCCATACGAAAATAGACTCAAAGAACTTTCCATGGATATTGATTTACTTAAAATGATCAGTATGTGAAAGAGTTATGATCTCTTCAAGTTAAGTATAAAAACTAGCTTTCTGCATGATAGTCATTTCTGATGTGTGATCATTGTTTTGATCATATCTTGAAAAATAAAAATGATGTGAGTATGAAATTATTTTTATGTGAAAGTAGACTCAAAGGTCTTTCCATGTACTAGTCATTTGCTTAAAATTACTAAGATATGAAAGAGTTATGATTTTTACAAGTTGAGTCTCAAAATTAGATTTTCACAAATTTACTATTTTTTATCTTTGCTCATTGTTTTAATTATATTAATAAACTATAATATATATGAGCATGAAATTAATCCCATTGAAATTAGACTTAATTATGTCTCCAATGATAGGTCATTTGCTTAAAACAGACTTAAAATGAAGAAGTTATAACCTTTTAAAGTTGAGTCTGCGTTTCTGTCTGGGTGAATCGATTGGCCAATCGATTCCAAACATCCAGAGAGCACTTTGCACATCGTGAATCAATTCACCACTTGATTGCAACAATTTTGATGCGCGAATAATGACTAGTAACGACTAGTTTTCATTCCTAACAACCCCAAACGGCTATAATGCTCCACGAGCTTCATATATAAGCTAAGAAACACAAAATACAATAGAGAAAAAGCCTGAATATCAATTGTAAACATCATTTTACATCCTTCTTCATCCAAATCATGATTTGAGCTTTAATTTTTAAAATTCTTCTATTCTTAGTACTTCATTTGTATTATCCACTCTTTAAGAAAGTCTGTATGAATTGTTCTTCATCTTATATCATTTCCTAATTATAAAGGGTGAGGTATGCCTTAGAAAAACTTAGAGAGGGTGAAGTATCCCTTGTAAGAGAGTTTATGCTCAAAGAAGAGTAAAGATTGTAAAACTTCTTCAAGTACCATTAAAATTTAAAGGGATAGTAGATTAATACAAGCTTGGAGAGTTTGGAGAGTGGATGTACACTTTGATAAGGATATCCAAGGGAAGAACCACTATAAATCTTTGTGTTTAATCTTGCTTCCCTATCTCTCTATTGTTTCTACAACATAGCTCTGTTTCTCTGGTTTTTGCTCTGTTTTTCTTGCTGCATATGCTCTGTTTTGCTACTGAATATATTGTGCTATAATACTTATGTTGTTACTTGGATATTTAAGTGGTTAAAAGAGAAAATCATTTATGCAGTAGCTTCTTGATTATTTATCTATGCATAGTTGATATTTTTGTTGACACTACATGTTGAATTATGTTTCAATGCTTATGTTGATGCATAAATGATTAAATGTTTAAAAAGAGTGTATATCTATGCATTAGCTTATTGATTCTTTATCCATAGTTGAATGAGTTGCTTTACACAAGTATATTGAATTGTTAAATGTTGTATGTAAACCTCTTTGTTGAATTATTTTGAATTTACTTCTTGATAATTTGTTTATGGATAGTTAAATGAGCAAATTTGCATTAGCTCTTTGAATTGTCATATCTTAAGTGCAACAAACATATCCATAAAACTTTTTTAGAAGTATTTAAATCAAAATTATCCTCATAGCTTCCTAAAATCAAAAGGCTTTCAAAAAGAGTTTGAAAAATAAGAAAGGTTTTAAAAATACCCAATTTACCCCCTCTTGGGTGTGGGTTGCCAAGGCCAGCACTATATACTTATTTCATAACCACAAGAATTCTAATCATACCAAATATTTTGATGTTAAACTCTTGTTCGTTAGAGAGGAGATTGCTAAATCTTAGACTCGCATTAAACATGACCCTAGTAGAAACATGTTAGCAGATCCGTTGACTAAAGGATTACCTATAAGAGTATTTATGAATCATGTAACTCGTATGGGTCTTGTTAAATCTTTTGATGAAGCCTAAGTTTAGTAGGAGTCTGAGATATGTTTATTTTATTTTGTTAATTATATAAGACCACTTATGTAATCATTGCTCAATTTAGACATTGAAACATTGGTGATATATTTTATATATATATCATTTGTTTCCTTATTGGATTCAATGATTTTGAGTTGTTTCTCTTCTAAACTATGGTCAAAAGACTAACTTCAAATATTTTATTCTTTTCAGATTATGAAACATTATATTTACACATTACTTATCTCCCTATCAGATTCAATGATTTTATATGGTCTCATTCTCTGAATTAAATTTATAACTTAATGTATATTAATTACTTAATTATTGTTATTTCAAATATACCATGTAATTAATTAATGCTATCCAAGTGGGAGATTGTTATATTAAAATAAAATAAATAATTTATCAGATATGTTTATATGAATTAACATTAATTAATTTATTAAAATATTTATTTAAATAATTAATTTTATATTTTAACATTAAACATAAAATAAATTAGGCCTTGATTCAATATATGTGATTCATGATAAGTTGGATTTGTTGGTGTGTGTCCTAGAACCAATCATATAAGATGATTAGAGTTATACACAATGTATTATATTTTATTTTAGGTAATTTAATTATTATATTTTGATGCGCAATTTATAACTTAATATAATAATTATCCTTGGAATAGCTTTGCTATTCCTAAAATGCCTCTAGTCAAGTATTATTATGAAAAAAGGATAGTAATAATACATCGAGACTAGCATGTATAGTGACTGATGATTACGAATCATGGATATGTGATATCAAGTCAATACATGAGTACATTGCTAGTGAACAATGTATTGGACTGACCCACTATGAGAATATTGCATGGATAAATGTGTCATAAGTTATTCTCATATGATCACAACTACGCATAAACCTTTGACCTGAAGTCACTACGGTTCCCTACATGAGGAATTACTCACTTTAATATTGTCCTATGTCACCTTTAATCAGGTGACAAGTAGGGCATTGATTGGGTGTGTCATAAATCATGCAGAGGGAAGTGAGTGATGTAAATGGGATTTTGTTACTCTTGTATAAAACAGAAATATCCTTGGGCTCCTTGATTGAGTGAGACTTAGAAATGCATGGCCATGCTCAGTTGAATTAATATGTGATATTAATTATTTATTTTAAGTATACTCAGTATCAAGAAATATAAATTGAACATTGACGAGGATGACACATTCCATGCCTCTAGTTCAATTTAGATATTATTACAAAAAGGTTATGATGTAAAACGTTGATCATGTATTAGGTGGATGTCGAATCACAGACATTCTTACTACTTGAGTGGCAGTGATGTATTGCTAGATACCGCTCGTTGTCTATGGCTCAATAATAAGTCATTGTCAATGTAGTAAGAACCTACAGGGTCACACAAAAGGAGTAGGAATAAGACAATAATTAATTGGACTTTAATTATATTAATATCCAATTAATTGGACTTATTTTCGTGCATATATATTATTAAGAATAATAAATTCATGTTATATATATATATATATATATATATATATATATATATATATATATATTATGTGATATTATTTGATATTAAAGTAATATCAAGTAATTATCTTATCAGATATTAGATAAATATATTATGAGATAATATTATTTTGATATTTGATAACTATATGCAATTATCTAATATTAAGATATTTATATTATGAGATAATATCATTATCTAATATTAGATAATTAATAGATAAGTCTTATCTCTTCCCATTATCTCTAGGATAAGGATAAGATGAGTTGTTAAGTGTGATTAGGATTTTGGAAGCATTATCCTAGTAGGACTATGATTATAACTTGCCTAAGTTCTATAAAAAGGGACTTGAGGGCAGCACTTAACAATCACGTTTTAAGCTTCCATATAAACCCTAAATCACTCAGAAAACATCCAATCCTAATTCTTAGAGAGAAAAACTGCATCCTAGCAGACGCGTGGAGGGTGAGAGGTCGTTGTTCACTCCGTGTGGATACCGTAGAGACGCTGTACCTTCCGGCCGGCGTTTGATTCATCCGCTCTCAAGTTTTGATCAGTAGAAACACGAGTGCCCAATAGGTAAAACCCTAATCATTGACTTATGCTTTTTGCATGGATCTTAGGTAGAATTCGGATCAAAAGATTAAAATTCCGCTGCATGTGATAATCCGAATTCCCAACAAGATCATATGTAAGTTCATATGAGTAAAGACTCTAACTTGTAGCTCTTTATTGGTTAATGGTTTCTTATCACAAGTCTGACCATATATATAGAGATGAGATTGTCATTTAAGAACAATAAAGATTACCACTCCTATTAGATCTCTCTATCTTTTTTTTTTTGAATAACCTAACAGGCGAAATAAATTGTAAACTTTACTTATCATCATCATTTAGGCTAATCATGGCTTCATTAAATTATGCATTAGGTATGTTCATAATTCAATTATAATTAATTTACATTATTTAATATTTTAGATCATATTATCAACATAAGATGGATTTAATCTTTATTAAAAAATTATCTTAATAATTTTAATGATACTAGATTAGTCTTGTCAATTGGATATATATAAACATACACGATGTTAACACATTTGCAAATCTTATTATATATTATAGAAAATAGCACTTTACATTGTAAAATAATTTAAAATTGATTTGCAAGATTACTTTCATTTTCAACATCTATTTCATTTTTTTGCACTTAAAAATTCAAATCTTCAAGGGTTAAAATATAATTTTCATCTTTTAACTTTTATTTGAGTTTAACATTTATTCTATAATTCTTTATTCGATTACTTTTTCTTTATTCTTTTGTAAAAAAAAAAATTAACTCTTATTTCACAATCAACTAACTATATTAACAATTATTTGTTAGTTAGTTAATTATATTATAGAATCTGATCAGATTAATTGTCTAAATAGAGTTATTAGAAAAATTAGTTATTTTGTTATTAACATAAGAGTATTTTATAATTTATTTAAGTAGTTTTTTAACTTAATAATAATATTTAAGATTCTTGATATTTTTATCCAATTAAATTTGCCTGTAAATGTTATATAATTTTAATTATTATTTATCAAAATTTTCTTTGATATAATTCTATTAAAGAATCAAAATATGTAGTTAATTCATATTTTTATATATAAGACTTCATTAATTTATTAAAGGTATATTAATTAAAAATAAATTAATATCCATTATAAAGTACTTGGCTCAACACTAAAAAAAATAAAAAATAAAAATATAAAACGCTCTCTTCAATTTTGACATGATTAAATTTTATCCTTTTTAATTTTGAAAAATTAAAAATCACTCCTTATACTATACAAATCTTAAAATCAATACTCATTTACATTAATTTAAGTTATTATTTTATCAAATTATATCATTTTTAATATTATTTTAAACAAGAATCATAATGTTACAATATATTTGTTTATCTTCTTATTTTTTCACAAATAATTTATATATTATATAATTAATAGGAATTAAATTAAATATATATAATTTTAATTAAATAATAAAAAATATGTTATAAAATTATATGTAAAAAATGATGAAATAAGCTAGTATATGATAATATTATGATTCTTATTAGAATTTTATGAAAAAAATCATATAATTTTATAAAATGATTAACGAAATTGACAATAAATGTTATTTTTTAAGTTTTGTAAAGTTTAAGGAGGTAATTTCTAACTTTTAAACATAAAAAAAGTGTAAAACTAACTTATCACAACCCTAATCCAATTATAATCAGTGTGGAACGCCTCACTTGATCTCCACAAGTTTGGACATGTGACACAACTTTGATTATTTAATAGGATTACTAACCACTACCACACCTAAGCGAGTACAAAAAATATAGCAAAACCTTAAAACATTACACTAGGATATAGGTCACACCCTTTTTTACGAAAGATTTGATGCTAACTCTTATCTTTCTAACACCATATAGCCTTTCTATAACGCTCAAAAAATAATTGTTGCCTTTGCCATCTCATATATATCATACTAGCTAACTTAGGATCTTAATAATGAAGAATATAGCATTACATATATAACCTAAAAAGGAACAATGCACACACTAAAGCAAGTTATGGGTTTTAATGAGTAAGTAATTAGAATAAGTAATGAGAAAAAAATTTGAATAATTCTCATCAATGGTGATTCCTACCAATACCACTTTTATAAGAAATATCTCAACAATATCAAGTTTGCATGGGATCCAATGACTCTTAATAGAGCATAATTGGAATGTTATTACTATTGTCAATAATCTTCCTTTTTCAACTTTACATGAATCTCATACTATCAAGGTTTACCTTAAAAGATTTAAATAATATATATAGCACATATGAACATATTATAAGAAATTACATCATTTCCAGATAATTCACTATTATCAAGGAAAGAGTATCCGTCACATAATATATCATATTTTCTAACAAGCACGTATATCTACCCTATAACTCTAAACTAATCTTATACCTTATCTTCCTTTTCATTATTATTCTTTCCATGCTAACTTTATACCCTACCCTCTTTTTTACCAAGAGTTTATTATTTGACATTCACATAATCCCATATCACATGTCACATTCTCCTCGACTTAAGATTATTTATTTGTCATATCATAACATAATATGTGTCTATCACATTCATTAGATTACACTATACCTTAGTGCATAACCATAATAATAGGTATTTCACATAAACATGGGTGAAAAGATTCAATCCTCATTAATTAGCAAAGTATTGTAATGTAATTCCTAAGTTCAAGGCTTTCTATAATGTATCGATACCTTTCATAACACTAGATATCCCATTATCCTTATGTTAGTTATGCATCGATCACTTTTAAATTATTTAAATTGATCATAATTACCTTGCATTAACATTGAATTAGTTCACATTATAATATGGAAAACAAAGCTAAAATGAATAGTCATTTTGATGCAAGCAATTAGTTCACATTATGCCACAGTGCATAGCCATAATAATAGGTATCTCATATAAACATGGATGAAAAGATTCAACCCTCATTAATTAGCAAACCATTGCAATGTAATTCCTAATTCAAGGCCTTCTATAATGTATCGATACTTTTTATAACATTGGATATCCTATTATCCTTATGTTACTTATGCATGGATCACTTTTAAATTGTTTAAATTAATCATAATCATGTTGCATTAACATTGAATTAGTTCACATTGTAATCTGGAAAATAAAGCTAAAATGAACAGTTATTTTGGTGCAAGCAATTGATTATTTGCTTTTAGATGAAATTCTTGGAATGCTTAACATAATAAATGGTTGTTTTGTTAAGATTCTGTAAATTTTCTCTATAATTTTCACTATTCACATAGGGTATATATCTACTTTAAATTAATGCACCTTTTAACTTACTAAATCATTACTACTTACCATAAAAGCTTAGTTAAACTCCATTTCATTATTAAATTTCAACCTTTCCACCATTTTCCTAATATTTAATGGAATCATAGTATTTTGAACATCATTTATAATTTTCATTTTAAAATAGTATTTGATGATTTAAGTTCTCACCTTCCTATAAGGAAATTTGAAAGAATAATATCTATAAGTTTCTCACTTTAATTCTTTAAGATTTCAAGAGAATTTTGAGGTTAGGTTTTCATTTTCCTTTATGCTCAAAGCGAGCTCTGAGAAAGAATTTAAAGAAGGAAAATAGGTTGGAAATAAGGTGATTTTGATATTCTTACCTCATCTACATAATGATTCCTAACTTGATTTCCTTCTACATCCATGAATTCCCCAAGCCTTATGAAGAAATAGAAAAAGAAAAAGAAGAAGAAAAAGATAGGGGAGGGTTCCAAATATGCAGTAAGGGAAAATGGCAAATGATGGTTAATTTAAAGTATACAAAAAGGTTGAGGTATTTTCATCATTTGTCTCAAAATCTTCTACCTACAGTTTTTTACTTGTTTACACTTACACACTTACCATTGGCTGTCCACCATCTTTATTTCCTAAAAAAATCTTAAATCATTGAGGAAGGTGTAACATAATTATTTTAAATTAAAGGAAGTATTTTATATTTTTCTTAAAATAAAAATAAAAGTAAAATAATTATAAGATACGGAGAATTGTTTAATTCAATTATACTTAAAATGATTCTTACAACCTTATAGAACAAGTATGTCATATATTATAATTTTATACTAATGACTTATAATGGAAATTAAAACCTAATTGATTATAATAGGAAAATGATAATTAATCATAAAAGGGAGGATAAAATCTCTACACAAATTATGCACATCCATGTTAATTATAGTTATTCATAATAATATCTTATTTTTGTTAAAACATTTACAAAATCATAAGTGATCATAATATTTTAAGTTTGAAAATATAAAATTTGATCACAATATGCATAACTAGGGAACCCAGACATGCCTTTCATTTTAGTAAATCTATAATTGGAAGAATGTAATTATAGAGTTTCCATTAGAAAATTAGAACTCGTAAGGAAAACTGGATTTTCTGGAAAAGATTCTAAAGAAAATCAAATCAATTTATCCTAGAAGAAGTTTAATATTGGTATCCTACACTGATTGTATATTGGCCATTAACAACCATACAGCTTAGGATAGCAAATTTGATGTCCTTATTTAAGAGATGGGGATTTTTTTTTAATAATGGTAGAAATAGTTAAACCAATATAAATTTAAAGATTAAAGATCAAATCCAAAAGTTATAAAGCCTTTAAAAAAATTGAATATCATTTAAGTTAAAGACTTTTAAATTGAAAAATAGAGATTTAAGTGATTTGTTGAATATATTTATCATTGAAAACTAAATTTAGTTGATGAACATTCCAATTCTTTGTTTTAGAGGATAAATGTAAATCTAGATATGATTTTCCACATTTATTTTAATAGAATTACTTGATTCAACTTTTTCATTTTCTTGAAACCTTAACCTCCTTTGTCCATAAGCCTTGTTATCTTGAACTAAGACAACAAGCTAAGCTTTCTCTTGTGATCTTCTTGATTACATTTTTATCAGAAGTCCTAGATTATTTTGTCAATCTTAGAGGTAATAACATTGGATTTAAGAATAAAACTATCACTATAACAATTCAACTTATATTTTCCATATAAAATCATTTTAATGTCATATAGTCCAAAACACATAAATTTAATTTTCCCATTTAATTTCTTAAAAAGTAGATGAATTGATAAATTAAGTTATTTTATTTAAACTAATTAAAAAAAAAACTCTCTTTATATGCATTTCCTCCCTTGCTTCCTTTATCATCAATATTTATAATTTAATTTATTAATTTTATAATAATAATGAGTTTCATTTGTAATTAATTAAATTATGATCATTAATCTAAAAATGCATATTTATGCCTTGAAATACAATTTTGGTGCAGGTATTTAACTATGACAATCATTAACTAAAGTGAAAATAATTAATGAACGAAATTCTAATTGGATCATAATCCAAAATGCCATTTCTTTATGGACCAAAAATTGTCTCACATAGTCATTATTTTGTTCATTTATTATTTTATACTTTTAAAATTTTGAAAATAAAATATAATTTTGATACATTCTTTTCAAAAAAATTATAAATTATCCTCTTCAATTATATGGTATTTAGATATTATCCTTTTAATTTTAAGAAATTAAAAACTATTCCTTAAATTTTATAAAATTTAAAATTAATTTCATATAAAAATTTTAGTAATACCCTAAATAGAATAAGAAAGTTCAAAAAGGAATTTTGATTTGGAACCTCCTTAATAAAAACTTGATAAAGTAATTGGATGAAGTTTAAGTAAATCATAAAGATAATTTTGAGGTACATCTAATTAGAATTTTTGTAGAAATTATATCAAGTACTAGTATAGGTCAAAATATAATAAAAAACCTAACATTAACTGTAACACTCTAGAGTAATAATTAAATTTTTTTTATTAGTTTAAGTGCTTTGAGATAATTATTCCAAATAGCAAGGATAGTTAAATTATATTTAATTATGCCAAAGGGAAGCATGAATATTTTTATATAAATAATTAATTATCAGGATATTTAGAAATTGAAGGTGAAGTACCAATTTAATTGATAACCTTTATTCATAAATTTGTAAATTTATGAAAGTACCTCTTTATGAGATGATAAAATAAAATTTCATAAAGTTAATGAAAATTCTTTTAAATGTTTATTCATTTTAGGCATTTAAACTTACTGAGTTATTATAAAACTATTAAAAAGGGTAAAAAAAAAAACATTCAAGAGGGATAATTTTGAGATGTGTAAGTGAGATTAAATAAGAATGGAGTGATGTTATAAATGAATGGATGGGGTTTCATTCTAGAGGTGGGCTCACACTTATAAGAAGCTATAAGCAAAATCCAAAGCTTTGTAAATTTTTTTTCTCTTCTCTCCCTCCTCACCCACAAGCCCCTTTTCTATTTCTTTTCTTTATCTTTCCTTCCTTCTTTCTCTTTTTGTTGCTTCCTCGTTAGGAAGCTGTTGTAGCTGTTGTGTCTATCGCTTTTCATTACCACCTCAGCATTTATCAATATGGCCACTAGTTCCTTTAATGTCACCATTCTTCCTCTTTCCTTATTTTCGCTTGATAGCAATTAGCAAGTTAGCAAAAAAAAGTGAGATTGTGGCTAAATTCCTCCCATCCACAATAGGCCATCCTTTAGGGGGTATGCTTCCCTTTACCAAGTAACGAATCGCTAGAGTGGCAATGGGAGCTTGATTAAAGCATGGTGATAGCACTTGAGTGCTGGACTTCCTCCATTTCCCAACATGATTATCTCTATTTCAGCTACCATGCACCACCTAGTTCCTTCAGGAGATCACAAATTTGCTACTCTATTCATAACAACAAAAAGTGTTAGGCTTTCCTTACTTTTTGACTATCCTATCAATTTTTCAAAACTAGCAAAGCCCCAACGAAGCTACTTTGAAGAGGTAAGTTGACGTATGTTATAAAACTCTTATATTCTTATTGTTATGAGCTTGTATAAAAAATATTTCTACTTGTTTTAAGAAAATATGATAATGACTTTGAAAAATAGGATATTTATGCTATAAGATGTTAAAATATCATATTTAAAGTATTTCTAAGACATCACACTTTAATATTTTGGATGATTTGAAATTAATCTAGAAAAACCATTTATAAATGTTTTGACATATATGATGATGCATAGGAAAAGTGCGATTTTTATAGTTAAAGATGTTATAATAAGATAGTTAGAGTTTATGAAAGGTTACATTGTGATAATTAGGGTGATTCAAATATGATTCAAGAGAATTAGTTATGTATAAAAGGTAACTCGGTAAATTTATAAAAAATCTAATTAATAGATACGTATACATACATGTATCTTTATATGTATATATATTTATATATATACATATATGAGAAATTAAATATATAGGTTTATAGAGTACAGTGACTATAATACCTTTGGGACATGAAGTTCTAACATTTTAATGGTTTTATATTTGATATGGAAAAGTCCTATTTATAAAGAATTTTTTTAATTTTTTATGATAATTTTGAAAATGTAAGGAAGTAATGATAAAAGACGAAAAGATAGTTGAAATGAAGAATTTAAAGCAATTCATTTTGATATTTTTGCCATTAGAAGTCTAATCTCAAAATTACTATACAAAGCTTGTTTTAGTTTCATAAGTTATCTTAAAAAAAGTAAAGAAGTTTATAATCTAGATTGATATTATATAACGACATGAAATTGAATTGAAATATCAAGAAATAAAATGAGGAGTACTTATATATTTATAAATTATTATTATTATTATTATTATTATAATTATTATTATTATTATTATTATTATTATAATGTGAAACAAGAAGAAAGGGTAGAAGAAAATGGAATTCTTAGATATTGTGAAGTAAATGAATAGAGATTAATAGGTGAGTATATATCTTATCTTAAATTAATATTTTAATAAATTATTGTTCAAATGTTACAATTTATATTCTTATTAATAATATAGGTTAAATATAAATGCATATATATATATATATATATATATATATATATACATATCCATGTGTAAGTTTTTAAAAAGCACAATGGTGTAGTATAAACTATGATTCAATGGCATTTGTTATCATGCATGAGTGATATGGAAGCGAAATTTGTGGTATGAGTATGATTGTCTATTTGAGTGAATATTGATTAACCATGCTTAAAAAGCACGATGGTACTAACTCTAATTATGGATTCGTGGTAATTAAGTTTACAATAATTACTAAATATTGTGACAACACAAGAAGAAATCACAATGTTATCATATATATATATATACATATACATTATTGTGTGCTTTAATATTGCCCCATAATGATGAAATAGTTGCCTTGTGTTAAAATTGTAATATGTAGAGCTAAGCTCTAGTGCATGCAATATACTATGAATCATACAATGAGTGGCATTGGAAATTATGAAATGTAATGAGGACAATGATATGAATATTAAATGAAAAATTTTTAGTAATAAGGTAGAAAAAGTATAAAGTTAACTCTGAAGGAATAAGAATGAAAAATTTGTAGAAGGTATAAGATTGATCTGAGACAAAAGATGGATATGTATGTAATCATTTTAGAATGCTATCTATTGTGTTATAATATTGATATTTAGTTATTCTTGGATATTTCTGTTAGATATGGATGTGATTGAGCTTAAATGGCCATCTGAATGTTTGATAATTATCTAGAATAGGTTACGTGTGAAATCATGATTATATTGTATAAATCAAATTATTGAAACTATTATGAATTTTCATATGAAATAGATAATTTGAGTTACACGTAGGTGAATAAAATATCTAAAGATTTGGTACTTGAAGTTGAAATCCAAAGGCTGAGCTTTGTGATGATTTTTATTTTACTACTTAATCATTACTTACTTATTCTACTCATTAGGAGTAGATATATACTTACTCAGTGTATAAAACTTATTCCTTTCTTTTAACATTTCCAGGATAAATTGAGGTTATGAAGACGTGTAGCTTGTGTGGAAATCCAAGGCAATCTAAATAGAAATTGACAATTAGGATTTTGTAGGGAGTGCTTTTAGGAATTAATATACGGATTTAAGTTAGAGAATTTGTTAATTCAATACTAGATGCGTTGAATCATTTTTGTGTATATGTATTTTAAGGTTGTGTAATGTGGGATGCATTCTATGTTATTGTTGTATCCATGATAACTACAGGTTTCATGATTTACAGCATGTGGCCATAAAAAAGTTTTTGAAAATAAAGAAAATTTCATTCTTTTTTTTTATAAAAATTTAAAATGAATTTCAAATTCCCATAAAAGTAGAAAGATTTTTAATAAGTAGAATTAGTATAATAATCATGAGATTAGTGAAAATCGAATAGCAAGATCCATACTGGTCATAATTAGGTTCGAATTGTGACCCTAAATTTAGAAAAATTATATAAAGATCTAATAAATAATTAAAGATCCAAGTAGCCCAAAAAACTAGAGGTTGGGCCTAAATTTAAAATAACTTATTTTGATTCATTTAGATTGATTTGGTTTAATTTTTTTAAACTTAAATCTAATTTTTAGAAATAAAAAAATAAGTCCTTAATAAAGCTCAAGCTTATAAAGGAAATTAATAGTAATTAGGTGAATAAGTGAAAAACTAAGGTCATTTGTCAATCTATATTTTTAGATATTATATTTAGCTAAATTTAAGTGGATTAGGAGACAATTATCTTTTGAACATTAGCTCTAAAAACTATGCAGTATATGTTTTATCATCACCAAATTCTTTCAAAAAAAAAATAAAAGAAAAGCTTATAAAGGAAGCTTGAATTAAGATTTTTATATAAAGTCTTTTAAATCATTTTGAGATAATTTTTCTATTCATTTTTAGCTCTAAAACAATGTTTTCTTGGGGCCTCTTTAGTAGGGTTTTCAATTTTCTAATAATTTCCAAGAGGTTATTTAAGTGATTTTATTCAATTCTTGCAAGATAACTTAGGTTTTCATCCATTTTTTTTAAGTTTTTATCGAAATTTTCTTTTCAAAATTTTTAAAATTTGATTTATTTTAGTGAATTTGTTACTTCAAGAAATCTTTGAAAAGTTAAAGAGTCAAGAATTTAAGGTTAGTGGTAACTATCCCTTATTACTTTAAGTTTTTCCATGAAAAATAAAGAACGTAATAATATATGTTATTATAGGTGTTGAGTTAAGTTATGGTGTTGCCTGGTTTTTAGTGCAAAGATTGGTAGAAGAAGACTCATTAAGTTTTTCCTTAGCAGATGATAATAAGATTATATCGAGTTTAGGAATAAAAACTTTTAAGGAAGAATAATAATATGTCTTTTGTTACTTTTTGGAATCAAGGATTATAATTGCAAAAATTTTAATTTTTTGTATGTTAATATTATAAATAGTGTTAGGATATGTATGGAAAGAATTAGAAATTTTTGAAAAATTTTAGAGTTATTAAAAGTGAAATTGTATGGATTTTAGTTATAAGAGTTCAAAATAAAATTCTTGATTTTATATTTTGAAGTTTGATACTATTTGTGCAAGAATTTGATTGAGAGAAATTAAAGTAATCAATGTTTATGAATATTAACATGTTAGTAAGTTTATATAAAAATTTGATGGCAATTGAAATTGATTTGGATGTCAAGAAGGCTATTTTTCTATAATAACTCTAAAACTATCCAAATTTTGCAACTCTATGTTTTTAGTTCTATATGAACAATGCTAACATAATATTTTTGTGAAATAATTGAAGTTTTTCATTGATTAACATGTTAAGAATGTTATATAAAAATTTAGTGATAATTGTAAGTGATTTCAATGTTAAAGCAGGGCTCTTATTGTAACTACTCATATAGTATCCTATTTTGAATTTTATAATTTTAGTATTGTATAAACAATATTTGAGAACGAAGAAATTGTAAAAAATTGATGTTTGATATATAATATTATGTTAAATGTATTAAATAATATTTTAGTTAAAATTTGAATTAATTTTGAAGCCTAAAAGGCACAAAACCATTAGAGCATTCATACTACCCAACAAGTTAAATGTTTGATTATTCTTGTTAAGAAATGTTATAAGACATTAAAGTTTATGATATAGTTAATGATGTTTGAGATGGAAAGTTTGTATATTAACTATGAAGACAATGACATGTGATGATAAAATTTAAGTATATAAGAATGACAAATTTTGTTAACAAAACTTTTATGGCATAATTGACATTTTGATCATACCCAATGAGTGAGTAATTAATGCTATGATTGACATCTAATCATTGCTCGTCCTAAACATGATTTGTGGAAGGAAATTTGCATTCTTCGCGGGGAAAGAGAAGTATGGCAAATGTTGGAAGGATAAAGTTAGTGATCTTATGTCTAGAGTAGCGGGAATACAATATGTGATGATAAAATTAGTTGTTGATGATGTTTGAGATGGAAAAAGTTATATAACAATTATGAATACAATGATATGTGATGATAAAATTTGAGTATATAAGAATGACAAATTTTATTAATAAAACTCTTATGGCATAATTGACATTTTGATCATACTCAATGAGTGAGTAATTAATGCTACGATTAGCATCTAATCATTACTCATCTTGAATATGATTTGTGAAAGGAAATTTGCATCCTTTGTAGAAAAAGAGAGGCGTAATAAGGGTTAAAGGGAATAAATTAGTAGTCTTGTGCCTAGAATGACGAGGGATAAAATTGGACTGAAACTATTATCATTCTTTTTAGCAACCTTTGTGAATATGATACATAATAGCTTTAATCAATTATTATTTTATACTGTAATACATTTGATCTATTATAATAAAAACTCACAGAAATAGAAGAAGAGTAGTTATTCATTAAGTATTTTTTATACTTATACTCTTTTTGTTAAATTTTTATATACAGATATGAAGTATAGATTTCATAAAGATGACTAACACCTGTGCAACAATCTTTCACCCATTTTTTGGAACCATCCTTATAATATTTCTATGGTATCCTAGTTAGAAGTAATTATGTATAGAATTATATTTTCAAAAAACTTAACATTCTTGTATAAATGTCTTTAGTATATATAAATTATATTTTGAATTTCATTATACATGTGCAATTAGTATTATTTTCTATAAATGCTTATTTATATTCTTAGTAGAGTTAATAAAATATGTAAATTAGAAATATTTTAAAAGCTTACGAGGATAATTGATTAGTATATTAATACTAATCATGTATCTTTACGTTGATCATAACATTTGAAAATTAGGTTGTGACAATTTTAATAAAATATTTGTATATAAAGTGTGAAATGATTACTTAAAAAATAATAAAATAAACTAATATTTAATAATATTTTAATTTTTATTTAAAAATTTTATAAAATTTTATAATTTAATAAACTAATTAATTAAATAAAAATAAAAATAAATATTAGTTTTAAATTTTATAAAATTTAAAAAATAATTTTAAATTTTTTTAAAAAAATAAAATATAATTATTTAAAATTGAATGAGATAATATATATATATATATTATCCACCAATGGTGCGTGTGCGGTGCACGCTGCTTCCTCCATGTCCGCAGCAGCAGCTTGGGTGGCTCACAGCCAACTTGTCCAGCTTTACGGGCGCTATAACTCCATCAAGCGAAACGATCGATTATGGTGGGGGAGGCTACAGAAAAGTGAAACCCGAAAGTCCAAGACAAAGCTCTATTTGTCCTTTTGGGGCACTCCAAAGAAGAATCTCAAGGCTGTGATTGCCATTTGCTTAACTTCAATAGCACGAAGATTCTAGATTAAACTAATCGATCATATAAAAACCCTTTTTTTTTTATTCATATTTTGAGAAATATCCCAACTTGCTCAACGTCTTTGAAATTTGAGGTCCAGAGGAGATAAGCCGATGATGCTGTGACAGAGACAACAAAAAGGAGGGGGATTTCGGTTTCAGAAACTCAGTCTTCTAAACTGGGATTCTCTCGAAGCCATCGTTATGAAATTTTGTCTGATGGCTTCTCATGGTTACCCTCCAGGGCTTGCCTTACAGCAAGAAATCAACCTGGGCGGTGTTATGAAGGTAAAATCTGGTTCATGATTTCAGTATCGTTAGCAATTTTGGGGCTTCGTTGGGTTTAGCTGATATTAGATGTTAGTGTTACAAAAAATTAAGGATTTTTTTTTTGCCCCCAAAAAATTCAGCCTATTAGACAATTAATGAATGATTCTCATCTTTAATTGTATATAATGGACATCTTCACCAAAGCTAGCTTAGTTCAAACATTCAAAGTCAATCAACAACTCAAGCATGGATCTCAAAGAGGTTTATATTTGAATCTTTTTTACACACCTACAGTGTTGCAATTTCGTTTTGCTTTCTTTAAGCATTCCATTTTAGATTATTGAATTCTAGTCTGTTAATGGTGTAATTTCCACAGATTTTTGAATGGGGGATTCTTCTTCTCCAAAACTGTATTACCCCCTTCTCTCCAAGAAGCTATTATGTCTTACATTGTGAAAGCTGATTCTGCTACTTTTTGTTTTGTATAGTTAATTAGTTATGGTTGTCTGACTGAGTAGTTTGGACTGGACTGCACAATTCATCTGCTAATTGCTTAATTTTGACTTTATTTTATTCTTTTTGTGACAGAGTTGTCAACCAATTTTACCCTCTCCTGTTGCAAAACCAGAAATTATCAGATACCAGTCTCCGAGTCCGAGGCCAACTCAATTCGAGGAGTCATGGAATTCCAAAAGGGAACATTTTGGTTCCAATCAATTTGTCAATGTTTCAGTTCAAGGGCCCGTATTTAATGATGTCCAAGGTGTGCAGATCATTACTAGTTGTATTTGATCCATGCGTTCAACAATTATCTTATTCTCTATTCGTTTTTTAGCATTAATTTTTTATGTTCTATAATTATTCCATTTTGGAGCTTGTAAAAAGTATTAACATCTAACAGTACCCTTTTTTTTTCCTCCTCCAATTATCATGCATTGTCCATTCTTCAATGAGCTTATGCTAATTTTTCCTGTTTAATTATGTGGAAATATGAGAGGTTTGGCTAGCTACGTGATCTGAGTTCTGTCCACTAATATGATTTTCTCCAACATTCTCCTATTTCTTTGTGTGCCATGATGAGGCATCACAATAATTCTGTCAGGTGACCTAGTTCATGCTATAGGGAATTGTTTCTTCTGGTGTCTGTTCATGGATTGATTACTCTTATGTTACATCTTAATTTAGTGGTGAGACAATAAATCGTGTGGCAAAACTATTTGAATATTCATCAAACAGAATTTGCTGATTATTTTCATATGCCTCTATGAATTGTGTCGAGAAAGAAATTTAGGGTGGTTTATGCCTTTATGGTGTTAAAGGGCCCCTTTTTTCCTGTTATGCCATTTACTCAATGAGTAACCTGATTTATCTCTGTTTGCAGCAACCTGCCCAAAGGAAGTGCTTTTCAGCTTTGGTATTGTGGAACAATGTGCTAGGCATGACAAAATTGTGCAGCTACTGATGTCTGGGACTGCTGAAGGAGAGATAGATGGTGTACACGTAGCATCTTTCTCTGATATGGGATTGCAACTGTTTGAAATAGATGTGCCTCGGCAGCCATTATCACCTTCTCTTATCTTCCCAAATAGAAACTTCTACATCCAGAAGCCTGTGTTGGATTTTGTCAGAGATTCAGCCCTTAGTTCAAAAGTTATAGTTCATCCTGATGGTCTAGTCACATTCATGGGTACCAGTGCTGATGTGAAAGATCTTCTCTCTGTGGTTGCTGAGTCTTACTTATCAAAAAACTCACAGAAGGAAGCAAGGCAATTTATGCTTGTACCACACTTTGATTGGTATAAATACAATAACCTGTTTAAGATTTGAAAACGAAAAGATTATTGGCTAAGATAGTGTCTCGTTCATTTTATTCATTTTCCTTTAAACTTTTGATCCTTCTATTAGATTCTGCACTAAAGATATGAATGATGACTTGAATCCAGATTATATTGTCTAGATTGTTTCTTTTAGACAATGAACTAACTTTTGCTGATCCTCTGTATTCAGGCTGAATATTAATGAAGCAGAGGCCAGCAGTCACTCCTCAACATTGAAGAACCAATCAACATTGACAGCTCCTTTGAGGAGGTGCGCAAATTGTGCTCTTCTAGACTCCTTTCTGCATGAATTTTTTTTTTTTTGTGTAAATATTTTTCGTGGTAGATGTTGTCTGGGAGGGTTTTTTTTTTTTTTTGTAAACATTCCAGTCATGCTATTTTTCCCATAATCAAATTCAGACACAGTGTTTGGGCTTTTTATCTGGTCAAGTGAAAAATCATGGTTTTGCTTTTTTTTTTCCCCCTCCCCTACACTATGAATCTTGTAACTAATCTGATTTTAGGAATGCCTATCTGATGAAGGTTATTGTAGAGTTTCCACTAATGCACATTATACGTTGGTAAGGATAGTTTTTCAACATGATGCTATTGAGGTATCATGCTCTAGTATGAATCCACTTGCTATGGGCTTTGAGTCCCATATTGGTGGTACGGAACACTGGTGTGGGGTTATATTTGCTTAGGCTCTCATATTTCAAAAGTTAGCTTTTGGATTATGTTTCTCTGAAGACCCATATTTTCCTAAGTTCATCTTCAAGGCATTCATGCCTGTGGTGATTATTTGTTGAAGAAATGTATAAAAGTAATGCTCTCTACTTTCTTGGCAGTCCTGAGAAACTCAAGCTCAAGCCCTCACCAAAGAAGAGCAAGAAAGCAGGCAGGGAGAGGGATACTTACAGGAGAAGCTACTCCCATGCATGTGAGAGCCTTCTCTCCATAATGGTTGACAAGAAGCAACGGGGAAAAACAGCAATCATTTCACTCAAGAAATCTGGCCCAGAGCTTCCTGAGCTCCTGGCACAAGTTTCTGTTGGAATTGCTGGGACTGGCTTGGCTGTCCTATTATCTGTAATCTGTAACTTAGCTTGCGGAAGGGTTTCCTTTTGTGCAACTAAGCTCTTCAACACTGGGTTCGGATTGGGTCTGGTTTGGCTTTCTGGGGCTGTAAATAAACTAAGGGGTGCAGTTGTCAGTATCAGCAAGAATGGAGGAAAATCTGGTTTAAAAGATGAGGAGATGATGCAGAAGTTGGATAAAAGCATAAGAGAAATTTACTTCAGAGCTGCCGCTGTGCTGGCAATGGCTGTGCTGAGGTTTGCTTGAGCAAGGATGCAGACTGTTTGAAGAATTCAAGGCAGTCATTATACCGGAAAGAAATGGAAAATAAGATAGAATGAGCAGCCGGTGGCATGATCTTCAGTGCAGAAAATTGTGAGTTGGTTCAATCGACGTTTAGGTTTTCTTGTTGGAGGATGGTTATCAGGTGGCAAGCAACATAACATTACAGTGTTAATGCAGTTGCTGCAGAGTATAAAATAAATGGGGAATTTTGCAATGGAATCTATTATAATAGTATGAGCAAGTGGATATCATATTCTAATATAGAAGCTGTTGTATCCTTTCTGTAACTGTAGGCGGCAGCATATGTTGTAGAGCTACATACTTTAAGCTGCGTATAGCTTTAATGATAATAACTTTCCTTCATGGTGAAGAAAGTCGGTCTATGAAGGGACTTTCTAACCCTTTGCCATGTACACAGTATTTGGACAAACAGGATTACTTATTTTCCTTTCCGTTCTCAATTTTGTTTTCATTCATTTTATTTAATATTTTATAACATATCATCAGTGTGAAGTTTTACTTAAAGCTAAATTTTGGAGTTATTAATTTTAAATGCATAGCAACTTATTCTTCAATCCATTTCTTTAAAGATATATTCTATTTATTATATTATACTATGTGCCTCTGACGTATTATTTGTTGTTTTGATTTTGATTTTTTATTTTACATCATATACAAATAATAACGTTATTATAATTTTATATTATTTGTATTGTAATGTATTTTTCATATTTTAATTAATATTTTATTTTTAATATAATTATTATTTATATTTTAATTAGAAAAAAATGCAAATAATCTTCACTAATTATAGGGTGGTTGTATTTTATCTTCACGAACTTTAAAAATAAGCAAATTATTTTTAATAACTATATAAAAGTTGAATTTTACTCTCATCACTAGCAAATTAGCGAAAAATGTTAGAGAAAATTACAAATTATCCCTAGTAACTATGAAATGATTGTATTTTGCTTCTATTAACTTTGAAAAATTATAATTTGAACCCTTACTTATATAAAACTTACAAGTAACATTCATTATTTACATAATTAATATTTTTATTAAATTATATAATTTTTTAAAATGTTTTTAAGCATAAATTATAATATTATTATATGTTAAATTATTAAATTATTTTTTACATAATTTTTATTTTATATAATTAATAAAAATTTAATTAAATTGAATATATAAAAATTTATCAAATACTGGAAAATGAATTGTAAGATTATGAGTAAAAAAAGATGTAATAAATTAATACATAATAATGTTATAATTTATGTTTACTAGTATTATTTAATATTGACCATCATTATCTAATTTTTTTTTGAACTAATCACTTATTTTATAGAATATGAGAAAAAAAATATTAAGTAAAATAGTGAAATAAACACAATACCATATTATATGAACAAAGACTAAAAATTTATTATTTTTATTTTATATGATTATATTTAATTTAATTTTAATACTAGAAGTACAATGATCATGGTGGTGATAAGTAATAATTATTATTCTATCTCTCAAATTTTTTTATCAATTTATTTTATTTAAAATTTAATAATTATACAATTTATAAATTATCTTTAGTTTTTTTTTATAATTTATCATTCATTATAATACTCATATTTAGATTAATATATCTATTTTTACAAAGAGATTATATTAATTAGTAAGTTTACTTTATTTGCTAAGCACATTTTTTTATAAATTTGTTACAATTTTAAAATTTTCATTTATAATATTTTATCTCAAAAAAATTAACGATATAAGTAGATTAAAATTATAATCTTTTATCTTAAAAAAATTGTTGAGAAAATCTTCTTTTTTTTAAGATAAAAAATAAAAGGTTATAATTTTAATCTATTTATATCGTTAAAGTTTTTTCATTTTTAAAATAAAAGATTATAAATGAAAACTTTAGAATTGTAACAAATTTATAAAAAAAAATATTTACCAAATAAAGTAAACTTACTAATTAATATAATTTTTATGTAAAAATAAATATATTAGTCTAGATATGAGTATTATGATAAATTATAAATTTTTAAAAATAAAATAAAGATAATTTATAAAGTATATAATTATTAAATTTTAAATAAAATAAATTATTAAAAAATTTGGAGAGGTAAAATAAAAATTGTTATTTATCACCACCATGATCATTGTAGTATTAAAATTAAACTAAATATGACCATGTGAAATGAGAATGATAAGTTTTTAATTTTTTTTTCATATAATATGGCATTTGTATCTATTTCATTTTTTCACTTAATATTTTCGGCTCATATTTTATAGAATGAGTAATAATTCAAAGAAAAAAAATCAGATAATGATGGTTAATATTGAATAGTACTAGTAAACATGAATTATGATATTACTATGTGCTAATTTATTATATCATTTTTTACTGATAATTTCACAATTCATTTTCAAGTACTTAATTAAATTTTTATATATTTGATTTAATTTTTTATTAATTATATAACATAAAAATTGTGTAAAAAATGATATGATAATCTAACATATAATAATATTATGATTTATACTTAAAAACTTCTTTTAAATAAATCATGTAATTTAATAGAAGGGTTAATTAAGTAGATAATGGGTATTACTTATAAGTTTTATATAAGTAAAGGTTCAAATTATAATTTTTCAAAGTTAATAGAGGCAAAATGTAATTACTTCATAATTATTAGGGGTAATTTATAATTTTCTCTAATATTTTCCATTAATTTACTAATGATGGAGGGGTAAAATTTAACTTTTTTCTAGTTGATGGGGGTAAAATTATAAGTAAAGGTTCAAATTATAATTTTTCAAAGTTAACAGAAGCAAAATGTAATTATTTCATAATTATTGGGGGTAATTTGTAATTTTATCTAACATTTTTTATTAATTCATTAATGGTGGGCGTAAAATTCAACTTTTTTCTAATTATTGGGGGTAATTTGCATGTTTTTAAAGTTAATAAGGGTAAAATGCAACTATCTTATAGTTGAGGAGGGTTATTTGCATTTTTCTCTTTTAGTTATTATTTTAATAAACTTTACAAAATTTGAATTGTTGCTTTTGATATTTGTGAAAAGAATTATCTATTAAGGATATTAGATGTTAAAATAAATTTAGAAACAATAGATCTTGGAGATAAAAAAGGAAATCAAGCATTATTAGAAAAATGTATTTCATTATCATTTTTAGGAAGGATTATAAAATAAATATCTTGTTGTAAAAGAAGGTATGAAAACCAAAAAAATTGTAATTTTTCTAAAAGTTTATTATAATTGGATGCATTTACATTTTTAAAATTTTAGATCAACAAGTGAATACAATTTTACAATATTTAAAATTAGTTCTTAATTGAAATTGTATGGAGATAAATTTATTAAAGAAAACATGTTAGAAAATATTCTTTATTTTTCATGCATTCAATATGCTCTTACGGTAACAATATAGAGAAAAAGGTTTTGGAAAATATTTTGAATTGATTTTATGTTTTCTTATGGTTGAATAAAATAACCAACTATTGATAAAAAATCATAATTCTCACCAAATTGATTTTGTTTTATTTTTTGAAGTGAATGCATTAATAATTAAAAAATTTGGACAAGGTCAAGGTCCCAATTATAACCATGGTCATATAAGAAATCAAATTGATTATCATAATTGTGATACTTATAAGAATAGTATGAATAATCATTAAATTACTTCTTACTCCTAGAAGTGAGAGAATGATGAAATAATAATAATATAATAAAATTTAAATGGTTCAAAAAATGTGTATTATTAATGTGAAATGAAAAGGTATTGGCCATGTATCTATTGTATGTTCAAGCATTTAGTTCAACTTTATCAAGTATCACTTAAAAAAATTGTAGAAATAAATTTTATTTATAATAATGATGCCTTGAACCATAATTTAATACATTGAAATGTAATAGATTTCTTTGAAAATCTTAAATAAAGAATTGATTATTTGATTAATGATGGGAACGTTCAAAATTAAAAGAATGTTTTTCTTTTGTCCACTTGTCTTAATTTAAAATTCCATTTGTAACATTTTTTTATGTTGCAAAAATTTATGTGCAAGATTTCCTTTCTTGTAATTTTGTAATTTTTCTTACAATTTTCTTTATTTTGCTCTAATGAAGAAAATATGGGCACTTTCCAATTTTTTGAATCAAAAGCCAATATTAAAGGTTTGTGTACTGTAGATAGTGCATAACACATTATTTTTAAGAATAAAAGATACCTTCCTCGATTAAAGATTAATGAAAATTATATTGATACAATATTCGATAATACCAATTTGATTGAAGGTTTCAAAAGAATTATTATAATTTTATCAAGAGGAACATAAATAATTATAAATGATACATTTTTGTCTGCCAAAACTTGAAGAAACTTACTAAGGTTTAAAGACATACATTAAGACAGTGAATAAAAAAGATATTGAATATTTTTATATTACAGTAATTGTTTTAAATGAGAAAAATGTATTAAAAAAATTACTATATTTTTCTTTTGACTTGTATTACACACACACACACACACACACACACACACACACACACACACACACACACATATATATATATATATATATATATATCAATCTAATTGAAATAAATGCTATAATAAATTAGAATTTTACTAATTAAAACATTTTCATTATTTGGCATAATCGATTAGACCACTCTAAATCAATAATGATGCAAAAAGTTATTAAAAATTTATACGATCATCCATTAAAAAATCAAAACATTCTTCAATTTAATAAATTTTCATATGCTGTTTGTTCTTAATCTAAATTAATTATAAAGTAATCACCAACTAATATTAAATTTAAATCACTTGTATTTTTGAAAAGAATACAAGTTCACATACGTGGACCTATGCATTAGATGCTTCTCAAATATGATCATATGCATGTTTATTGTCAATTTGTAACCTAGCATTTGCAAGCTAGATAACTTGCTTAATTGATTTAGTTTCATGCATAATTTTTTAATTATTTAATTAAGATAATATGTCTCGATAATACTAATAAATTTACATATAAATTTTTTAATGATTATTGTATTTCAATTGAAATAAATATTGAATATTTTATAGCATATGTTTATATGTAAAATGATTTAGCAAAATCTTTTTAAAATGCTTTCAACTTATAGATAGATTGTTGCTTATGAGAACAAAACTTCTTGTTTCCATTCAGGGACATGTCATTTTACATATAGTATACATATCAAGCCAACAAGTTATCATAGGCATTTCCTTTTACAATTGACTTTTGGTTAAGAGCTAAATATTTCTTGTTTAATAATTTTAGATGTATAATATATGTTTTAATTGCTTCACCATAATGCACAAAAATGGGTCCTTAGAAAAGGTTAGGAATATATATTAAAAATAAATCTCCCTTTATTATTAAGTATCTTGAACCAATAATAGGGAATATTTTTATTACATGTTTTCTTAATTACTATTTTGATGAAGCAAATTTTTTAACATTAAAGGGAGAAAACAAACAACTAGAAGAGGATATTGCATGGAATACATCATTTCTAAATCACCTTGATCTTTCTATAAAATAATGTGAATTAGAAGTTTAAAAAAAATTCATTTGCAAAAAATAGCGAATTAGTTACCATATACATTTACTGACCAAAAAAAAAGGTAACTAAATTATATATATTAGTTAGAAATGCTTTGATTCGAATTGATGTCCCTATAAGATAATTCGCATCTAAACATGTCTGAAATATGATAGATTAATCGATTCCAAAGATAAGAGCTCTCGTAAGAAAAAGAGAATAAATAAGAAAGATAATAAAAAGACAACTGCTAATGAAGAGAATTGAAACATAATTGATAATAAATTTCTAGAAGAAGTTTAGGTGCCTAAAATCATTGAAAATGAAAAATTATCAATAAATTATGTCTCTATATTAGAAAAATGGAACAAAAAAAAATAGTTATCGATAACATTTTATTATATAATGTAACGATTAATGTTATACAAAATAGTAAGAATCTTAAGTCAAAGATAATTGAAGAAGGTCAATATAGAGATGATTAGTCAAAGTAGAAAGGCACAATTCAAGTAGAATTAAATTTACTTTCAAAATATGATATTTTTAGACCTATAATCCAAATACCTAAAGGTATAAAGCCAATAGGGTGTAATTAAGTTTTTGTGTGAATAAAAAGAATAAAAAAATGAAATTGTAAGAATAAAGCTCAACTCATAGCCTAAGATTTAGCCTACGATTTCTCTCAAAGGACTAGTATTGATTATAAAGAAATATATTCTTCTATGGTGAATGTAATTATATTTTGATATCTGATTAGCCTAGCAGTTCAAGAAAAACTAAATGTATGTTTGGTAGATGTAATTATAGTTTATTTATATGGCAAGCTTGACAATGATACATATATGTGTGCGTGTGAAAATCTTTAAAGGATTTAAAATACTTGAAGCATACAATTCAAATTCTTGAGAAATTTATTTAATTAAATTATAAATATCTTTGTATGGATTAGAACAATCTAAATGAATATGGTATAATTGTTTTAGTGAATATTATTTTTATAAAGAAGTATGAATTTGAGTTTGTTATAATTATTGTATATATTGATAATCTGAACATTATTGAAACTCATTAAAAACTCTCACAAGTAGTAGAATATTTGAAAAGGGAGTTTGAAATGAAAGATTTTCAAAAAATAAAATTTCATCTTGGTTTGCAAATTGAGCATTTGATTAATGGAATCTTTGTTCACCAAGCAAATTATACTGAAAATGCACTATTGCACTTTCATATGGATAAATCACATTCATTGAATACTTTAATGGTTTTTTTTTGTTCATTTGATACTAATAAGGATCCTTTTCAACCTCAAGAAGAAAATAAATAACTTAGTGGTTTGAAAGTACTATATCTTAGTATAATTAGTGCATTAATGTACCTTGCTAACAATATGCATCTTAATATTTTTTTAGTAAGTTTATTAGCAAAATATAATTCTTCTCCAACTCGAAAACATTAGAATGAGATTAAAAATATAGTTCATTACCTTTAAGGAATAATTGACATGAGATTATTTTAATCATATAAGTTTGGAACAAATTTAATTGGTTATGTAGATGCAAGATATTCGTTGAACCCATGAAAGGTTTGATCTCAAATTGACTATTTATTTATATGCAATGGTACAACTATATCACGACATTTGACAAAATAAACTATGATTGCTACTTTTTCAAATCATGTAGAAATAATGGTAATACATAAAGCACATTGAGAATCTATTTAGCTAAGATTGATCACTTAATACATCTAAGAAGCATGTCATTTGGATTTCAATAAAAAAATTCTAACAAGGTTATAAAGATAATGCTACTTATATAACTCAATTAAAAGAAGGATACATTAAAGAAGTTAGAACAAAGCATATTTTTCCAAAATTATTTTTCACTCTCAATTTTTGAAAGAATGGCAATATTGATGTTCAACAAAGTCGCTTAGGGAGAGTTAAATATATATTATATCCTTTTTTCCTTATCAATTTTCTCCCACCAGATTTTCATTGATAAAGTTTTTAATAAAATAGTTATTAAAGAATCATATTTTTTCCTTTATTGAATTTTTTATCTGCTTAATTTTTTTTTCAATAAAAGTTTTAACAAAACATGTTTTTTATAAAATGAAGATCTAAGGAGGCTATTATAATAGTTTGAACAAGTGGTTATTCTATTTTAATACAAAAGTTGTTGTATCCTTTCTGTTAATGTAGATGGCAGCATATATTGGAGGGATACAGACTGAGGGATACACTAAGCTTTCATGAGTACTACTCTCCTTCATGGTGAAGAAAGTCTGTCTTTGAAAGGGACTTTCTAACCCCTTTGTGATGTGCACAATATTCGGACAGGTAGGATTACATATTTTCTTTTCCGTTCTCAATTCTGTTTTCATTCATTTTTTACTTTATATTTTATAACAGAATCAACTTTTCTTTTTTTGTGGGGGAGAGGGTAAGGAATCGATTTTCTATTTTAATTTAAACTCTTATCTTTTTCACTCTACCGCTTTCACTTAGAATCTAAAAAAACAAGATTTCGTTTTAAAGCTTTTCAAATGATATTTAAGTTAAAAAAAATATTTCATTTTATTTCACTTATGATTCACATTTTAACTATATTTATTCATGTTATTATAAGATCCTTCAGGTTTAGGATTTTTCTACAATTTATTACATTTGTTATAACACATTATATCTATAATTTTACTTTCATCTTGACTAAAACCCTATCATCAAATAAAAAGGTAAATCAAATCTCATGCTTTTTTAATAGCTTTCAAATAAAAAAATTTCATTGTTTTCAAATATTATTATTTATTTACAAATGAATTAAAAGTATTTTTATTGAAATAAATGAAATCCTTTTTTTTTTAAGTTCACAAATCATTATGGTTGGCTGACAAGCACCCCCTTGGATTCAAAACTTTCACTGCATTCCAAACCTTGTATGAAAATATCGTCCAAGCGGAGGTTGCATCCAATAAGCCCGTAACTGGGATTCAAAATGGATTCTATTGGTTTGTTCAGAGTAGGAAAACAATACATTCTTTCAATCTATCTGAAAGGTATAATCCTCCATTTTTACACATTGTGCTTAGATAAAAGAAAAATCGAAGGAAGGAAAAGAAAATTTTAAATTTTAGTTAGGAAAGAAAATGAAAAGCAAAAATTTGAAAATTCTTAGGTGAAAATTAATATTAACCACAAATTTCAACTTCCCAATTTCTCTTTTCTTTTTAATCTTTCTCTCCTTTATCTTTTAAACCAAGCGAGGGAAAATTTTGAATTTCAAATTTTTCTACCTTTTCTCTTTCCTTTTCACTCACCCAAACATGGGGCTAGTAATCATTCACAAGAGATGCTCAAGTCATCTCTGTCTAACATTTGTACGGTATAATTCAATCCAGTTAGCAACGACAAACCGTCAGACATATGATCATTAGCAGGAGTACCAGAAAAACAATAAACCTCGGAGCTGACAAGATTGTCATAACATCAACTCATATCCCTGGCCAATCAATCTAATCAACAATTTCGATATAATTAACAATAGAACTTGAATAATGGAAGTGGATTTATCCTTTTATCTAGTTATCAATCAAGAGTGTATTTGTTTAAGAACAATAAATGGCAAACTGTCATGCAGTTTTGTTGTTAACATAAGATGATTAGCATATTATTTTGAATCAGTAAGCAATGGTATCATGTCTGGATTCATTGAAGGATAGTGTTGACACATTCTGCACTACAAAAATGACAGTGAAGAAGAACTTTAAATTTACTGTTTCTTTGGACGACCGCCAAATATTTCAATTGGTCACCACACAGTTTGTATTTTCAACATAACACTCAGGTCTCGCGCTTCCAACGTCAACCCCTTTAGCGAATGTGCAGATTTGAAGATGAATCAAAGTATTTGATCTTAGCTCAGTACTTTAGACACTACTCCGGCACCAACTGTTCTGCCTCCTTCTCTCAAGGCAAATCTTTGTCCTGTTAAGTGATACAGCAAGCAGTAAATTAAAAGTTCTTTGCTTCTGGTGTTGAGTGAAGGTTTAATGGATAAGATCACATACGTTCGGATAGGAATCTTGGAAACATACGGTAACAAAACATAAAATAAAGTTTGACAATCAAGTTCTGCTAACCTGCTTCAAGTGGAACAGCTTGAATCAGTTCAAAAACTGCAGTGACATTGTCTCCAGGCATAACCATTTTAATGTTTTCAGGCAATTCTACTTTTCCAGTTATATCGGCAGTTCTCATGTAAAACTGAGGTCTGTAGTTTGAGAAGAAGGCAGTGTGCCGGCCTCCTTCATCCTTTGTCAGTACATATATTTCTGCCTCAAATCTCTTGTATGTTTTTAAAGAGCCGGGTTTTGCAATGACCTTGAAAACAAGAAAAAGCAAGTATTAGCTCAACATAGTCTGTCAACGAAGACCACTTCTGAATTGAAATTGAAACTCCATACAAATCTTGGTCCAAAAGTGGTTTTTAATATCTATGCAGATAACCCAAGTCCCAACCACAATAGAAGGATTGGAGCCACTGACCTGACCCCGTTGAATGTCTTCCCTTTTGAGACCACGTAGAAGAAGACCAACATTATCACCAGCCTGAGAAA
Organism: Sindora glabra; assembly: GCA_020226215.1. Taxonomy (NCBI): domain Eukaryota; kingdom Viridiplantae; phylum Streptophyta; class Magnoliopsida; order Fabales; family Fabaceae; genus Sindora; species Sindora glabra. The sequence goes on along the minus strand of CM035228.1, from coordinate 8,138,559 downwards.
AATGTTCATTAATTTAACATAAACCATTCCAAAATCCATTGTCAATAAATGATAAAATCACTCACCTGTCCTTGATCCAATATCTTCTTGAACATCTCAACACCAGTTACCGTTGTCTTGAGGGGACCACCCTACAGAATAAACTCAGTTTTAAGACCCTCCAATATTAGCATGTTGGCTGTTTCTTAACAGAAAGTCTTCCATATAACTAGAGAAAAATGCCCATTTAAGATCAGACTAATAACAATTAGGAATGCACAAGAATCACAAACGGATAAACACACCTGCATTAGACCCAAAATCTCAACTTCATCACCGACCTTGATAGTCCCCTGTTCAACACGGCCAGTAGCAACTGTACCCCGTCCCTTCAACCCAAATAAAATACAATTCAGCCCAAGTGACGTTCCAAAAGATCACTCCACATGTTTATGATGTATATTTCAATATAAGAAGGGGACAACTGCAGATTTTATGAACAAATGATTGGAGTCAAGCATCTTGACAAATCTTTCAGAAAATGACATCAAGTTATATGCCAGCATCACTTGGTCTTTTCAAGATTGATCCTTGACTGAGAATTGATAAAGGTCAATCCATATGGCATTAATAAATGCGCATTAAGCAGCACAGACTCACAGAGTCTTTTTTTTTTACCTGAATTGAGAATACATCTTCAATTGGCATTAAGAAAGGCTTGTCCAGCTGGCGAACAGGATCAGAAATGTACTCATCCACAGCATCCATTAGTTTTAGAACAGCCTTTCTTCCTATCTCATCATTTGTACCCTGTAATGCAGACAAAGCTGACCCCCTAATAATAGGGATTTCATCCCCAGGAAATTTGTAGAAGGAAAGTAGCTCTGCCAAGTACAGAAATTAACATAATTCACATTTAGAAATCACAAGAAGCTAACATGCTTCTAGATTGATGTACATGTATTCTATTATTTTTCTGGGAGCGAAGGGAGCAGTTTAGGAGGAAACCACTTACCACGAAGCTCCATTTCTACAAGCTCTAACAACTCTGGATCATCAACAGCATCAACTTTATTTAAAAAGCACACCAGAGATGGCACACCAACCTGCAAATACATTTAATGATCATGCATACATCAATCTAGAAGCACCAAAACAACTCTGTAAATATGCCTGGATGATGTACAGGCCACCTGCTATGACATGTAGAATACTCACTTGGCGTGCAAGAAGAATGTGCTCCTTGGTCTGAGGCATTGGACCATCAGGAGCTGATACAACAAGAATCCCCCCATCCATTTGGGCAGCTCCTGTAATCATATTCTGCAAAACATTCATAACTGTTAAATAGATGCTGACAACACGAGTACGCTAAAGACCTTAGATAACAAAGCAATAAACAATCGAAGCATGATTAACACTAAATAAAGGCCATCAAATAAATATTGGGTGGGTATATTATGGCACACTTGATGGTTAAACACTAGAATATACCATCTTAGAAATGGATATCAACCATGAGTTTTGTTTAATATTTGTCTACTTCCCAACCAAATGTATGTGAGTGTGTGTGTGTGCATAAATAAAATCCGATAATATAAGATTTAGGTATATAAGAGTCCACTAATGTTAAAATTGTGAAAATTAACTCAAATAATATATATATATATATAATTCACAGAATATTAGATTGAATCCCCCATTCCCTTGTTTCACAACTTGGCAGCAAACTAGGTAGTTTCCAGTATATTAATGTCAATGTGTAAGCATCTAAACCACACTGAAATCTTACTTTAACATAATCTGCATGTCCAGGGCAGTCTACATGTGCATAGTGTCTTTTAGCTGTTTCATACTCCACATGGGCCTGAAAGATGATGAAGTGATAAGGATTTCTCACAAAAGAAATTCTCAAAATTCTCAAAGTCGTGAAATAAAATATGCTGTCATTTATTGCATGGCCAAAAAGGCCTGCTTGAATGAAGAAGAAATAGATGTCCCAACTGTTGCAATTGTAATTCCTCTCTTCTTCTCTTCCGGAGCCTTATCAATTTCATCAAAGGCAATAGCCTTAGCTTTGCCTTCTTCTGCAAGAACCTGATAAAAGTTCAGATAAAGAAATTGGGACACAAAGTGAGTCACCACTCAACAGCTTCACATGTATACAGATTTGAATAAATATGATATCGACTTTTAAAATTACCCAGTCATCCACACTCAACATAAAAATTGCTGAAATATTTAAATCTAAAGAAGGAATCAGTAATTGTAACCTTTGTAATTGCTGCGGTGAGTGTTGTCTTTCCATGATCAACATGTCCAATAGTTCCCACATTAACATGGGGTTTTCTGTTAGAAAAACAACACTGAACAATGAGAAGGAAAGAAAGACAAATCACAGCTTGGGAGTGCATCCTATAACTGCAATAATAAATAGAAATATTAATCTTTCAGCAAAGCATCTTGGCCTCATATATAGGTAACGCGTAACACATGATTGAAACCCAATTGGAAATAAAGTAAAATGGCCATGGTCGTCACAGTAAAATTTCGCGCAAGCTCCCGCAATTGTATGATTGATTTCTCAACATGACAATCAACAAAAATACTAAAGAAAATACCAGTTTGGGTTCCCCTTAGCCAGCATTCCCTTGCTTTGGAGAATAACATGGCTACCAAACCTCCATATTTCAGTTTCGCTTCTCCAATTTTATGCAAAGAAGCAAATAGTGATAAATTGAATATAGGCAAAGAAAATGCTAGTTCACAAGTCACAACGACTTCCAGCAGGTCACCACCCCAGCCATTATATTTAGGAATCAATTGAGGCACTGAAGCAGAACTTACGTTCTTGTGAAAGTGGCCATGGATCTCCACCATGGATTCAAAGTAGAGGTGCTCTCATTTGCATGAATCAACTCCGAGACGGTAGAATGCGCGAGGAGTGAGCCTCTGCAGCGCCAGTACACTTGTGAAGAAAATGGGAAGAGCCGCTTGGAGCTAGAACTTCTAAGAGCAACCGAAGCCATTAGAGGTAGAAGAGGAAGAAGATGATACAGTAGCTCAAATGGGGGAGCTGAAAGGCGGAGGTTCTCCCCCTAGAAATGTGATGGGGTTTTAGGAAGTTCGAGGGTTTACGGTCGAAAACCCGTCTGGCTTATACCCGACCCGTTACGTTGTGGCCCAAAAAATTTCAACCCATGATTCAAATCTGACAAGCTCTTCAGATTATATAGTTTATGCTCCATAAAGAGTGTTCTAATTCTCACTAATCCCCGTTTGTCCGGTGATCAAAATTTTTTAATTTCGCTACTCAAGTGGTGCCGGAAGCTTTTGATTTTAGCAGTATTTGTTGTTTTTTTCAGGGTTTTGTCTTCTATTATTATTATTATTATTCAGAACATTCGAGTAGACAACCGTATAAAGTTGCGGAATTTTCCCTGAGTCTCCTCCCCTGATTGAACTATCTCATCTTGGTTCCAAATTTGGTAATTTATTTTGCTACAATTACTTTTTTAATATTTTATTTTATTCATATTATTGTGTCAGATAATTCTCAATTTTTTTTAAAAAAATGTGTATATTTTCATTTTTTTTACCCAGAAATTCCTGCACCTCTTTATTTGATATGAGTTTAATCACGTTGTAAAAATAATAAATGATAATTCTCATTTTTTTAAATTCTATTTTATTCATATTATTGTGTTAGATAATTCTCAATTTTTTTAAAAAATTCCTATGCATTTTCATTTTTTTCACTCAAAAGTTCTTACGCTTTTTTATTAAATAGGAGTCCCTAATAAATGATAAATTTCTTCCCTTCAAGAATTAAATTAATTGTTGGTTTATGCCTTTTCCTTTAATCTTTGATTTCATTTATTTTAATAAAATTTTTTATAACATATAATTATAAAATAATATGATAAAAATATTTTATTTATTTTAAAGAAAATTTTATTTTTTATTATTATAATTTTAAATATTATATTTTTTTAAATTATAACTATAATTAATATATTATTATTTTATTATTATTATTATTATATATAAATAAGTTTTCGTACGAAAAATATTTTTTATATTTTTGAAGAAAATAAACGGTGGGTTAGCTTTGATCGAAATGTTTGGATTAACAAAATATTTTTTGCTCTTAAAAAATTATGTTGCAACTTTCCAACCAATAACCAAAAATAAATGGGAAAAATGAATTCGTTAGCCACAAGAATTTGAGCTTCATAGTTTATTTGGCTGAGAAATTTGAGGTTCCGAATGAAATGAGAAGGTAAGAATAATAATATTTAATTAATAACTATTTATTTCTGTTTGTGCAGGAGTGGGATAATCCCTCGTGTTCTTGACTCGGAGCTGAGCGAGCGTCAGAATTCCGCATGCACTATTCTCCTCATCTTCCTTTGCCTTCAGCCTTACTCATTGCATCAAATTCCCGTATTTTCCTTCGCAAGCTCAATTTTTCTCGGTTCCAAGCATACCTTCTGGCGGAAAGATAGAAACTTTTCCAACATAATCTTTCCCTTTAGGTTCCTTTACATTTTGCTCAAATTTCCTTCATGACTTTTCTATATCTTGTTGGATCGTTTCTCTAATCAGCTCGATTGGACTGAAGACTACGTGAATCTCTGATTGACTCGGAGGGTTTTTTAAGTAATTACATTACCCCCTTTTTTTGTGTGCTGTCCATTTGTTTTGACGCAATGAACTTATAGAATTAGCAGATAAGGAGTGGGGTTGTTTGTCGGCTGTCATTGAAGTTAGATGAAGATGATTCCTTGGGGTGGACTCAGCTGCTGCTTGAGTGCAGCTGCGCTTTACCTTCTCGGGAGAAGCAGTGGCAGGTCCGTGATGTGTTGTTGTTTCTACTTCAAGGGAGCTGATTTTGTATAATCTGTGTTTGCATCAGATTTTATGTAATTGTTAATTCTATGATATTGAAAGCTCTGTTTTTGTTTCTCTATTGGGTGCAGGGATGCCGAAATTCTTAAGTCCGTAACGAGGGTCAATCAGTTGAAGGAACTAGGTATGCATTTTTTTTTCAAAAGAAAAAAAAAACTGAGCTTTTTTCTCCAGACGAGACTTTTTGTTGTTCTTAGGCTTTCTGAGAAGTTTGTGATACTTATGAAAGCTTAAGGTTTGAAGTGTACTGTCCCATTAAATGATTTTATTTCGGTCTGGTTTCGCTGTTTCGTTGATTAATGATTTTTCAATTGAAGTTTCTTCTCCGGTTAGAAGCTAAATATTGGTGGCATCTTGCTGAAAGAGTATAATTACGATCCCTAGTAGCTAAATCAGTTTCAAGTTGAACAAGTATTAGTTGGCCTTGAGAACAATCTAATTCGGATTTCTCGTCGTTAATGATTGTACTGATGACACGTGATCCATCAAAGAAGCAGATGATGACCTACCTTATTTGTATTCCCTTATTTTTTATTTTAGCTGAAAACGATTGAGCTATTGGATGCATTTTCAATTTTATAAGTGAACTGCTCTCCATTGTTATTAATGATGCAACACCTGGTGTTGTGGTTCCTGATTATGGTTTGGATTCCCTCATTTTTCAGCACAATTGTTAGACACTGAAGTATTACCTTTGGTTGTCACAATTTCGGGAAGGGTTAGCTCTGAAACCCCAATCAATTGTGAGTTTAGCGGTTTAAGAGGCGTAATAGTTGAGGAAACGGTATGTACACATAACATTCTGAAGAGCATGAATTGTATATTCTCGGAGTATATCACATATCTCGTTTTTGTTGCTCACATCTGAGTCTCTGACATGTTACACAATTTGGTTTTCTATCTAGGCAGAGCAACATTTTCTCAAGCACAATGATGCTGGTTCATGGATACAAGATTCTGCTTTAATGCTATCAATGAGTAAAGAAGTTCCGTGGTATCTGGTGTGGAATTGTCTTTTTTTCAACTACTGGTTTTACTTCCCCCCCCCCCCCCCCCCGTTCTTCCTCCTCAAAAAAAAAAAAAAAAGAAAAGAAAAGAAAGAAACATAAAAAGTGTTTGATGGATGCTGAATTTGTGTTCTAGGATGATGGGACTGGTCGTGTGCATGTGGTTGGAGCGCGGGGTGCCACAGGTTTTGTATTACCTGTAGGAAGTGAGGCATTTGAAGAGTCAGGCCGATCACTTGTGCGTGGAACATTGGATTATCTCCAAGGTCTCAAGGTGTGAATTTTTGTACACATAGTCAGCAACAACCCCCCCCCCCTCAAAATAAAAAAATAAAATAAAAATGGACCAAGCTTAGGCAATTACCCCATGGACTGACATAGTGAAAACTATCATTTTAGATGCTTGGAGTCAAGAGGATTGAACGGGTACTTCCAATTGGCACTTCTTTGACTGTTGTTGGTGAGGTAAGTAGCAGTAGTAAAATTATTTTGTGGTGGTTGCAAAAAGAAAGAGAAGTTTTATGAAATGGCAGCTTGTAGAAGAATGAATTTAAAACTTATGATGAAGTCCACCAGTGTCTGTGCATGTTTACTTAGATTTGTAATAACTTTTTGAATTCAATGATCAGGCAGCTAAAGATGACATTGGAACTATTCGAATTCAGCGACCCCATAAAGGGCCGTTTTATGTCTCCCCCAAAACAATTGATCAGCTTATAGCAAATCTTGGGAAATGGGCAAGGTTTGATCATATCGATGCCTATTGTGTGTTGTGATGTACTATTTTTTTTTTGGTTTGACTAACATTCTTATTAGGTGGTACAAGTATGCATCTGTGGGCTTGACACTTTTTGGTGCTTACCTAATAGCAAAGCATGCTATTCAGTATATCTTGGAAAGACGCGATCGTGGTGAGCTGCAAAGAAGGTATGTGCTATTGGTGATTCTTCTTATCTGTGATGAAAGTCAACACTGATGAAAGCTATTGAATCAGAAAGAAAGCATAGTCTTTTGAACAAAGAAGCACCTCGCTTTATGCAATTCCATTCCCATGCAACTGTCTTGTACCTTATCAGTCTGATTTAAGCACCAAGTTTCTGTCTATGCAGGGTTCTGGCTGCGGCTGCCAAGAGGTCAGGACGAGATAATGAAAGTAGGTTTGGTTAGAATTTTTTTCTTTTCTTGTTTAATTTTGAGTGGCTGCTTTAACTTGCTAAAGAATGTTGCGACCTTTTCTCAGGTGACAAGGTTGACAGTTTACCAGATGGTAGTAAAAAGGAACGCCTAATGCCAGATTTATGTGTAATATGCCTGGAACAAGAATATAATGCTGTTTTTGTTCCGTAAGTGACCAATGTTACGCATTTCTTACTTGAAATTTTCCATAGTCTATGCTCTGTCTCTGAGTTTTCTCCGCGGTCTCATATTTTTCTAAAAGCAGTGGCATTTAGAATGTGTTATGAATGTCTTCTTATATACAAACTTTGCATCTCCCCGCCAGAGGTACCCTAGCTAAATCTGAGAGACCTTTACCTTAATCCCCTTCGGTGGTCCAAGCCAGATCCAGTGGCATTGTGTGATATACTGGAGTCACCCCCATATTGCATTCTCTATTTACATCTCTACTGGAGTCATCCATATTAATTTTGTGTTGTAGATTGAATTGATGGTTTATCTTGTAATTTCAGGTGTGGGCATATGTGCTGCTGTACGGCTTGCTCTTCGCAGCTAACCAACTGCCCCCTTTGCCGGCGACGGATAGAGCAGGTAGTTAAGACTTTCCGTCATTGAGCATTGAGTTCAGAGGGAGGCCAACTTACATGCATAGGCTTATGTCATGCAGTAACGATAAGAGATCAACAGTTTCCTGAATCATATGTTTTCAGTACTTCTTCCCGGCCAATTTCACTAGCTTTGCTCCGATGAGCAAACGAGAGAAATATATCGCCTCCTAGATAAATTTCAAGGACATGATTGTTATGTGCTATTGCTAACTGTTAACAGTTGATGCTTTATAATTGGCATCTCCATTTGTAAATATTGCGATCAAACCCCGCCCCTCCCCCAAAAAAAAAAGATAAAAAAAGATAAAAACGAGAAAGAATGAAGAATGATCTGTTTAGGAAACCTGTTGTGAGTTTCTGTTTCTTAGACGATCGTTTCTATTGTCCATATATCATCGAATATTCCGCATGTAATGGCTGCTTATGTATCGGAAAATCAGTAATCATCATAGTGTTGGTTCATTTGTCATTCTCATGACTAGGGATTGTTACGTATGTAAGCATTGTTATATTAGCATATTCTTTGAAGATAGTGTTTGCTTTTTGGAAGTTGTATCTTTACTTTGGATAAATGTTGGTGAGTAATCAATCATGTCTTTAGTCATTATCCTTGTGGACATATTTAGTCCAGCAATTGGTTGCTCTTGAATATATACATATATATATGGGGTTACGCTTTTGTTAATGCTACAGTATCAATTTGATATATTAAAATCATCAGTAAGCAAATATTTGTGAAACAATTTTTCTTGATAAAGTATTTTTAGGTTTGTTTTCTGTTTTTAAAAATAGTTTTTATTTTTTTATTTTTAAAAACAAAGGAATCTGTTTGAGAAGTTATTTTCAAAATTTATTTTTAAAAATTGTTCTTTAAATGTGTAATTTAAAAATAAAAAAATAAATAAATAATTTAATCATTTTTTGAATTTTTTTATTTTAAATGTCAATTTTGTAATTAAATGAAATATTTTTTTATTTATAATATTAATCACTTTTTAATTTTAATTTTTTTAATTTAAAAATAGTTTTTAAAAGTAAGAAAATAATTTTCAAAAATATTTTTTGAGAATAATTTGTAAAAATATCAAAATAAAAATATATTCAAATGCAACTTATCTTTTATATGTGAATTTTATGGTATTTTAAGAATTTTAAAATTTTGAATGATATGGTGATTTTAAAATTTGTTATATTAAAATTACTTGATTGTATATGTTAAAAATTGAATAGTTGTAATTGGATAATTTCAATTTAACGATTTTAAAATTTGTTCCATCATTCTAAGGGGTTATTTGGTTGGGAAGTAAAAATGTAGGAATTTGTATTTTTTAAGAAATAGAAAACTGTGAGTTGTTTGGTTACATATAAAATATGAGAAATCACTTCTTAAAAAATTGTATTTCTCACAAAATATGAGAAATCATTTATCTACTCCCCTTAGGTAACTTTTATTTTCTAGAAAATGTAACTTCCTTCATATTAACCAAATAATATTAAAAACTTATCGGAAAATTCACATAAGAAGTAACTTCTTAAAAGATTTAACTTCCCACAAAAATTTATTTTTCACATGAACCAAACGACCTTTGAGTTTTGAGTACCACAATAAGTACCTTCTTTACATATTATTATATGGGTTTTATAAAATATGAAAAGTGTTTATTTTGTATAAATAAATTACTCAAAACTCATAAAAAATAGTCTTGGAATATGTATTATCTGGTATTTTGTAAATCAAAACTGATGGACCAGTCTTACAACGTGAATTCGGGCGTCTCTCACATTCAACCTAGTGAGATTATTTTACTTATATGCATTCAATAAAATTAATTTCATCATCGGTTTTAATCATGTTCGATATTATGAGAGTAAAGAAAGGAGGACAATCCCTTGTGGGTATTTTAAAGGTGTAATAGCACTCATTGTTATTTTAAAAATTTTATTCTTTAGAATTTGAATTCAAAATTTTATTTGTGTATATTAAGTAAATTATCACTTTTAATCATTCTTATCATTACTTTAGGGAAAAAAAAAAGGTCCAAAAAAAAGAAAGGTCCAGTCCCTTACCATTTGAGAAAATAGTGGTTGGTATCCATTTTAAGTCTTACAATTGGTTACCCAATAGAGCTGAGTGGGTAAAGTTTGAAACTCGCCAATGTTAGGCTGATGATAGAACTGTCAATTCTGTATGGAATAAATCCTTTTCTTTGCAAAGGATGGCAAGCAACAACGTCACGTGGTGGAAAAATGGATATTCCAGCAAGAAAACCAGCTAATTTTCTAGAAAGGAAAAACATAAATTTCATTTCTGACTCTGTTGTGGTCAATTTCAGTGTAATACCTCATCCAGTGTGAAGGGGTGTTCCAAATCCAATCATAAGCATATACAATATGCTTAAAGCCCACGGCAAAGTGCAAACCACACATTCAAGACTCCCCAAATCTTTGTTGCAATCTCATTAATTTATTCATTAACTTGAGAATTGGGATACGTTCCCATCTGCCTGAAACTGCCATATCCTGATTTTTAATTGGTTTGCATTAGTTCATGCGTGGAGACACATTTGTTTATTCCTATATTTTATTAGGATTTACTATCAACATAATTCTTGTGTATAAAAATATTTTGTTGTAGATAAATTTTTTAAATTGTTTTAGTTAAATGATTTTTTTTTCTATTTTTAGTATGGTATAAAAAAATTTATAACGATAAAGTAACCGACTTAATAACAACTTGCAATCCCTTTGGGGATGATAAAGAAAAGCAACAATGTTATATATACGGAAAATAGAATCTAAAATTATGTTTTGGATATAAATCAATGGTTGTCATTATATATTTGTAGAATTCAATTCAATAAATATAAAAAATTTAAAATTTGATTTCAGATCTCATTTTTAATATTTATAGTATTTTTGAAAAAAAAAGAGCAAGGAATCCATACAATTGGGGACGTGAATATATATATATATATATATATATATATATATATATATATATAGATGCAACACATAAGCGTGAGAATCATAACAAGCTATATTGCTATATGCAGCAGCACAATTAAGAATTTGCATAGCTCAGTGGGGAATTATTTGTGTGTTGTTTTCCACTATGGGGTGTAATTTCAATAATCGTATGTGTTGTTTTGCACTAGAAAGCTATCATTCTTATTATTATTTTTCTTACATTCATCTAAAACCCATGGAATCACGTTATGATCCTTTCTTGCCAATAATTTTCATTCATTTCGCCAATTCTGCAAGTTCTACTGAATCAGATACCATTTTAGGAGTTCCTTTGAAGAAAAATCCTCTTGATACTTATCCTTCATTTATTGAAATACCGAACCTTCAAGTATGCCTATAGCTTCCACCCACACAAAACTTCATAATTTTATATTTTCTCTGGCGTCTAGTGTTCCAACTCATTGATAGACAGCAAATTATTCTTATGTTTTTCTTATGATATAATTTAATTTTGCTCATATTTTCTTTATTTATAGAAATATACATTCATCTTCCCTTATTTCTTTTAAAAAGGAGAGTTGAGTATATATTTACAATAGAAGGAAAGAGAGGCAGGTAAGCATGAAAAAGGAAATAGTTGTATAGTTTTAAAAATAAAAGGTATATAAATGCAATTACATTAAATCCTAGAGAAAAACAACTGTAATTTGTTCATTTATTTATTAGAACAAAATAGATCATTAATACATGATATGACAGAATAAATTTTATAAGGAATTCACCCCTTTTTGAAAATTAAATGAAAAATATATTTATAATTAGAGTGATTATGAATGCTTAAACTGCTTATTAATTAAGTATTAAGTATTTTCATCATTAAATTATTTATTTTATTGTGAAATTTGAAATAAATAATTTAATTAGTAGTGAAAATACTCCATCAATAATAGTTTAAACTTATCGTAAAATTATCCAATTATGAATTTTATACTCCATCTTGAACTATCTAGTCAATAAATAATTTAAAGATGAATTTGTTAGGTTACCGTCTGTATGTGTGTGAAGAAAATAGTAGAGCAGACAAGAAAAGTGGGAATATGATCCTTGGCCATCACACATCTTGGAAAATTGAGAAAAAGCACCCTCAATTAGTCCTTTTTGGAATCTTGCCGAGAACTTCTTCACCGCTTCAGCAATCACAATTGGCTTCCACAAGGATCACAAGTCAAAAGATCTTTCTTATTATAATCCCCTATCATCTTTTGATCTATCACATTCACACTTGGAGCACAAGGACAGCTATATATAAAAACAAGCCCCTAACAGCCCTTCAAGAGGTGTACTTACCCTTGATCTTCTGAGCTTCGAAAGCCTCCCCAGTAATTACTACCTTCTCCGGCACTATAGCATGGAAATGAACAACGGCTCAGACTCCTCCATCTGCAGGAGAATCCGCCAAGCAATTGCCACCAGTCTTCGCGCCTTCTGCTGCGCCTCCAGCCTCCATCAATCTAGGCCCGCCACTAATTACTCAGATTCTCCATTATCATCCCCACCTATTGCCCCAAGAACTCCCCGAAGTTCTATCCAAAACAAGCCCCATTACCCTCATTATCTCAAGAATCATTGTGAAGAAGCAGGAGGAGCGGTTCCTATCAACTTTGACCATTCAGTTCCCACATGGAATGGTTTTGCAGACCCAGCAAACTCTGGTGCAGTTAAAAGCAAGCCAATGTCAGAAGTGACCGGTGGCCCTGCGAAAGCAAGCTATTCAGAGTCTGTGCAAGATGGTCAGAGACCAAAACTAGATATTAATGATACCTTTGATGAGTACATTGAACGAGTTAAGCGCAGGATCAGGACAGTGTCAAATGTTGGTGCTGGGGATCAGAGCAATTCTGGATCATCTGATGAGGCTATTGGTGGCGCCAAGATGGAGGATCAGCAAAAAGACCAATTTTCTGCATATATTCAGCAGGCAAAGAAGAAGATCAGAACTGCATCAAACATAGGAAAAACTAGCTCTTTGAAAAGAGGGTAAGGGGGTAATGAACATAATTTTAAATTGCAGGTGTGACTAAGGTTGCTGCGGCCGTAATATTGCGATTGCATGCTGCAATTTAATATCACAATGGACGTTAGAAAAATTGAGCTCAAACTCGACTCAAATAATGATGATTAAAAATGTTGGTGTTGGTGTTTAGTATGTCTCTTGTGCATGTTTGTGTGAGTGAGTGTACATGGCTTCAAGGTCTGGGGATGATTTTATTGAAAATTTGAAGCATGGTATTGTACTATGGGGGAATAAATTGGATTCATTGAGTGTAGAAAAGAAAATATGATAATTTGACATTAATTTGTACTGAATTTAGGTCATTTGCATGGTACATTTCATTATTTGATCTATATCTTAGTTTGGTTGTTGATGCGGTCCGCTTCTTTCCCGTCCTTTTTTACTATTATCTGCAGTAAATTCTATAGCATTATTCTCGAGGATTCATAAGATATATATAATTTTAAATATTTGAAAGATTAATATAAAATTATCATATATAAAAATGAAGATGTCAAAATTTTTTAAGGGTCGAAATCTCTGGTCACCGCCACTGATCATGTAACAATTGGCTCGAAATCTTATCTCATTTGACAGAAGCGGCTGATAAATCACTTGACATTTCGTTGCTGTATTTGATGGCAAAAAAATAAAACCAGGATAGAGATTATAAAATAAAACCTCTTGATTCTTCATGGGTTGTTGCCAGAAGCATGTTACCATAATTCAAAATTAAAGGAGCCGTAAATCTACAGGACACATATTTAATATGATTCAATTTTTAGCATATTTTACAAGCAAAAATGAAAAATAAATTCACTTACAAAGATAATATAAATAGTATAATATTTCTAATATTTAAAGTGATTCAACTTCTAACCTACTTCATAAGCAAAGACAATAAATCAATTCACTTATAAAAATAATATAAATAACATAATAACTCTAAAACCTATGCCCCTAACTCAAATGCACCCAAAAATATCATATAATAGATATATATTTTTACTCTAAAAAATTGTATAAAAAATAAGAACAAATGTCGGATCTCAAGTAATCAATTCCCACAGGGTATTAAACTCTCTCGCATCTCATATCTTGGTCTCTTAAACAAATTATTTTTGCTTAAATACAGTATATTTATCAATCTTAAAAACTTGCTTGACAAGAAAATTTTAATTCAAAATAAGAAATAATAAATAATTGATCAGAATTTTAATTTAAACAAAAAAAATATTTATAAAAAATTTACAAATTAACAATAATTAGAGTTTGGATCAAACAATAATCTTATCTTATTAGATTTAGTTACTGTCGATCCAAAATATAGATTTACAAAAATAAAGAGAAAATAAAAGGCTAAAAGTTTTGTTGGATTAAGATATTAGATGACACATCAACGGTCCGAAACTTGAGTAATATATTGGACTACATAATTTGGACTCTTCTAAAAAAGAGTTATGTTAGTTCATATAAAAAGTTACATACAGGGTGCTTGTATTCCCTTATGGAGCTCCAATAGACGTGTACCTTAAAAAGTGATAAAATTGGATCAAATCGGATAAACCGTGCGATTTTTTATTTCTAATGCAAGAATGACAATGATAGAGAGTCGTATCATAGCCTCCCAAGGGAGATTGGATTCACTTTAACCAAGCCTTTGCATTGGGAATAGATCTAACTTTTACCGAGCACTTTGGGGTCCGAAATTTCTAGACTCACCAGCTTGTTAAAAAAGTGTGGATGAACGAATGAAAATGAGAGAGGAGAAATAATAATATTATTATTACATTAGTACATACTAGTAAGAAGACCTATTCCACTTTTTTCAGAAGAAGATTAAAAAAAGGAGAGCAGAAGTAGTAAAAAAAAGTATTATTTTCTATAATAATACTTTATTATTGAATTTGATTCAAATTTTACATCCATTAAATATATTTTATTGAATTTTACATCCATTAAATATATTTTATTGAATTTGATTCAAATTTTAATTATTATTAATCAATAATTATTTTCTATAATGAACTATCATCTTATTCAAGATAGATTGTACTGTCGCGTGAGATTACTTAATAAATAAATATTTTAAGCTTATAAAAAAATATATGATATATGATATAAGAGCCTATGAAAATTATATAAGAACTCTTATAAATGCAATGATTGTGAGTAAGTTGAGATTTTAATTGACAATCTTTACATATATTATTTTCTAGTTTTTATTTATAATGAATTTCTTTTCATTTGTATTTTTCTTTTCTTAGGGTTTGGATGTTTCCCATGTTAAATTTACTTATGAGTTAATACGATAATCTAGTTAATTCAATTACTTGATACTTAAATATTTAGAAAAAGAATATTTTATCTAATAACTAGTATTGGGATATATTTGTCCTATGAGAGAGTTAATAGTTCAAAATAACAAAGTATTATCAATATCAGATGATAAATGATGTTGTGAAACTGGTTCAATTACATTTGAGAATTGAAGTTGAATGATGATTTATACAGTGAAAATAGCAAATGGTGATTTATACAGTGGAAATAGCTAATTTCAATATATACGAGTTAAAGAAGATACATGATAATTTAGTGAAGTAAGGTAGTTAAAGTTATGAGAATGATGAATGGTGAAATGATAAAGAATTGAAAATAAATGTTTTAGCTTAGGTCAAAGTGAGAGAATTTCAACTAATGATAAGGATGAAAATTTGATGATAGGTAAGAGAGAGAATTGTACTAAAAATGCAAATGAAATTTTAAAGAGATTGTATCAGTTTATAAAAGTATTTATAAGATTTGATATTGTTATAAATCTATGGAATTCTTGCAAATGAGAAAATTGTGGGTAGATTTTGTTAAGGCTTATGACACTTGATTAAGATGGTGTTACTCAATAGAAAGATGATGTTATAATTTGAATAAAATGCAATGATGGAAAATTCTTATAATTCGTGCCCTATAATTTGTTTCGTTTGACAATAAGTGAAGTAAGGAGATTGATAAAGATGGTAAAATTTGTGTCAATGTAAAAAATTATTGAATTTGATCAATATTTTAATTGTTACCAATTAATGGTTCTTTTTTAGTATAAATTTTTTTTCTATTCAAGTCAAATAGTTGCGTTAAAGTAGAATTGAAATTATTTACTTAGTATATGATTTGAGTAATGGTTTGAAATATAAAAGAGATATAATATAAGGGTCTATAAATATTATATGGAACCCTCTTAAAGAAAGAAGCAAGATTAATGAGTTAGAAGTTATGAAATTTTAATTAAGAATTTTTACGTATATTATTTTATAATATTAATTTATAATTGATTTTTCCTCATCTTTGGTTTCCCCCTAAAGACTGAAAAATTTTTCATGTAACAGTTAATTGTGCATTTTTGTATTATTATAATTGATTTGATTGATGACACATGAAAAATACACACTCACCTGAGGAAGAAGGCGGGAAAAAAAAAAGGCCATCCAATAACAAGAGCGAGCGTGAAACTGGCGGGTACGATAAAGTAATGTGTTTTGCTTTATTGTAAATTTTATTTTATTACATATTAAAATTACAAGTTCAGAAATGTTCCTTTATTTTCATTCACTTATCATTTTTATGGCCGCACAATCTGGCGAAGGAGACACTAATTTTTCAGATTTCTTGGGTTTGGAAGTTTGATCCAGCTCAATACCCACTATTGGCCCAAGTTGCTGTTGTAGCTGACAGCTGTCAGATCATATGAGCTTGGACCGTATCATTCCTACTTGGGTTGGTAGCAAACGTTTCTTTCTTGTGTATGTCCAAAAATATGTATCTCTTGCAGCAATAGATCTCGTTGTTAGAAAATTTTGATTTTAATAAATTAATATTTTTATTTATATTTTTAAAAATCAATATTTATGAAATAATAATTGAATGATTTTTTAAAAATAAAAAAGGTTCATTAATTTATTAAAATATATTAAAAGTCTTAATAGAAATTTTCTGTTGTTTATTTTAATTTAATCTTATAAATTATTTTAAAAAAACTTACAATATATCATTATGCATTAAAATTATTAATATATTATTATATAATATATTTTAAAAAATTATTAATTTGATATATATTTTAAGTTGGTGAAATATCAATATATTATTATTTTAAAAATGCATTGTAAATCCTCCTTTTTAATTTTATCGGTTGAAACATGGGTTTAAAAAAAAAGGCCAAAGAGTAAAACGACTCCCTCAGTTGTGAAGGTAACAACTAATGGCTTTCTCTACAGAAATCCGATGTCATTTTCTCCGAACAGATAGTCAAACCAAAGAGCAAAATTTTTCATATAATTTAACATACTTATATAGGCGTAAATAGATTTGGTTGAATTGTGCTTTACACTAAATAGATTGAATTTATTTTTTAAATTATTAATATAAATCTGTCCTATTAGTCTTTATAAGACTAAAATTTAAGGTTGGTGTGACCAATTAAAAAAATTTGACTTAACTTGTTAATTTATTTAAAAATCTCTTTATATAAATAAATTTTTTAATAAGTTAAAATTTTCTTAAGATTTAAAATTGTCTAATGACCTAATTTCACCTCTCTCTCTCTCTCTCTCTCTATATATATATATATATATATATATATATATATATATATATATATTTATAATATTTATGTATATAATATATATTATATTATATTATTTATAAATAAATAAGTTGGCCTGATATGCCTATAAATTAAATGTAAAAAAAATTAACTTATTTATCTAGATAAATTAATTTATTAATTTAAATTTGACTTATTTAGATAAATAGATAAATCGAGTTTATGATATATCATTATACATTAAAATTATTAATATATTATTATATAATATATTTTAAAAAATTATTAATTTGATATATATTTTAATTTGGTGAAATATCAATATATTATTATTTTAATAATGTATTATAAATCCTCCTTTTTAATTTTATCGGTTGAAACAAGTTAAAAAAAAAAAAAAAAGAGTAAAACAACTAGTAGGGCTGTGACATATGGACATGCCACTTGCGAGGGTAACAACAAACGACTTTCTCTACAAAAATCCGATGTTATTTTCTCCGAACACATAGCCAAACCAAAGAGCAATATTTTTCATATAATTTAATACACATGTAGATGTAAATAGATTTGGTAAGTTAGGCTTTAGTCTAGATCAAGCTTATATTTTAAATTATTAATTTGAGTTTGGCTTGTTAGTTTTTATAAAACTAAAATTTAGATTCAGCCTGACTTATTAAAAAAGTTTAACTTAACATGTTAACATATTTAAAATTTTTTTTATATAAATAAAATTTTAAATTTATTAATAAATTAAAAAAATTAAAATTTAAAATTATTTAATGGCCTAATTTAACCTATATACATATATATAAGTATGTATTAAAATATTTATATTATTTGTATATATAATATTTATTATATTATATTATTTATAAATATATTTATAATTAAATAAAGTGACCTGATAGGTTTATAAATCAAGTTTAAATAAAAAATTTAATTTATTTATCTAAATAAATTAATTTATTAGCTTAAATGTGGTTAAATTTAACATGTTCAATTCGTTGTAATTATAAATTTTTGTATTATTAATAAAAAGTGATGTCTTATTAAAATTGATATTAATTAAAAAATTTATAAATATTAAATTTTTTAATAACTTTTTAATAATATAATAACATATAAATAATAATATAAAATTATTTTATATTGATAATAAATTAAATATAAATTCTAATAAAAAATTATCACAAATTAGTGAAGATTAACTTAATCAGTAGACTTAAATCATCCAAACGAAAACTTAAGTTGGAGTTCGGGAAATATGTTTAGTTTTATCATAACAGTGAGGTTTTAATATTGTTATTTATAAGAGATGATTATAGTGTATTATTGATATAGTAATGTAGTTTAATATATTATCAAATTTTATTATTAATATGTTATTGTATAATATCTTAAATTTAATTTAAAAATTAAATTTAATATATAATTAATTTAGTAATACATTAATATAATATTATATTAATAGGATACTGTAATCTATCTCCTATTGATATTATTTTGATAAGTGAGGTTTTGTTTTCAATAAGGACTACAAGTGACAAATTTTGATAGAACTGTTGAGCTAATGTTAAAATTGAAGACGTAATTGAAGTTTAGTTGTGAAGGATTTAAATAACAGGTTAGAATTCATAAATTTAAATCTCCTTGCCCTCAATGCAAAAATAAAATGAGATAAAAATGCCAATTTTTTTATTTACTCAAACATTTTAAAAGAGGTGTTCTTACTTTAAGAATTTCTTTATCAAGTATCCACTATTATTAATGGAGGAATGCTTAATTTGAAAAAGGAGGAAGAGAAATAATAGGAGAAAAAATTTGAATCTCCATCCTCGTTGAGACATCCACTATCATTAATGGAAGAATGCTTAACTGGAAAAAGCAGAAAGAGAAATGACGGGGAAAATTTTGAATCTTCATCCCCATAATTACCTATTAATAAATATGCCATCAGCACAATGCATGAAATTAAAAAAAGTCGGTTTTTAATGCATCCATATACAGGAATGTATCGATCTATTTAACTCTTTACTCGATGAAATCAAAATAATAACTTTTATAACCTTTGTGCGCATAAATAGGTATATAAAGCTTGGGGAATGATTCACCTATTTGTTGACTGCATTAGGATATGAGTAATATTATATATATTAAAAATAAAATTTGAAATTGAATTTTGAGTATAAATTACGAGTTGTCAATTTAATATAAATTGGTATGGTAAATTTATAATACTCAATCTAATAAATATAAAAATAAGAAATTCAATTTTGAATCATACTTTTGACATGTATAATATTTTGATTAAAAACCTATTTTAATTCCTATAAGATTTAGTTTTTATTAATTTTATTTATGAATAAAAATTTATGTCAACTTAATTCCTATACGATTAAAAAATTTTAAATTTTAATCCTTCTGTAGATGAAATAGAATTACTGAATTACTATATAAATAGATAAAATTTTGAGAGTTTTTAATTTTGTAAGAATTCAATTGATATAAATTTTTAATTAGGGATGAAATTGATAAAATTTTAAATTTATAGGGATCAAAAATAGATTTGTAATATAAATTTTGTATGAAAATTATTAGTATATTGATTTTGCAAAGACATAGTAAGTTTTTTTTGTCTTAATTTAGGACCTATATGAAACAATAAATTATTAGTTTGTAAATTTGTGCCATGCACGAATTATTAATTGATCTTAGTTAAATTGAGAATCGTTTATATAAATAAATTGTAAATAAGTTTTGTATTATAAAAAATTATAAAATTATTAAAATCTATTTCATCATATTTATTTCATGATTATATATTTAAATTTATAAATCATAATATTTTAAAATAGATAATACTTTTTGATAAATAAAGGTAAAAAATAAATAAATTGATTTTTATTGCCAATTATAAATTCACAAAAATTTAAATTCTTAACTAATTGAAAGTGGAAATTAAACAAATGGTAACTCTAATAAATTATTTTACTTCTCATCTATTATTTGTAAATCAAATTTAAAGAACAAATTAATTTAAAGAGGTTTTTTCTAATGAATGCTAAAAGATAATATATAATAATGATATATATATATATATATATATATATATATATATATATATATATATATATATATGCTTTTAATAAATTAATATTTTATAAAAAAATATACATGATAAAAGATCATCATAATTTTAAACTACCTAAATCATATTTAATAAAAGAAATATTTGTTGATCTTATAAAAAAAATATTTGTTCTTGTAAGGATCTAATTGGAAAAATAAATTCAAATTTAATAGAAATTTCATTTTTTTGTATTTTTAAGTTATTATATAATATAATTAACTATTACTTATTTATATTTAAAGAACAATATCATGCACCAAAAATCATGAGATAAATTTGTAAAATATAATTTAATAGATATAAAAAATTGATACTTGATTTTTAGTCTAATTTTTAGTACTTGTAGCATTTTTTATATTTAAATATAAAAATATTATAGTAAAAAGTATGCTTATCTTATGCCTTACCTATGAATGGATAGTAGTTCAAATCTCAAATACGATCCTTGTTAAGTGGGGAAAAATTATTAATTTAATTAAATAAAATCTTTAATTTATTTAAAATATTTTTATAATAAAAATATATTATGATATATTTATACTACTCTTTAATATTAACAAGTAAGATGTAAATAATAGTATCACGACTCACCTAATCATGACAAATGAATGTAAAGCCCATTTACTAGTTTTTACAAGCTTAACTAACCCCTACCTTGATATCATTTCATAGTATCCTAAAATACAAGAATATTTATACAAATAATTTACAAAATAACTATAATTAGAGTTCATGTATATGAAAATATGTGCGAAAATATTTATAAAACTCAAAACTAATTCTAGTCACATTTTATCTTCATTACAACCACTCGTAATAATATTTTAAAGAGATTTTTACCCTTCAGTTGTAGGTGGTGGATTACGAACTTCAATAAGTATATTCATAAAACATTTTAAATAAAAATAGTGAGTTACAAACTTAGCAAGGGAAAACCTAATTAACAATCCAACACCAATTTGCTTTTCATCTCAACTTGTTCTTCCATGTTCACATTTTAAATAAAGTAATAAAATAATAAAGATAATGTACAATATTATAACCAAATGAAAATAATGGAAAAGAACACAACCAAACCACTTTGTATTTCTAAGTTAACTTTATTCCTTTGCTAACCCTTTGTTATTCCTTCAAGAACTTTATTCTTTCACTAACATATTATCCGTTTTTTATTCATTTCACACTATTTTCATATTCTTTCCTTGATTCATATTACTGCCCAAATATTACATTTCCTATGGGATTTTATCATTTCTCTTATAAACAAATAGACCACAATTCATTCATAACATATCTTCACTTTGAAATTCCATTATTCATAATCATAAACATTCAACAAAAGTAAAGATCATGCAAAATCTTTGAATTTAAATAAACTATTTACTTACTAGTAGTACGAAAGAGATGAAAGAAGTTGGAAAGAAAGTAAAAGATCCAACTTGCCTTAATCAATAACAAATTTAATTATAATTAAAAGAAAATTTTAAATCCTTAATTTTCTTTTCTGTAAGGAGGAATCCAAAAATTATCAACTAAAAGCTAAGACTAATAAGTAATTACCTTAACTGCTCAAGTATTATGGATGCATGATAGTGATTGGAAGTTTAACCTTGTTAGATTATTAAAAATGAAAAGGAAGAAAAAATGGGAAGGAGAAAGAAGTTGGAGTTAGTTAGTTGGATAAAAAAAGGGGGAATGAGATGAGTTGTGAGATTTTTAATGGATTAAGAGCATTTTTGTAATTCAAAAGTAAATAAAGGATAAAGTTGGAATAAAGGTTCATAAATATCTTCTATACGTACTTATTTTAATTTAATTTTACACTAAATTTAATTTAATTTTTTTCATTTTTCCTAAAATTTTATTTTTCTCAATTAAATTCTCACCCTAAATATTTTTGAGAAAAGTTAAATAATTACCATACATACAAAAATCTTAATAAATTTAATCAAAGAAAATCATAATTTATTGAATGGCATAAAAAATAAGATAGATTGAAGAAAAACACAATGGGTTAAATAAAACAAAAGGATAAAATTTCAAAGTGATATTAAGAAAATATTGACAAAATTAAAATAGATGAATATTATTTTAATTTTTTAAGATTTTTACTAAAAATAGAATATATATAATTAATTAATTAATTCAATTACTACTTTTATCTAAATTTTTTAATTTATTTAATATATTTAATAATAATAAATATATTATATTCATTTTATTTAATGATATTAATGAATGAGTTATAAATATCATGAGTGTGCAAAAAAAAAAAAAGAAAGATATGTAATATAATAAATAAAAAGAAGGGAAATATTCTATTAGCTGTAATAAGAGTTAAAAATATAATTAATATATAGTTAATAACTTCAATTAAATAAAATTTAAACCTAATTAAAATAATTTTATGATTAAAGATATATGTTATTTTATATCAATAATATTTAATAATATTTAAACTGTAAATAATAAAAGGAAATAGAGAAAAATTAAAAAAATTGTAATTGAATATAAAAAATAAAAAAATAATTTGTGAGTTTTAAAATCATAATATTCTCAATTATTAGATATTTAATTTGAAATATAATACATAAATTTGATATAAAATATTAAAAAAATTTAAATAAATAAAATTTATTATTATTTTTCAATATCATTATAATAAAAAAATATATGATTTTATATTTCTACTACTTAATAAATTAGGATTTGTGCTTTAAATATAGAAGTGAATAGGGAAAGAAAAGAAGCAAAGCGCATATAATGGAAATTAAAAGAAGAGAAATTAAATTATAAAATTTTCATAAAATTATAATTGATGTATATTTATAAATATAATATTTACAAAATTTAAATAAAAATTAATTTTAATTTTTAAAATTTTTATTAAAAATAGAGTTCGTAGATAATTAATTTCATTAATACTTTTTACATGTAAAACTCAATTTATTTAAAATATTTTATAATAAAAATATATTGTATTATATATATAATATTTAATAATTTTAATATCTAATTTGTAAATTATATGAGTGAATAAAAAAATAAAAAAGCATGCAATGAAATAAATAAAAAAGGAAAAATAATATGTGATTAATAAAAATTTAAAATAGACTATGTAGCAAATTAATTCAATCAAATAAAATAGTTTACTTATTAAAAAAATTTTACAATAAAAAATATATTGCATAATATTATTATATAACTCAATGATATTTTATCTGAATTTCAAATATAACGAGTGAGATAAAAACATATAACATAGCAAATAAAAGAAGAAAAAACAATGTGCACACTTTGAAGCTTGGACAAAATCTCAATATGTTTTTAATTTGAAATATAGTATTTGAAAATTGGTATAAAAATATTAAGTAGAGTTAGATAATTTAAAAACAAAAATATAATTTATTATATTTATATCACTTAGCAATATTATTATTTGAGTTGTAAATAATAAGAGTATATATAAAAAAGAGAAAAATATGTAAAAAAGTAGATGAAAAAGAAAAATAATATATAAGGTGCAAAATAATAAGAAAAAGGAGAATATATAATAAATTAATTTAATTAAATAAGATATTTTTGTTATTTAAATTATTTCGTAATAAAGAAAAAATATAATGTGTCATATCTAATCAATAGTATTGATGTTTGAGCTTTATATACTAGGAGTGCACAAGAAAAAGAAAGTATATAATTAAGTAGATAAAAGAAGGAAAATAATACATGAGTTGAAATTTTTTTGGATAAAATTTTGATTAATATGTATTTAATTTATCATATAGTACTTAAAAATTAAAATTAATATAATATTAATAAATTTTAAATAAATAAATAATTAATTAAGTTTAATATTCAAATATTATTATGAAAAATAGAACGCACAATCAATAAATTCAATTAATAATTTCAATATTAAAATTTTAACTTACTTAGAACACTTTAAAAAGGTTAAAAATAACATGTATTATATTATATTTATATTAGTAATCATAATAATATTTAAGTTATAAATAAAAAAATTGGGTATAAAAAGTAGAAAAGCATAAAATAAGACAAATAAAAAAAATAATACATGAGTTATAAAGTAATAAAAGTTAAAAATAAAATATATAATCGAATAAATTAATTTAATTAAATTGAATATTTAATATGTTTACAATATTATTATAAAATAAAAATTATATTATACTATACTTATATTATTTAATAATGTTTGAATCGTAAATAATATAAGTAAATTAAAAATAATGTATAAAAAATGGAAAAATGCATATTAGAAGCCATCTGCTTTTGTCGAAAAGTTTGTGCTTGAAATTGCGTTGTTTAGCCCAAAGAGCCATCCGTTTTTGGTAAATAATTGGGCTTCAAAATGCCTAAGTTAGCCCGTATATAATTAGTCAAAAGAAAGCTGCACTTAGTGGAAAATTAATTGATAAATGGCTCGCGCGTGGCCAAAAATGGAAATTGGTCGGCCCAAAAAACCCTGGATGGATGACTGAGATGCACCATGGTATTATTTTATATTATATTGTATAATTGGCGTTGACTCATGAAAATGGATTAATCCCAACAAGTCATCATTGTCCATATGCAGCAAAGGCTCACCAACGGGGATTTACATGGCAAATAGCCAACTTGCAAACTTCTCGTGAATACAAAAAATCATATCTTGTTTTTAATTATTTATATTTGTGCAATTCTTCACATCTCAGTAGACGTTGACTCAATTTGATAATCAGCCCATTACATTAAATGTTAATCGATTATATTAATTATATTAATTAATTTAACTACCTAACAGTATAAATTACATACAAGAATACATATATTTATGATTTATTTAGATTATAATATATTATTTATTCAACTAATTATTTTAAAAAATAATTCATAATAATTTAGTATAATAATATAAATTTTCTATAAAAATAAATAATTATAATTAATTTTCTTGTTAAATATTTTTATAGATGCAATAACTATTAAATTTTATTTTTGACCATTTTTAGTATTAAATTTAAAATTCATATATTTATTATTAAAAATATTGATGAATAATATATTTCAAGTATAAAAATTTATCTTTCACAATTAATATTATCTCGCCATTTCTTTTTTTCTTAATATGTATTATTTTTTAATTAAAAAATTTTTAAAAAAATATAAATATTTTTAATACATTTTCTATTATTGACTATGAAATGAAATATATATCCTTTTTTATAAAATTTGATAAAAATATGATTATATTCATGAATATTTTTATTATTATATATTTATTGCAATTATTATAATTATATAATTTTATCTAAAAATAAATAATTATAGAAGCATAAAAATTGTATAACTACGAACAAAAATATCTTTTTTATATTAAATAAAAAATAATTACTTCAAAAAATTTATATTTTTAATTAAATTTTAAAATAGCTGATTAATAACTAATAAATCAATTGAAATAATTATTTATTAACTACTTAAATTAGTTAATTAACTTAATTTAATAATTAAAAATACTTAAATTAATTAAAAATTAATAAAAAAAACCTATTTATCAAATGTCCCTGTTAATCACAAATTTTAGTGAGGTGAGGCCAATCATCAATTTAATTATTTATTTTTCTTTAAATTATCTGCCATATATACATTGACATCACATCACTGCACAGTTTAAAGCGCACTATAAAAATATAAGCAAATTCAAAACAAAATGATTGCTTCTAAACTAATTAGACCATCGTTTTTTTTCCCCCGATATGTGGGCGTCATGCTTTTTGTAAATAAAATTTTAGAATTTTTTATAAAATAAGTTGCAAAATTTTCAAACAATTCTAATTTTATTTTATTTTCGTTGCAACTGTGGTGAATAGGGTTGAAACCTTTTATCAAAAAAGTGTAAACTATTTTTTATGAAAAGAAAATTAAATTTAAGTTATTATCAGTATAAATATATTATCACTTATTTATATATTGTTATGTTAATAAAAATTATTAAAATTATTTTTTGTTATAAAATTTTTAATTATTTTTAAATTTATAATAACATATCTTTTTATTTATTAATAATATAAAATATTTTACACTAATCATAAATCAAATTTAAATTCTATGAAAGAACTATATGTCCTTCTATAAAATCACTTTTTTTTTAATCGTAGCGAAAATAAAATTCAATATTCAAAATTAATTTTCTTCTTCTGCTTGTTAATAATTGAAAATGCTACTAGAAGCTGTTCTCAAAATTTCAAAGGCATCTGTCAAATTCAATATTCAAAATTGGCAGGACAATTGCCTTCACAAGAAAGGTCAAGGGATGGGATTTCCATTATTGAATAAATTATTGGAGGAGCCGTTGTTGCACTTTTGACATAGAGAAAATTAATTGAAAACAACATCTTCTTTTATTTATTTATTTATTTAGCAATTTTTTAAAGCTAAACTACGTTTCCCTCCTTTGAGGGATGATTTAATTATTTTCAACACTTCTTATTTGTAAAAAATATACACATCTGTCTTATGAAGTATATTTAATGTAACGAAATATAGCAATATCAAAATTTTGAATTATAATTTCTTCGTTAATATTGTTTCTTGTCATTGGAGGAACATATATATATATATATATATATATATTTGCTCTTGTTCTTTTTAAGGATCAAAAAACTGTTTTCATTTTTTATATAACTATATCATAATATTTATATATAAGAATGTAAGAAAATAATTTTTTAATTAATTCTAAGGGATGAAAGTTAAAAATGAGTTGTAGTTAAAAGTTCACATTTCATTTCATATTAGTAAAAGTACTTCGAAGGATAAAAATATATAATATTAAAAATTAAAAAATATCGAGGATAATTCGATGAAACTTCAGGAAGTCAACATAATTTATCCTTTTTTTTAATGAAAAAGAGCCGAGCACCGAGCGAAGTATCCGATGGTCCCTGCATTCCTGTCAAGCAAACGTAGTATTCCACGCCTGGTGATCATATCAATAAACTACTGTTTTAAATTAATAATTTAATAATGAAAATAAAAGTAAAAAGTTTGCATCATGTTCCATTCGATAGATTGTATTATATATTATTTTCAACAGCAATCCCCCTCTAATTCCCCACTAAATCACCCGGTATTGAATGCACGAATGAGTAATGCGATTATTTTTGAAAAAAAAAGGGTTAACAATATTGAAGAAAAAATATCTTCTGAAAATTTAAAAAAATTAGTTTCTGCATTGTTTAAGTATTATTTTTAAAAAAATTATTTCTATTTATCTATCATTTTAAAAAATTAATAATACATTTCTTGTTATCTTTTGAATATGACTTATATAATTTAAATAAATATTTAACAACTTTACTTATTAATTAATTTTTATAAGTAATATATTAATAAATTATGACTTCCAAAATTAAAATTATTTATTATCTTTTTCAATTTTTATATATTAACTTTAAAGGGCACCTAAAAAGAATTGAAGGAATAATGGTTACTGACCTCCTCGCACGTGGCACTTGTTATTGCGTGAGTTAGAATTTTCTTTATTTAAAAGACTATTGTAATTCAAGAAAAGTCTATCTAATTTATATCTTTCTTTCTCCCCATCTTTCCATTATTTTATTTCTGAAAAATATTTCTCTAAAAATTAACAAAAATATCATAGATTTAATAAGAGGTACAACTTAATGCGCTAATTTATACGATATACATTTAAATAAGATATTTTTAAATTTATCTATCACTTTCTTATAATCTCTCCAACATTCTATTATTGGAAATTATTTTCCTAAAAATTAATAAAAATGACGTAGAGAAGTGATTTATATGATTTATTTAATTTTCAAGATTTTGAGAAATACATTTTTATAAATTAGAATAGGGTAAATTGTAAATTTTAAGAATTTAAAACGGTAAATTGTATCGTAATGGCGCTTCCTGAATTTTTTTTAATAAGGTGCTAGCACTGGTCTTTATTTTAAATAGGTGTCAGTTTTATGAATTATTATTATTATATTCCTAAAATGCTTCTTTAAAACTAAGAGAATACGATTATAAATCATGAATTTCGGAAAGGCATAACTTTATAATTAGTTAATTAATTATTTTATATGACCACTTATTTTTATTTGTCTTCTTATGATTTTTGGACAGAAAATAAGAAAATTTAAGTTTGATGGGGTCTACCTAGTAAAAAATGTATAAATTAAATTTAAAACTTTCAATGATTATAACTTTATGCTCAATTATCCGTTTTAGGTAAAAAAAAATTATTTTATATAACTTTTCAAAATATACATACTTGCTGACGTTTTACCTACTTTGGTTAGTGAAAAAAGGCTTTTTTCAATTACTTTTCTTAATTTTTTTTATTTTCTTGTTATTTTTTTAACTTTGATTTCATTTTTATCAATTCAAATTTATTTAAATATTATATTAAATTTTTTATCCCTAACTCTTTTGGTATTTAGTAGCGTTATAACAATTTTTTTAACAAATAAAACTACTAAAAAATAATATATTATTTTTTATAGATTAAATAATAATATATTATTATTTTGTTCTAAAATAGTAACACTAACTAAAAATTTAAAATAAATGAATACATCAAGTTTAATTAACAATCAAATTATTAAATAACAACATGTTACTATTTCTTCCCCAAATAGTAATATATTACTATTTCATTCTAAAACAGTAATACCAATAAAAAAAATTCAAATAAATGGATAATCAAATTGTCAAATAAGATAATATTATTGTTTCGTTTCAAAACAGTAACACCAACAAAAAATTTTAAATAAATTGATAAATTAAGTTTAAATTATTAAATAACAGTATGTTACTATTTGTTATTCAGATAGTAATATATTATTATTTCATCTCCAAACAATAATATCAGCCAAAAATTTCAAATAAATAGATAAATCAAGTGTAATTAATAACTAAATTATCAAAGAAGAGAATGCTACTATTTAAGTTTAAATAAATATTCAATAATTTTACTTATCGATTATCTTTTTGTAGAGAAAATATTAGTAAATTACCGCTCATCTTTCTTAAGTTTAAGGCTGTTATTATATTTTTTTAATCCTTATGCATTAATCTTAAATGATATTTGTAAAGGAATGGAGGGAATAATTATCAATATTATAATTAAAAAATATAATTATTAAAACATTTGATAATATAATATTATAAAATAGATATTATTTTATTATTTATTAATAAAGGATAATATTAAAACATATAAAAGATATAAGCAATAAAAATATAAAAATTTATTTGACAAATGATAAAATGATTATTTCATCACTTTTGTTATATAATAGAAATTCCATCATCATGAACATTCTTGTTTCGTAATATTTATCAAAAAAATATTTTTATAGTATCCCTTTTTATTCATTTCCATCATATCAAATATTAAAATTTCAAAACTTGCAAATTCAAAAAATTAGAAATATCTACAATTCAATTGAAAAAAAAGTAAAAAAACCACGTGGGTCACTTATAACTGTTTCTATTTTTTTTTTTATGTGAATTTAGCTGATTTCTGAAGGAGTATTCTTATAAGATAAAACATGACATTAAAGTTTCAAAACTCACAAATTCAAAACATTAGAAATATCTACAATTCAATTAGAAAAAAAGAAAAAAAAGCACGTGGGTCACTTATAACTGTTTCTAACTTTTTTTTATGTGAATTTAGCTGATTTGTGAAGGAGTATTCTTATAAGATAAATTACTAACAACAAAGTTGATTCTATGATCTATTTAGTATTTATGATCTAATTAAAAACAAGCATTTTAAATAAATTACTGTTGAAATTTGATTTAACTGCATTTTAAGAGATAAAGTGTTTATTTCTTTTATTTTTTTACTTCGTTGATTTTACTGTACCAAAAAAGAAGCTTTTTTTTAAAAAAAATGAGTAATTTACGTCTATCTTTTCTTATTTTCTTTCATTAAAATTTTAATATTTTCAACTTTTAAAAAAAATTAGAGGTTATTTATAAATTTTGAAATGATAAAAATATTTTGTGATAATGAGTGTTAGTTCAAGGATTATTTGTATTTCACCCAATAAAATAAAAAAATATATTTGATATAAAAGAACTTGAACATAGAAGTCAGTCATGGAAGGTGAAGTTAATTTTTTTTTCAATGTTATAAATAGAAAGGTGGAAAATAAAAACTAAATAGAAATTATTCTCAAATTCATAACTTATATTCAAACAGAAAGTAATACATTCATTTAGTCCACAGTGACTTTTTTCCAGAAGCACCTACTTTTTTTTTTTTTAATTGGTACCTACTTATAATTTTTTTACTATTACATTTAAAATAATAATACAAAGAAGAGAGAATACATGTACACACTACATGAAAAAATCTTGGAAAGAAAATGATTTCTGAACATATACATGTACAGAAGATAAATGAAAAATAGAAAGAGCTCCGCCGCCTAACTCTCCGTTGAGGAAGGTTCCCCTGATTGGAAGGGGTATTGTTTGAAGAAACGTTAAGAACGGAGTGACAGATGGAATGGCGACAATGTGAAATAGGATTAGGGTTTGCTTTCTTACTTTCGATGAATAATGTTATTTTGATTTTTTTTAATTTATTACTTATTCATCCTCTTCTTATAAATTATAGAATTTACAATTAAATGGATCTTATTATTTATAAAAAAAAGTATATAATACATTTTTAATTAAAGAGAAAAATGCATCAGGCGTTTTTCTTTTTTCTTGCAATTAAGGGACAAATGTTTGGGAATAGTCAGCTTTCAAATTTTCCCACTTTGTGCATGAATGGCTTTGATGTATCGAGAGGGCATCTTGTCGGGCACTTGCAATGTTCATCATCATAAGTAGAACAATTGCTTCTGCACGCATTGGACGGTCCACGAGTAATTTTAAATGTAAATAGAACCTCCCCTTTTCTTTAAGGAAAGGATGATAAATTTTGCAAAAAGATAAATGCAAATTATTTTTATTTAAAATTATGAGTTTCAATAAAAAGTAATGAATTTCAGAATAAAAATTATATTTTTATCTTTTTAAAAATATAGTTTTTTTTATAAAAAAGGAAAAGATGCAGGCCCCTTTTGAACATAGCATACACTAATTAATCCCTTGACTCTAGTTGATTCCATATCTCTATTGCAAGGAGTTTGGACAAAAGCACATTTAAAGTGAGTACTTGCAGGGACGTGAATGCATTCTTTGCAAGGTTCTCATTAGGAATTTAGGTCACAAAAGAAATGAATTCATGACATCTGTTGTAACTCCTTCATCATAGAATTTTATAATTTTTTCGTAACATATTATAATTTTTTTTTAAAAAAAATTGTACACTATAAGCAATGATACTTGCAGTATAAATATATTTTGAAAAAATTGTAACTTTTTACATAAAGTTATGTAGTGCTCACTTTTTTCACGAAAATATAATGGCAAAGTTGGATCTTCAACATTTTTTGTAAAATTGTAATAATGTAAATTTATGAGCGGGATCAATATTGATTTTCTTTATATTAAAATAATCATTTTTGAGAAAAAGTTGTGAATCTCAAATGAAAATTTGTGTTTTTTTAAGGAAATTGATTAAAAAAAATAGAGGATACTCTCCTTCAATAATTTACTTGCTCTCAACACCCAAAATTAGCCATGAATGCGGCTGTTATTTGTTTATCTTATGTTCCATCTCCCTTTCACGGAAGAATCTCATAAAGGGTCTTCTCTGAATTTTCGGTAAAAAAAGAATCTATTAAAGCCTTAAAGTTTTGCAGATAAAAAGCCACAATTTAAAAGATAAAATAAATAATTAAATATAAATAAAAAATTATTTTTTCCAATGGTAAAGGTTTGCAGATAAAATAAAAATTAAATATAAATAAACAAAATTTCCCTTTTTTATATTATATATTGATAAGATATTGAACTTCGTGATTCTCTTCCTAAATTTAACATTCCGATAATTTTATTTTGCCCCCGATATATTTAGATACACATTATTTATTATAGGCATCAAAGAAAAATAAATTAAATGCATTCATAAATATGATCTATATATAATTAAATGCACTTATTGCAATAGAAAATATTTTATAATATAGGGGGAAGTTATATTTTTTATTCTTTTTATTTATTTGTAGTTTTAATTATTACAATTCATCTACTTGTTCTTAGGGGTGTAAAACAGATCGAAGTCCGCGAATTTTACGGGTTTTTACGGACTTGGACCACCTAAAATTTGGTCCATTTTTTTTACGGGTAATACGGACTAGTCCAGGCAGACTAAAATTCGCACGGACCGGGCGAATACGGACCGATCCGCGGACTTACAGTTAAAATCTGCGGACCGGTCCGTATCCTTAAAGATACGGACCGGATACAGACTTTTTACATTTAGTCCATTTTTTTAACGGGTAAAACGGACCGGACCTAAACGGACCGAACTAAAACGAACCGGTCCGTATCCGGTCCGGTCCGTCTGTTTTACAGCCCTACTTGTTCTTTCAATTATTAACATTTTATTCATATAAATTATTTTTGCTCAAAATTTAATTAAAAACTTATGTTTTCAATCATTAACATTTTACTCATATAAATTAATTTTATCCAAAATATAATAAAAAATTCACGTACATTGCATATAAGTTCTACATCTCCAAATTTATATTCAATTTAAAATCTATTCAGAACTAATTTATCTCTAAAAAATTTTATTCAACAATTGTGAATTAAATTATAAAAAATTTAAATTTTAATAGAATTGGAATTTTTTGGATAATTTGATTTTAAATAAATATCAAATTGAGTTAATATTTTAAAAAATAAGAATTATATGCAATATATGTAAGTTTTATATTAAATTTTGAATTGAAAATAATTTAGGTGGACAAATTATTAATAATCAAAAGCATGAAGAGGCAAATTGTAACATTAAAAAATATAAATAAGTTAAGTAAAAAAAAAAAACATTCTTAGTGAATAAAACATAATTTTTTCTATAACTTTTTTTTTCCTTTTCCGTGCATGTCTAAAAGTAACGGAATATAGAACATTTATCTTATTGTTTTCACAAAATGTCTCTGTATTGAGCTTTAGATTATCAATATTATTTTGATAATGATGGAAGTAATTAGATTATCACATACACATATGAGAAGTAGGAAGTAGGAATTGAATTTTGAATGTGTATAAAAACATAAAATTTTAAAAAAATATTGAATGTTCCTTAAAACAGAGACTTTCCATTTCCTTTTTTTTATTTTGAAATAAGGATTGTAGTATTTATATTTGACATTGATCGCCGCAAGAAGTGATTTTTAGTTGCCACAATGGCCAGAAACTTGGAATTTTTCAAAGATAAGGTTGCTAGTTGTTATTGGGCTTGAAATTTATCTCTCGTCATCCTTCCACCCGTTAAACTTGCCTGCTTTGCAAAAATATTTATATTTGTATTCCCCTACTCATGCTTTTTCGTTAAGACAATTGGATCACACTTCGAATCTCGCATTCTTCGTTAGAAGGTGCAAAAAACTTCACATCCAATTTGGATGTCAGCGCTGATTTTTTAACACTTTATCTTCCTTTTAAATATAAAGAAAAAATATTATCAGTACTGAAAATAAATTTTAAAAATAATTTTTAAATTTTATAAATTTATTTGATTATTTTATATTTAATAATAATTTTTAATATTTATTTAAAATTTAATTTTAAATCTTATTTTTAATATATATAACATCATTTAACGTTGAAAAATATTGGAATGTACTAAGTAGGTTGTCGTCCCCTAGCCCTAGTCCTATTGCAGGGTAATGTCAATTTAAGAATACCAAAGTGGAGAGGGAAGGTTTTGGCTTTGGATTTGATAAAGAATCGGTCCAGCTCCAATCCACACACTTGATTCTTGGAAAGCTACAGTTACCCAAAGAATTCTATTCACTTTATCGCATAACAAGGGAATAAGACAGCAAGCCTCTTTTTCAAGAATCTCCCCTTTTCCCCCAAAAGGTTCCTCACAGTGGGGCGGCTAATTACGCAATGCAATTATTGGCAATTACGTTTGAGCCACGCCGACAAGACAAACGCTCGATCTGCTGCTTAACATGGCTGGCTCTCATCGGTCTCGTTTAATACTGTGTTCGCTGCCACTACAAACCACCACCCTCCTCCCTGTTCTCTTTTTTTTTTTTTTTTCATTTATTTCGATAAAAAATATTTTTTAAAAAAATATGATTATAAATTATTAAAATAATAAAATTAATCAATATATAATATTAAATATAATATTTTGATAAAAATATTTTTTATATTATTTATTGAAAGAAAATAATTTTCTCTTATTATCATAATTTTAAAAATTATTTTGTTAAATATCGAGTATAAAAATATATAATATACTTTCATTTATATAAGAAATAAAAATTTTATAAAAAATATTTTTCGATAAAACAAACATATACTTACTTATACGCTTGTACCATTATATAAATTTCAATTTGAATATATTACGTTTTATCTTCTTAAAAAATAATTTTAATTATATTTGCACTTCTTCTATTTTAAAAATACGTCAACTTTTTTTATTATATTTTTGGAGCAGAGAGTTAAGTATACCTTTAAAAATGGAAAAAGGATAAAGAATTTTTTATTTAAGTGCTATTTAATATTCTTTGATTTTATATTTTTTATCATATTCAAAGTTTAATTTCTAAAATTTATATTTATACATCTAATATTTTAATTATTTATATGGTTAAAAAAAGAAAGGAAAATAAATGTATATATAGAGGGCAAGACTTCTTCACACAAATAATTTTTTCTAATGATGCTTATAAAAATTAAAGGACAAGATTTTGACATACAGAAAGTAAAATAAAGTGATTAAGCCATCATTGAGCAAATTAGTTTTTTCATGTCTTAATTTCTTTTTAAATACTGAAAAAAATTTAGAACTTCTAATAAAACTCATACACCATTGTGAGCAACAAACTATGAGTAACTCTTTTTAATATATTGGTTGCAGGGAATTTTAAATGAAAATTTCTGTCAAACTATTTAAATATTTAGTAATAAATCATTCCTAATAATTTAAAATTTTAATTCCAAAGAGATAAATTCAACTGATTTTGAATCTACGGAAAATTTCTTATTTGTACAGGAGAAGGAAGATACATTCTTGTATACTTTAATTATATCACATATTTTTAATTATAAATAATAAATAAAAATTATAAATTTTATGAAATTATACATATTAAAAATTATATAAATTAATAATTAGTTAAATTCTATTAATTACGAATAAGAATATATAGCATAGTCGAACCAAAAAAAATTTTTCAGAAAAGAAGGAAAACACAAATTTGTACGGCGCCTCGCTTCTTTGTCATAGGACCTGTACTTCCCTTCCTTGTCCTTTATTACCCTACAGCTTTCTGCTTTCGGCAGAAGGGTAACATTCCCCATTCCCTAAGAACCCTCGCACACGCTCTTTGCTTATATTAAAAATGCTATTTATTCAGATAATGAAATTGAAAATTACATTTTTGAATCTTTTTCAATATTAATTAAATTAAATTTTATAATTTTATATTTAATGATAATTATTAATTTATATTAAATTTTAATTTTAATTTTAATTTTAATTTTAATTTTAATTTTAATTTTAATTTTAATTTTTTTGTGTAATTGATGTAATTATATGCATACTTTTTGGCAAGAGAATGTGGTGATTATTATAAAATAATAATGATGTATCAATATATTATTAATTTAAATTAATAAATTTTATTTATATAATATGATATAAAATAAATAAAATTGAATAATTTAAATTAATAATATTAATGCAATTGCATCGAATTCTCTCCCTTCTTACACACATGTCAGTTCTGCTGTTGATCCCTTTTTAATCGTCTTTGAGTAATTTATTATTGTATTATTCTTGTTTATGTTATAAAAGGGGAAAGAAGTTGATTGCCGATTTCATCCCCTGTGTATACATGCGCAGCAATAAATTACACCCCCCTGTTTTAAAGTTTAATTTAGTTGCTATTTATAATTAAAAATGTAATATCTTAAATTATAATAATAAAAATTTTATATTTTCCAAATTTTTATTTGAATATAAATTAAATAAAACAATTTTATTTTTTATTTTATAATTATATTTTATAAAAAATATTTTTCGCCGAAATCATACTTTTAATGGGAAAACTTTGTTGAGGTATGAAGCTCGTGGCTCTTCGAATTCGTAAGATTACACATTAGTATCACGTAATCATATAACTTTCTTTTTTTGAATTTACATAATTCATATGGTTCTCCAAACTTACTTTACTTTAATTTTAACTCCTCCAACTTTTATCATTACTTGTATTTACTTTATTTTTCATAAATATGAGAGATGAGTGACATAAAAAGAAAAGAATGTGAATATATATAAAAAATATTAAAAAGAGATATTATTATATATTTCTGAAATATATAGCACAAGCATGAGTATAGTAAAGTTAAACGAAAGTGAATGTAGTTTACTGTATGGAGGTTGAAATCAACTCATCTAATTTTTATAAAATTTATCAGTAAAGTTTAAACATCAAATATGTATTAACATAAAATTATTTAAATCTCTTTCTCTGAAGTTAATGAAAAATAAATTTTCAATATAAGAAAGAATTAATTATTTGATAGCAAATTTATTGGTATTTAATATTTTTAATATTTGATACGTGTGGTAATCCAATTGTTGGATTAAAATTTTACAAACAATTATTAAGTATGCAATATTAGCTTAAATTAAATCAACGCAATTAACTACACCATTCCTAGTATACAACGGAAAAGTTTTTGTTGTTTTTATTAATTATATTGTTTTTTTAACTTAACGGTTTAATTTCCTATCATCACCAAAAACAATTAATTTCTTGTCTGATTAGGATTGTTGACCAGTTTGACTGTTAAAATGATTCTTTAAATCGATTTGAATCAAATAGCATGATGATAAGCAATTGATTCACTCTAATTTTTAAAATATTAATTTTAACATATAAAAGTTTGGCAATGTCACGTTCCATCTAATTATGATGACATAAAATCTGTTTTCAAGTTTTCATCAACCTAAATTAGCCTCGAGTTTAATCTTATAATATGAATTCTAAAAACCACTTATTTCATAAATGTTTTCAAAATATTTACAATTAGAATTTTGAGCATAAAAAAAATATTATCAAGGCCTCACAACTTTTATCTAAATATTATTGAAGACTATGTTCATGTATACAAAACTTCAAAGGAGATTTTTACTCCTGAGCTGCTGGCAGAGATAGAAGAGTTCCTACAAATCTATTTGTAAAAGAGAAAATACTAAAAGAGTGAGTTATTGACTTAATAAATAGATAACTTATTTAAGAAAAATATAAACAACCATACATCTATTCTATTATACATATACATAATTAACAATAAATATTCAATTATAATCAAATTCCCATTTCTCATGCCACATAACATTTCCATTCACTTTTATAGCAACCAAAGTATAATAACCAAATTAAATAATAATAAATACTTAATCTAGTCGTGCTTCTTAATTAATCACAATTGTTTACAAATTCAACTTCGTTTCTTCAGGCATCTTAACCATTTATAAACACTTTAAATTTTAATTTAATATCATTCTACCAAATTTCTATAATCATTCCTCTATTTCACATTTCATGCAAAAACATATATCCAATGGGATTTAAATATCAATAATACCGTTCACATACATATACATCTAAGAATTAAAAGCATGTCGCCTTCACAAGTTATAACATTTTATGTTACCACAATAAATTATCATCCATGACAATACTAGCAATTCCAACACACACATACAAAATTTTATGCACATTATTTATCTTATCGTCTTTTATCATCAATTATACATGCACACATTCATTTCCACAACTAACACACACACACACACACATATATATATCATCCTAAGAATTATGAATATAAAACTAAAATAGGGGAAAAGTATTAGAGTATGGTATTCAAGTTCAACATTTTAGAGGTTAAGCCTAATAAGCATACTCGAGTACCATATACGATTATTCCTTTTCGTAAAGTTCTAATTTTGAGATAATCAAGTATGACTCCTAAATCATTAATCTTAAAGCTATATTTGAGTATTAAACTTGAATACAGGAGTCCAGAGGCAGGACTTCAACAAGTATTTAATTATAGTATTTGAGTATGGCTTATTAGGCTATGACTCCCAATGTTATATTTGAGTACTGTATTCAATTACTATCTACATTTCCTAGCATCTTATAGAAATTCACTAAACAAAATGTCAATTCATTCACATTTAACATATTACAACAATACCAATCTAGAAGTTTACAACCAATTAACATTTACCAATATTCTTCTAACTTATAAACAAACAAAATTCCTATCGACAATAATCATATATATTAAATCATCAAAATCTTTAATTTCCTTTACTCACTAAGAAGAATCACAATTATACAATTTAATAAGACTTGAGTAAATTATCTACTTTTCTATAGCATGAAAAACATGAAGAAAGGTTGAGATAAAGATTAATTACCTTAGACAACATAAAAATTAGGGAAGTTTTAGCTTAATCCCTCAATTTCTTTTTCAAGCAAAACCTATGATTTTTCTAATCAAAAGTTAAAACTACTAGAAATTACCTTAGTTAAAGAGAGGAAGATGGTATTGTTTGAAGTTTCCTAACTCAAACTTGTCAAATTTTGATGTAGTGGAAATAAATAAGCTCAAGGGAAGAGACAAGGGAGAAGTTCAGCTAGTTAAGGAAGGGACATAGAAAAAAATATTGGATTTGTGGTTTTGTTTAATGATTAAGGGTAATTTGATAAATTTGAAAGGTTTCAAGGGTAAAATTAAAAAAAATATCCTAAATCTCCTTAATACATATCTACCAAAATCTAATTATGCAATAACTTTTATGAAATTTTATTCTTCTTATTATTATCATATTTTCTTTACATAAAATTTCACCCTCAAGCATATTTACAACAAATAATTAGTCACAACATATAAGAAAATATTATTAAAAGTAAATACAATATATCCTATTTTTTTAAGGGTGTAACAAAGTATCTAAATTATAAAAAAAAATATAAAATACCCTTTCAACTTGAAGGTAATTAAATTTTATTTTTTATTTACTTTGAAAATTTAGAAATCACTTCATTAAATTATACAAAATT
The DNA here is from genome assembly GCA_020226215.1 of Sindora glabra. Lineage (NCBI taxonomy): Eukaryota > Viridiplantae > Streptophyta > Magnoliopsida > Fabales > Fabaceae > Sindora > Sindora glabra. The sequence goes on along the minus strand of CM035228.1, from coordinate 8,098,857 downwards.
TAGAATTAATATTTACTATCAACTTAATTTATTATTTTACCACATTATATCATTTTTTATAATCTTATTAAATAAGAATTATAATACCATAATACATAAGCTAATTTATGTTATTATTTTTTACAAATAAGTTTTATATTATATAATTAATGAGAATTAAATTAGATATATGAATTTTTAATTAAATGATAAAAAAGAGTTATAAAATTATATATAGAAATTAATGAAATAAATTAATATATTACAATATTTTTATTCAAGTTTAAAAATTTGATTAAATTTTTTTTAATTTATTGAAATGATTAATTAAGTCAATAATGTTCAAACTTTATAAAATTTAGAAAAATTATATTTAAAATTTTAAAATAAAATAACTTAAAAATTATTTTATAAAAAAATGACTAAGGCAACTAGTAAATTCAATTAAATTAGAAATCTTATGTATAAAATATAAAATATAATAAAGTTAATTAAATTAAAAATATGAGAACATGAACTTGGTGAGAATTTAATATGGAAAACTTATAAGAATCATGAAGTATGAAGCTTTACATTCATATAAATGAGTGCGTGAGTATAAAAAGAGTTTGGGGTCAATTTTTCAAAAATGTTCTTAATGCTTTATTTTTCCTCTTTATTAGCCACCAAACCCTAAATTTCCTTTCATTTCTTTTCATCTTTTTAATTTTTCTAACTCTCTTTATACAATTTCCCCACCCTTTTATCAATCAAGCAAAGGAAGTCCTCAAATCTTCTTAATTTATTCATTTAATTAAGGTAAAAATATTACTTTTATTAAGAATTCCTTCTATTTTTTCTTTGTTGGTAAAGAAATTTGTGACTTATTTGGTTTTGTTGGATATTCCAAGCCCTAACTTTAGAATTTATAAATTTTGATATAATTAGGATTGAGAGATCATTAAACTAGCTTCTTAACATCCTTTACCATACAAGTTGAGTAGATAATTTAGCTAAATTTATAAATTTTATGACTATATGATGATATTGCAGAAATATTAATTGTTTGTGATTTTGCTTAAATCTTGTTTAGTTTAATATGGTGGAAGTAATAAATGATGTAGAAAGGTGATATAAAATGTTAAATAGGTGTATTAATGGTTATATTAAGATTTGATGTGCAAAATATGTGTTTAGAGAGCATTTTAAAGTAAGATGAAGAGTGAATTTTTCGTAAAAAAATTAAGAAAAAATTAATATTTTCATATGTGAATTAAGTGAACAATCAATTCTAAAAGTCCACAAGAAAATCTCAACTTTAGAATGAAGTGATCAATTGATTATGAGTGTTTATAGATAATTTCAGGGTAGGTTAATCGATTCATTGATCCTATAATTTTATATCAATTTTAAAGAAGCATAATTTTTTTTATCTTACATTTATTTTAAATGAATTACCTATTATTTTAAAGTAATGGAATTAATTTTAACTCAACATCTAATTTATATTTTGAGATATCATAAAAAAATGAATAGAGATTAAAAACTCAAAATTTTGAAAAGTGAACTTTTTATGTCTATCTTTTAAAAGATACAACACTTTTAAATTTTAACCAATTTAAGTGAATGACTAATCTATGATAAGCTAATTGAATATACCTTCACATGAAATAAGTTTAATAAATAATATATTTATAATTTTTGAATTATTTATAAGATATCATTTAAAAGTCACAACTATCACGACCTTATATAAAAGTGTATCCAATCTATTTTGTATTTTTATGATTTATATTTGCCCAATATAGGATATTTAATCTTTGAGCATTAAAGATAGAGTGATTTATGATAAATATAAGATAAGTATGTGACTTGGGTTATTGTATAAAGTGTATTGCAATGAACTTATTGCATTACTCCTAAAATGAAATATATTAAAAAATATTTTATGAATTGATTAATATAATATGTTTGAATGCTTGTAGTGATACAAGAAGGCATAATGATACTAATATGTATTATGATGTATATTGAAATTAAATTGGGACTGTATAGGATAGAGCTTGAACTTTAATGCTTAAAATTGTATTGTGAATTATACCACGGAGGCAATAAAGATAAGAAATATGATAGGGGTGATGGTGTGAATATCAAATAAAAAATTTTCAATAACATGCTTATAAAGGGTATAAGATAAATTTTAGATAGATAGCTCATAAAAGATATAAAGTTGACTCGAAAAAAAAAGTGGATGGATGTATTTTATTTATTGCTTATTGTTCCAAATGAGATGAGATTTTGAGTATAGTTAATCATGAGTGTTCTTATGCAATTTATTAAAAAATGAAATAATTATATGTTAATCTTATTATCATTGAATCTTAATTATTAATATACTTAAATGTGATATGATTTGTCAAAGGTGGATGAATATATAGTTAGTCATGAGTGTTCTTATGCAATTTATTAAAAAATGAAATGATTATGTATTAATCTTATTATCATTGACTCTTAATTATTAATATGCTTAAATGTGATATGATTTGCAAGATGAGGATAGTCAAATGGATAAGTTATTATAATTTATTAATATTATTATAGATTACTCACTAAACCTCGTATTTGTTTCTTTGTGATTTATTTTACAAATTCTCACACTGAGCTTCCACATCCACCTCTTAAGAGTTAGATTTCACAAAAACTCATTTATGATAGTATAATAGCATAAAATTTTGTATATAATATATTTTAGGCCTTATTTTGTTATAAATCTAAGTAGAAGAGATATTAGAATTAATTCTTTATAAGTTAGTTAGCTTACTTATTCTCATTTTGGGAGGATTATAAATATATTTAACTTTATCATCTTTTGTATAAATTTCAATGAATTCCAATGAATGTTTTATTTTTAAAGTACCATTTTTTTTATATATGCATGAAGATTGTTAATCAAGATCAAACTAAATGATTAGAAATAAGTTAGTGGAAATTGAAAAATAGGTTCTATACCAAACATGATTAGATTAGAATCATAATGAACTACTCAAAAATTTTAAAAAGTATTTTATGTTTTTTTTCAACTATAAATTATTTAATAATTCTTGTACTAGATGCTTCACCTATGATATCATGCGGTCCCGTAAGAATTTAAGGTGATAATCAATCACCCAACTTGTAGATATTAAACTCTTAACAAAATGGGAAATAGAGTCTCTTGATTATATGGTTTAATTCATTAAAATTTTATGTTATTTTGTCTTAAGATATATTTTTGTAAAAATAATTTTATTTTTTTATATATAAATAAATTGACATGCTATTTTTATATTTTAATTAAAAATTATAATATTTTGATATTATAATAATGAAGAATATATCTTTTTAAATAAAAATGTTATTTTATTATATTAAATTTTTATAAAAAATATATTTTTTAATAAAAAACAAATGGACTAAACTTCAATAGTTCTAAGTGATGGATATCCTTGACATTAAAATATTAGCATCTAAGATATCTATGATTAGTGAACCTAAAATCATTATATCTAATAGTCTTGAGTCATGGATGTCCCAGATATTAAAATAATAGCATCTAGGGCATCCATGATCTAATGAGTTTAAAATTATTATATTTTATTTATCTTATATAATATTGCATAAATCATATTAGTTTGATCATTCTATCACTCAAATATTATTATTTTAAATTTTGAAGTCTAACTTAGAACAAATAGATCTTACTTTCTAGATTTGATTCTAAATTTCTAATAAATAATCATTATTGATATTAAAAAAATAGTTAATAGTATTTTTGATGGATAAAGTAAAATATAAATTGAAGTCCTTTAACATACATATCGTATTTAAAAAAAATAAAAAATTCTAATTTTTATAAAAAATTTAAAAATAAATATTTATAAACTTAGAAATTAATTTTTAATTATTATTTATTTAATATTTAATATTTAATTTTTTTACAAATTATAATATATTATTTTACTTTCTAAAATTTATTTTCCACTTTAGAAAAATTCAATCCATATACACAAATTCAATGTTGTTACTAATGGCTGTCTAGTAGTCAAAGACTTTATCACATGGCATGATATAATTAAATGAAAAATATTATTTCAACTTAATAATTACTGTATAAAAAGAATAGATGGTCGGAAAGCGGGGGTCAACTCAATCAATATTTGTTTATTAAGATAAATTATATCCACTTCCTTTCAAATATAGTGTAATTATATTACAGTATTTTTATTTTAAAAATATATAATAACCTCCTTTTTTATATATATTTATCTCTTATTTTTCTATTTTAAATATATATTTATTTTTTATTTTTAAAAATAAGAGCGAACATATTTTTCTTAAAATTAAAGAAATATAAATATAATTAAATTAAACTTAAAAAAGTATAATTTATCATATTTACTAAATAGTGAATTTTTTTAATATTATTATTTAATTTATGGTACAAATAAGATTATTCTCGCATGTAATGGTTGCGCTCACGCATCACTCCCGAGCTTTTCACTCTCTTTACTGTTTCTCTTTTGAATAAAAATTTATATATATTTAATTTATGATATGCACAAAATGCTATACCTGTCCTCCGTTGACCCAAAAAAGTAGGGGATTTATAGTTAACGGTTACTATGTACACTCCTAGGCAAAGTTTGTACCTATAATCTATAACTATAATTAATTAATGTAACTATCGTTAATTGAACATTACCACAAAAGTTTAATTATAAGAATAACATGCAACTAAACCAACGAGCCTAGTTGAGTGAAAAGTTTGAGTGACATGTTGAAAGAATCTTAAGTTCAAATTTTGTCATGATTAACGTATAAAAAAAACCTAAAATTTGTTTTGATAAATTAAATACATTGGGACAAGCTGCTCTTATCTTTTCTGTAATTATATTAATACTCAATTTATTTTTATGAATAACAATGAAATGTGTTGTATAAGTTAATATTATAAAATAGATAAAAATACTTAAATAGTTTATTGAAAAGTTTAATATTTATGAAATTATTTATCTCAAACAAATAATTATATCATAACATTCTTATATATTTGATGAAGTCGATTCTTTTTTTAAAAAAGTAAAGTAAATCTAACCACTTGTATCAATTATAACTTAACATTGTATAACATTATTTTTTATTAAATACATTTATAAGTCTTATAAATTGAAATAAAAATATATGCTTTACTTTATGTTCATGAAAAAAGTCATATGCATATTTTATAGCCAAATTTTTAAAAATTAATTGCCTATTTGTAAATATCTTATCAATGTATGTATTTAATATTAATTTTATTAGTATTATAATTATATATTTTTGTTTTTTTTATATAAAAATAATTTAAACTATTAAATTATTCTTTTTTACCATCTAAATTTAAAATTGAATGAATACATACATTATTGAAAATAACGTAAATATAATTTTACTATTAGACATTCTTTAGTTTGTAGAAGTACTATGAAAAGTATAACCTTTTAAGAAATAGAAAATTCTTGAGTAATTTAATTTGTTATTAACTATTAAAATGGAGAAAGTAGAACTCTCACAATTTATAAAAATTTTCTTACTCACACTCCTTTGGGTAAGAATTTTTTTTAATATTTTTAATAAATAGAAATATAAAATTATTCCTACATAATTTATTTAATGACTTGTTTAACCTTTTATAATCACTATTTAAAAATTATAACAAATATAATTAATTTATTATAAAATATAAGTATACTTATTCAAATATAATTATTAATTATATAAAATAATATTAATTAATTATATTATAAATATAATAAATATTAAATAAAATTTTATACAATAAATATTAAATATTGTATCATATATATAATTTATAAATATTATTATAATAAAATAAATTTAATTATACTTTTTTATGAATATAATTTATATTATTTTATTTATTATTATATATTTATTTTCTTTATGATTAATTATTTTTTTAATATTCTGATATAAAAATTATGTATTTCTTATCAATTTTACATAAATTTAATAGTTAATTATTTATTTTATTAATCATTTAACTAATATTTTTCTTCATTTAAGTTATGATAAAAGGAGAGATTTGAAATATAATTAAAAATATAATTAGAGATAATTAAAATCTATTAATGTTTTTAAAATTACGAATGATATATTAGTTATTTTGATTTGATTATACTTAATAAATTTATAGTTAAATCAAATAAAATCCATAAAGTTAGTTTTTGAGAAGTATTAATTCTTTAATGTCAATCAAATAATTTTGAAATTTTTTGCAAAAGCTTATGAGGAAATTTCCTTTATAGAAATTTCAACTTCATATAGGAACTTACTTCCTATATAAACTAAATAATTTCTTATATTATATTGTTTTGAAATTTAAGAATAATAACTTTTTAAACTTTAGAACATAAAAAAATAAATAATAATATTGATACATAAAATCACAAAAAAATAATAAAATAAGATATGATCAATAATATTGATAAAGGGACTTTAAGATAAATTGTAAATTAAATATATATTGTTATTCATATATATATATATATATATATATATATATATATATATATATATATATATATATATATATTTAGAATTGAATGAAGGTTATTTTATAATAAAATCAAACTCAAAGTAATAAGTGTGTGAATTAAAATATAAATGTTTATGTTTAATTATATTATTATAAAATTATTTTTAACAATTCTTATGTTCAAATTAAGTTTTTCATATTTATAATTTTTAAGACAAAATTAATAATTTCATCTTTAAAATTGTACGACACTAACAAAATGGTCTATGAATTACATTAAATGACTAATTAAATAATAGTTTGTATAAATAATTTTATTCCTTTGCATAGGTGTTCAAGAACAAAATTATTTATATGAATTTGTGTGGATGGATAAAATTATCTGTACGAACTATTATTTAATAATAAAATTAGTTATTCAATATAATTTAAGAACTATTTTATCACATTATACAATTTTAAAAATAAAATTTATAATTTTTTACATTTTTTAGTTAGGTTCTCAAGTTTAATTATGTATGTAATTGATTTTTTTATCACAATCAATTTGGAATTTTCTATCTTAATTGTCCAATATAACAAATATTTATCAATTTGTACAACTTAATTGTAGTATGAAAATTAAAAAGTATAACCCAAGTACAAAACTACCAAGTGTATAAGATACATAATTCTAAACACACATATTTTTAGTTTTAGTGAATTTATTTTCATCGTACTAGTTAAATATTTATTTCAAACCGTAACAATTATCATTTTGAGAAATCATACTTTATTGTCATATCATATATAATTCTGTAAATTCACAAATATTTTAATTACGTGTACAAATATTGCATATAAAATCCTCAAATCTGTGATAGTAAAAAGATAATTACAAATGAAAATAAAATATATATTTTAAAGAAAAATATAAAGATGAAATTATAAATTTGAATAAACTATAAGGATTAAAATAAAAATTTAATTTATATTTATTATGCTAATTATTAAAATAATTTATAACATTATTTATTGGTGCAGTTAATTTAAAATTTAAAATTTAAAATTTAATTTACTACCAACATAAATTTTTTTATATTATTAATGAGTAAAAAGATGATATCTCATTAAAAAATTACAATAATTATGAATCTGTATCAACAATAAAAAATATTAATAATTTTTTAATAATATAGTAATACACAAATGAATAATAATATAATAGAATTTGAATCCTTAACATCTATCAAGTACACCCTTCGATTAAAAAACATGCATACTCTATTTTCAATATATAATAATAGGTAATAAATACAGTGATTTTTCTTTTAAATATATATTCACTTTTGCACTCACCTTCTTTAATAATAAAAGGAGAAAGTATATGTTTTTAAAAATAAAAGCGATATGAATATAATTAAATTAAAATTTAAAAGAGAAAATGATTTCAATTTAATCATTATATTATAATTGAATATTAAGATTAAACGAAATTAGTGAGCAATAACTGATGTTTAATTCAGATTATTGATCTTAAAATTTAATTTTAAATACAATATAATGTAACTTGTTATTACACGGGATCAGTTTGGTGTTTTTTCCTTAATATAATTTTATTATCAAAGCACCAAAGGTAAACATCATTTATGGTAGCTTATATATATATATATATCAAATAAAGGAGAAAGGAGAAAGTAGAAAGTAGAAAGTGTAAATACAACATTTATCATTTATAAAGGTTACGTTTCGCGTAATAAATAAGTTAATTTATAATTTATTGATCTTATTAATAAGTTATAAACTAACCTCTAAAGGTATTTCTTATACTAACTTGTAAGTTATAAATTCTGATTTAATAAGTTACCTAAAGTAGTTTATAACTTACAAGCTACTATTTTTTTAAATTTTTTTCAAATTTATCCTTATTGTTTTTATTAATATACAATCCATATCTTTTGTAATATAAATTTAATTAATTTTTAAAAAATATAATTAATTATATTTTAAGTAATTATAATTTTATAATAAGTAATAAAATAAAAATTATATAAGTAAATAAATATATAGCTTTATAAAATATAATTAATTAAATATTAAAAATTATACTTTTATTTTAAACTTTTTAATTATATTAATATAATTTAATTTTTAAATAAAGATAAATTATTTTAATTATATATATATATATATTTATATATTATTTTATGTTATTTTACAATTTTAACTAGTTTACCAGCTAATTTTATGAAATATTGTCAGTTATAAATCATCAACTATCAGTTAGTTTATTAGTTATTAAGTAATTTATCAGTTATTAGTTAATTTATCAATTATTTATGCAAAATGGAGTCAAAGTAGTGGTTATTATATTTTTTGAATTCATAATTAATATTATTAATATTTTATTTTTATTTTTATTTTTATTATAATTATTCATCCCTCCAATTACTTGTACCATTAAAATAAATAAAAAATATTAAAATTTATTGTTAAATCCTAACTTAACAATATTAAATATATGCTTGATTTTTGATTATATAATTTTTTATCATTTGTTTTAATATTATGTGTGAAAGAAAGGATGAATAATTATAATGAAATAAAAATAAAAATATTAATTATAAAATTTGAAAATATACTAATCACCACAGTAAACTAAACATTATATACTCAAGGATAAGAAAGGAACAACTCACATCGAGCTATATAATATTCAGATTCAGAATGCAAGAAAAATAAAACGAACATGTTTGTATTAATTAGCTTTCGAATGGGATAAAAACTAAGGGGAAAAATCAAAGTATAAAATTTTCACTTTCATTATATTATGATATTGCGATTTTTATTTAAATTTTTTATTAAAAAATAATATAATTCAATAAAATAATTAATTAAGTTATAATAGATACTAATTTTTAATTTTGTGAAGCAAGTTTAAGAGTGTAATTTTTTAATTTCTATCATTTTAAAGTTGAACATAAATGTTATATGTATCAAACAATAAATTTAAATTAAATTTTAAATATAAATTAAAAATTATTATCAAACATAAGATGATAAAATAAATTTATAAAATTTAATTTAATAAAAATAAAAAAAATTTAATTTTAATTACGATGCAAGTAATAATTTTTAAAGTTGAGCAAAATATTTTACATTTTTCCAAATATATATATAAAAGAATGAGCAACATCTAGCGCCCAACTCACTTAGCGCCGGGAGCCCCATTCTCGTAATTTCACGATCCCCTCCTCAAAAGTTCAAGCTTGCTCGAAGAGGAAGCCCCTCCTACGCCTTTTGAACCATCCGCACTGGGAGCAAAGCCAGCCGTACTTCCATTTCCATCGTTTCTGCCACGTCATCCTGTTCCTCCGACTGCCACGTTGACATGCAGAACCCACCCGTAAGGACCTGCCACACCATAACATAACACCTCTCCTCATATATAATGATTTGCAGTACCCTTCTAAACCCCTCCATGTGAACACCAAACCTCTGTTTCTGTTTTTCTCTCTAGCTTTCAACCCGCTCCCATTTTCGTGACCCGATCTCGATTTGACCCAGATTTTGCTTCTACGATCAACAACCACTATTCATTTCTGCAAATTACTGAAATTTCTAGTGTAGTAAAGGGAATTGGTTGTGAAATTGCTGTGATGCCGATGGCGGCTGGGGTAGCTTCGCCGACCGATCGTGCTGCTCCTCCGGTGGGGCCCACAATGGTGCCGATGCAATCAACCACGCCTGTGATGGTGTCGGACTCCTTTGCCAAGGATTCCATCATTGCTTGGTTCCGTGGCGAGTTCGCGGCGGCCAACGCCATAATTGACTCTCTCTGCGGCCACCTGGCTCAGCTTAGCGCCGCCGAGGGAGCCTCCGAATATGAGGCTGTTTTTACCGCTATTCATCGGCGGAGGCTGAACTGGATCCCAGTGCTCCAGATGCAGAAATATCACTCTATTGCTGATGTGGCTGTGGAGCTACGCAAGGTGGCGGAAAAGAAATCAGAGGCGGCGAGGGAAGAGCGCAGCGAAGGTGAGAAGAAGGGAGAGGATTTGAAGGGACGTTTGGATGAGAAGGAGAAAGTGACGGAGAACAACGGAAATAGTGGCGTTGATGAAGCAGTGGAAGAGTATGAATCTCCTGACAGTGAGATCACTGATTCAGGTAAGTTACGTAGTAATTCGGTTGTTTCGTTCTTCAAGCTTTGATTTTTTCTTTTGTTTTCATGACATTATGTTATTCCAACGATTCATTTGCAAGCCGGAGGTTACTTTACCGTCGTCGTTGATTTTATTTCGAGATTCGTCTCCGCCATAAGTAGCTTGGATAAAAAATTGTGGCCGAAAAGTTATGATCTTTCTTACTTTTTCTGAATGATATTTCATGGCTTTCTGGTTGTTAAGCTTTAATTATGTTGTGATATTTCCTGGCAAGCTGAGAAATGAATTATGATTTTCCACTTTTGCTTTTGGTTTCCTTTTCTGTTCCATTAATTAAATAAGATTGGAAAGTTCATAAATAAAAAGGGTTAAAAGTTTTTTAAATTCTTTTGCTTTTTGTTCATTTATTTTTTATGATTTTCCGATGGTTTGTAAACGATAAGCAAAAGACGAGGACTTCCGATATTTTCTCTGGTTCGTTCCGAAGAAACGGTCGGAAATGAAGGGTTTGTTTAAATGAAGAAATTATTTATTTATTTAAATAGTGAAAATTTTATTTTATTTTTTTATATCTATGCAAGGGACAAAGAAGGAATATTCTTTTCTTCCCTCGATTCCATTGAAAAGACCTTTATTGAAAAATCAAATCTTTTTTTCTTCCATTTTTCCCCTACTTTTTTCAACCTAAGTTTATCATATAAAAAAAGAATTTAATTTATTTAAAATTAAATTCATTAAAAATTTTATATATGAGTTCAAATCCATGTAAATTAAATTTTGATTTTTTTTTATTTCAAATGAGTTATAAAAGTTTTCATTTGGTAAAAGTTAATCGGTGGAAATATATTTTTATTCTTTTTAATTTATAAATTGATCGAGTCTAATTTTTATTTAAACTGTTACTTTTTCTTTATTAATCTTGAGATTAAAACTCATGTAGTATTATTTTTGTCTTCAGAAATTTTAATTAGACAAATGTATTCAGACTTTGAGTTTAAAAGATTAATATTTTTAAATAGAAAAGAAAATACTCTACTCTTATAAACAACACCTCAGGCCTAAACCTATGGTATGTATGTATCTGAAATAAAATATGTAATGCCAAGATAAAGTGACATGTAACAATATTATTTAAAAATTTTATTCTTCTATATTTTAGACTTAATTTCAAAATTTTATGATAATACGTTTAATGACTTTACCATTCGTATCGTTAAAAAGGACATAATTAGACTTAGGTAATTTATCATTTTGACCCGTTACCTCATATCAAAGAAACCATGAAACATTGAATATCGAAGTGTCAAACATATGATGTTATTTTTTCAAGATTTTGGTGCTACGAGGCAGGAGAAAAGTTTTGGCCCGCTCCAGAAAATTACTGGTGTGGTTGTGGGCAGGACCTAGGGATGTGTGCAACGATTTTTAATTACGCACAGGCGCCGGATCATCAAGACCGACTGTGGGGGTCTTGACGTCACGTGTTTATGTATAGATTTGGTTTTCGGGGCAGCGGGTGATTGGGTTTTGACAAACTGGGTGGGTGCCAAAACCTATGCTGATTTATTTGTGGACATAAATGGACACTTATGACCTGGGACGAGTTGGCGCTGGCGCTGGCTGGTCAACCCCGTTCGGTTGGTTGTTGGGCGAGGGATTCGATGATTCAACATTTTAACGGCTCCAGGTACTAGATTGTGTTAATTGCGGACAGGTCAAAGTTGGAAAACTAGGCATGTTTGGGCAGCCGGATAAAAGTTTATTCCAATAAGTTACACGCACTACATTTGTGGGTTTGTTTTTGGCCCTGGTCTGCCCCTTTTGGCATTATCACTGAACAGAGGATCAGGGTGCATGTTGATGAATAATGTCACATATTGTTAGAAGACGGCAAATATGATTATAAGGCCCTGGAAGAAATCAAAATAGAACAGAGGAAAGTATGGAAAATGCAAAATAGTTTTTTCCTCTCTCGTTTGGATGCCATACCAATTTACATATACATCTATAATGTTACAGTGCACTTAGGCTTTCCTTGGATTTGAATAATGACTGGTCAAATATTATCACACTGACTTTATTTAAGTTATTAATGAAGTCAAATTTATCTGCCCTTACAGCCCTTGTATGCTGAGTATTTAAGCTTGGATGGAATTAATTTCCTATTATTTAATGTACAGGATCTCAAGAAATGCAGGCCACTACGATGAATGTTAATATTTGTTTTAATCATGAAGAGTGTGAAGGACGTGCTTCACAAATTAAGTTGACAAAAGGCTTCACAGCAAAAGAGTTAGTGAAGGGGCACATGGCAAGTTCTTTCTTTCACATTCCAAAAATAAATTCTTTTTAGTAAGGAGGCCGGGATTCAAAGAGTAGGTAAAATATAATTTGTGCAATAAGAGGCTGCTGGCTTTTGTTGATTGACAGAAGATTTGCAAATTGGCAGGTCAATGTTGTGAAAGGATTAAAGCTGTATGAGGACATTTTCACTGAGTCTGAGCTCTGCAAACTGGCTGATTTTGTGAATGAGATTCATGCTGCTGGCCAGAATGGGGAACTTCCTGGTAAACTTGTAATCCGTTACATTGTTGTGCTGATTATTTATTTCATTACAGTGGGCACGTTCATATTGTTTTTATCTTCTACAATATCAAATGAAGCATTAAGTCCATAGAACATTGACCTTTTAAAGGGGCATTTTAAATTTAACCAATAGACAGTAAGAATCAAAGTTGAGTTGAAATATCAGACTTTTATAACATTGATAATAAGTTGCATGTCTTGAAGTCAGAGGCTTTGGTGGTATCATCTCTTGCGACATTTTTGTGACTGTATTTCTTCCTAGTATTTGTTTATCTTCTTTGCAGGTTTAATCAAGTAAGCCGGCTTGTGAATTTTAGTCATTTACTAACTGAACCTTCTTGGATGAATATAGGTGAAACTTTTATACTGTTTAACCAGCAGATAAAGGGGAACAAGAGAGAGCTGATTCAGCTGGGTGTTCCAATTTTTGGACCTGTGAAAGAGGATGCCAAGGGTAAGAATTTAATGATCAAAAACAAAATTTTAACTATTAATGAATTTCTTTTACAAAAAAAGGGCATTTTTCTAAAACGGGATATTACATAAAGAGTGCAATCTACAAGGCGAATTCGTAATTTTGTCTTTCCTTATCCATGCTTGTTTACAGGCCACATAGAGCCAATTCCAGCTCTTCTTCAAGGAGTCATTGATCACTTTATCCAGTGGCAACTAATTCCAGAGTACAAAAGGCCTAATGGTTGTATTATTAACTTTTTTGAAGAGGTGAATATTCATACTTCCTAGCTTACTTTGTTATTAATATCTACCTTGTATTAGGCAAAGAGAAATTTAGTTAGTTTAATTAGAAGAGTGGTACCTGGGACACTACTTCTCATGCTATTCTTCATACGTGAACACATAACACAATCTGAATCAAATGGATTATGTTTGTTTAATATAGGAGGGCTCAATTTGATTTTGAAAGTGCCATGTGCGCATGTGTAAGGGTAAAATATGTGCAACTACCTTTTTCTTTTAGTTATTTGTTAGTTTTTGCAATAATATTAACCATTCAGCAATCTGCATACAATTTCCATGTTTTAGGAGGAACACTCTCAGCCCTTTCTGAAACCACCACACCTGGACCAGCCTCTGTCCACTCTTCTCCTCTCTGAATCAACTATGGCTTTTGGTCGCACCCTTGTGAGCAATAAAGATGGAAACTACACGGGGCCTCTCATGCTCTCATTAAAGACAGGGTACCTATCAAGGAACTTATATATACTCTATCCAGTCCTGATTATTTCATGCATTACATATTGAGGTTCTAGTGACAATTCTCAAGGGTGGTTTGACTAGCAAAAGTTCAACTTTCTGAAAAGTAAAAAATAGGTGGGCTATTTGATTAGCCACTAATTTACAAAATTTTAAGGAGGGGGTGGAGGGGAGGGAGGAGTAGGATTTCCAAAGAGAAGTTGTTTACCCACCTTTTCTCTTGGTAAGAAAAACTTCATGTCTTTTATGGGATAGAAACACAAAATTATGTCTACTAAATTTAACTAATGATCACTGCTAATTAATTTTGTAAATTTTTTAGAGATTGTACTCTATTATGATATGAGGTGATTTCACAGTAGTTCTTAGCATACAATAAAGATGTCATCCAATGCACAGGATCGCAAATTATTTATCGGTGTTGCACAAAATGGCCACAAGGTATCACAAACTAGTAGCAATATTGGTTTCACATTTCAATATTTGGAAAGTCCAAAATTGAACCAAACAAAATACCTAAAATTAATTTTTAAGAAATGTTAATTCCTTATTTCTTATTGTCAACTAAACAATTTTGAGCACTTTTTAGGAAGTTCATGAAAGAATTTATTTTCTAAGAAGTTTAATTTATTTAACTTTCTAGAAAAACTTACTTACAATTCTTGAATATACAATGGGTGAAATACCTTCAACATTTGAACCACAACAATCATTTGTTAGTATTGTAGTAGTGCAGAATTCACCCCAACTTCTAAATTTACAGTTGCAAATACTGTTTGCATTAGAATCCTGTCCCCTGAAGCATTATTTTTATAAAGGCTAAAATACACTTTTAATCCTCTAGTTTTGCCTAAAGTTTCAATTTGATTTGTATCTTTTTAATTTGAATAATCTTTCTTATTTTTTTGAAGGCTGAAATTAGGTTTCTCCATTCACCATCCATTCAAAAATAGATGAAAAATGCTGAAAATGCTGATGTGACCCTTTTTTAAAATGATGTCACATCCAATGACTTATATATAAGTTGATTGTGCATTTTTCAGATTTTATTTTTTTTAGTTAATTAAAAATAAATTACCGTTCTTCATTGTTTTTACTCATTCTTTTCTTCTCAAATCCTGCCCTAAAAATTGCACAATCATCCTATATGTAAGCCACTAGCTGCCACATCATTTTAAAAGAAGGTCACATCAGCATTTTTCATCTATTTTAAGACGAATGACTCAATTTCAGCTTTCAAAAAGAAAAAAAAATGAGAGGGTGACATTGTTCAGAGATGGACCAAATTGAAACTCTAGGCAAAACTAGGAGACCAAAAGTGTAATTTAGCCTTTTATAAATAGCATTTTGTCATTAATATACTGGATGTGTTTCAAGTGGACAACTTGCACTCTGGCAGATATTTATTGCATTATTTAACATTTAGTACATTATCCTTATGTTATATGTCATTTTCATTGAGTAAAGCTTGAGTGGTTACACAATTAATTCTGGAAAGTTTCCTGAATTTCTTCAGGAATGTTAGGTATCTAAGGTATGCCTTACCATAATTTCACTGGTGAATTTAGGTCAGGCAACTTCTGTTGTGCATTTGGCTCCATCTTCCTAAAATGGGTTACGCTCTGCATTCTGTGAGCCAGGGGCCTATAGACAATTGTGGAGCTCACTTCCTTCTCCCCAAATGAGGCTTTTCAAACCAATCTCATTATGTTAAAAGCATCACTCATGAACCATGCTTTGTTTATCTTCTTTTAGTATTATAATTATCACCAGAATTATTCTTCTGCTACGTGAAACTGAGTTTCCTATAGATCGTGTTTGACCTGCATATAGTACAGCAATTATGTTCTAACTAAATATTGATAGCATATGATTAAATGACAACATCCCTATCTTTTGCAGGTCTCTGCTAGTGATGAGAGGAAACAGTGCAGACATGGCAAGGCACGTGATGTGTCCATCTCCTAATAGAAGGGTCAGCATCACTTTCTTCAGGTTGAAGCCAGACTCCAACCAATGTCATTCCCCATCTATGTCAACTGCAATGACCCTTTGGCAGCCAAGCATTGCTAGTCCATATGCTTTGCCAAATGGAGCTCTCAGTAGCTATGATGCTATGGATATGATGCCCAAATGGGGAGTCCTTCGTGCTCCAATGGTCGTGCTAACCCCAGTGGCCCCTGTGGTATCAAATTCCTCCAAACAACCTCAGGGTGGGACTGGAGTGTTCTTGCCATGGAATGTACCTTCCAGAAAACCTCCAAAGCATCTTCCACCGCGTGCCCAGAAAGGACGGCTTCTGGCATTAACTTCCCCAAGAGAGTCACCCAAGGCAGAGTCCACTTCTGAACCCAGCACTAGTGTTGAAGGATAAAGGGTGTGAATTTAGTTGGAAGCAGCCTTGGGTCCGAATAGGAGGAATATCAATCAAGAAAAATATGGCTTTCGTGCCTTAAATTATTTGCTCTGTACTCTTGAGCAATCTCTTCTGTTGTACAAACAGGGCCAGGTGCTGTTAGACTTTCGTTCTTTAATTTTTTTTTAACCTTCTAAGATTAGATTCTAGCAGGGATGGTCACAGAAGTTTCTTTCTTTCTTTCTTTTTTTTCCCCCTTTCTTTCTTTCTTCTATGGATGGCTGTAATGGTAAGGGTTTAGAATAGTCAAGCTTTAAAATTTGAAGAGTGTGAATGATGTCAAAGGACAGAATTTTTGTATGAATGGTAATTTGTGTTGATCATCATTTTAGACAAATTATATCTTCTTTAGGATAAACGGCTATGATTATCGAATTTCAACCTGGTTCAATGTGTTAATAATTTGAAAAAAGTTGTCTAGTTAAGCAGACTTCTCTGATATCTCTGACTGCACAAGGGAAAAACTATGCATCCAGTCCATGCTTCCAATCAGATTTCTTTCTGCATTAATATCTGATGTTCACAACTATGATTTAAGCATTTGTTTAGTAATTATAGCAGCAGCTTCATGCGGGCACTTACCAGAGTACAAAATTTCACTTAACATCTGCAGTCGCTACGTTATGGCACTGGTGTAAGAAATTATGAACTTCATGTTTCTACATCCCAAGATCAGTACTTGATCAACAATTACATGTGTAAGTTTAAAAAATTGTCCAATGTCAGGTGAGCTCCAGTTACTCAAAAGACAAAAAATGAATGAGTACGGATATTAGAAACAGTAGCTTTTTTCATGTACTAAAATAGCATACAATACTACTTCTATATCAATTTATACAAAAATAGCAACAAAGAGAAAGGTAATTCGCCAGTCTTTATCACAAATTACAGAAATATGACGTGAAGAAGTCAAAACACAATGCCTTTAACTTCTCAAGCTTTTGCAGGCTCATCATCATCATCTTCAATGTCCCAACTCAAGTCTTCCTCTTCTTCTGCAGCACCCAGACGCTTCCGCAGATGAATTTTGTCCATGCTTCCAGTCTCTGTTGCTTTCTTTTCATCAATACCGCTCAAATCTTCAATCTCATCCCACCCAAGGTCCTCATCCTCCTCATCTTCATTAGAAGATTTGTTATTCCCAGCCTTCCCCTCAATGACTTTCTCATTAGACTTTCCCACAGGATCATTCTTTTTCACAGTAGCATCCCCATCAGTTTTTGATGCTTCATTCTCCTTGCCTCTATTATCCACATTACAACTTTTCACACCCGTCTCCTCAACAACTTTTGAACTCCCAACTTTTAGTTCCCCAAAAGAATTATCTGCCTTGTTGCCTTGCTCCTTGTCTTGAAACACATTGTCTCTCATCTCTACACTCAAATTTTGCCCTTCTTCAACGTTCATTCTCCTTATTTCCGCTTCATTACTAATTGCAGGGCTTCCAGCTTGCATGTCTGCATCAGCCCTTTTTCCCGAAGGTTCACCACCAATCTCCATATTGGTGACAAGGTTAGGCTTTACTTTACTCCCATGATCCTTTTCATCATCATCTTCAAAATCCCAGCTCAAATCCTCCTCTTCCTCCTTGGACATTCCTCTCACAAGCTTAGTCCTTACATCTTCGGCTTTCTTAAGCTTATGAACTTTATAATAATACCTACACCAGAAATTTTCATGATCAACACTATTGGGAACAACCCTTTTGTAGATACTCTCCATAGCATCATTTGCTCTAAGAAAGCTCTCAATTTCCTCATTTTTGCCTTCCAACGAAAACTCTAATTTCCACTTTTTATAATCATTCAAATCCTCAGGATCCTCACAGTAAGTACTGGCATCACTCTGAATGGCACCAACCTGAGCATCAAACCTAGTATTGGGTTTCAAATTTAAGCTCTTTTCGCTGCCGTGTTTCTGACTATTGTCGTTGTTGTTGTTTGATTCAGATTCGAGATCAGCCGCAAGGATTGCTTCCTTACCTTGAGATATGATCTGAGCCGTCCCTTTGACGACAGTGTTTCCAAACTCATCAATTGCGTGTCCGACCGTCTCCAGAGAACCCTGAGCAACTTCAATCTCCTTCCTCAAACCCGATCCAAACTCCTTCAGATCACGACGATAAGTTTCAATGATGGTTTCAGATTTGGAAGTTAGTGTTTTGATTAGACCCCCGAAGTTCCATCCATCGACAGAAGCATCATCTGAAGTAGGGTTAACATCCGATCGGTGACTGCTCATCGGGGAGGAATCGCGAACCGGGGCTTCTGGTTCTTTGCTTTGTGGCGCATTGTCAGAGGATTCAGATTCGGGTTGGGATGGAGGAGGATCTGGATAGTCTGAGAAAACTGATTTGAAGAAATTCATAGGGGAACAGTGAAATCAAAGTACAAGAAATGTGGAGAAAAAGTCGAGATTTGAAATTCAGATAGGATATTGGAATTCAGAGCATGGTTTTTTTGGCGGTTGCAATGCTCGGGAAGCAAAAAGTAGCTTGATGATCTTGTTTTCCCTTCCTAGTATTGGTCAGATGGGAATAGCCGGTCCTGGGACTTGGACTCGAATGGTGCTTTCAGGCTCCGATATCTACTGGGCGCTCCCAAAATCTCGAGTAGTTTGTCAAATTGGAAAATATTTTTAATTTTACTGTAATATTAAAACACTTACCGTCCGTTTGGAACGAATGAAAATAAAGGGGATGAAAATAAAGGCGAGTGCAAAGGGGCGGGTGAAATGGTAGGTGAAAAAGAGAATTTCGCCTGTTTGGACGTTGAATGAAAAAATAGGAGGGCGTAATTTGAAGTGAAAAAAATCGGTGGAGCCCACGCTTGCAATTTCCTCCCAAATTTGGGGGGTAATCCGGGTAAAATGGGTTTATTTTTTTCTCTTTCCTCGTACTGCCTTCAGCTTCTAGGTTCTTTCCTCTTCTCGCCTCAGTGCAAGAAAATGCCATCAGAGCTGTGTCATTGCCTCTGTCCACAGCGTGCATCACTGGAGGATTGTTGATTATTTGTTACGAAGGAAGACGAAGCGGTAGTAGAGCTCCCACCCGAGGAAGGCCTTTGGAGGAGCAGCATCATCGCCCGTTTGGATAAGTCAGTGATCTCTGGTTTTCCGGTGAATCTGCGACTGTCGGAGTCAATTCAGGCCACAAAGGTATGACTTCTGTCTGATCTGTTGCATTCTTGTATTTGGCACTGGGAGAGTGTCTCTGTTTTGGGGTTTTTTTGTTGGTTGCTTGGACAGGTCTTCCGGAATAGCATCGGTGGAGGGACCTTGACCAAAGCTTGAAGATTGGAAAATTCAGACTACTGCCAAAGATTTTTTCCGATTGCCCGCCGGAATCTGCAGCGACTTTGTCTTGGTGGTGGAGGCTCCGGAAGAGCCTGATCGGGTCGGGTCTGGGAAGACCGAACTAGATCGAGTTAAACCAGGGTTGCCCAGACCCGGTTTCTGGCTTTGGCAAGACCCAGATCCTTTTTAAAATTTTTTTTTTTCTAAATTTACAATGAATTTTTTTTTTCAATTCTCAGTAATTCATCCCCTTCTTTCTTCTAAAATACATAATGATATGAAATGTCGAATTGTTGCCACAGATATCCCAATGATGTGTAAATTTGGTGTTCTTCAATTTGTCAATGATCTCTTTTCATCCCTAGATTAAATGAAATTGTTAGGAATGTATGGAAGTTCTGTTTGGAAATATTATATGAAAAATGAGGTGTATTTTGCAGAAATACTAGAATGTTGGTCAATATTCTTGTATAATTTTATGCAAATTTGCATCTAAATTACTAATGATAAAAAGTATTATTTTCCAAAGAACAGTGTATATTTGAATTGTTTAGAATTTATTTATATGTATTCCATTGTTTTTAAAGAATTAAATGCAAATGAAAGACTACAAAGGAGACTACAGTTTAATTTTATTTGCGTTAAAATAAAAATCTGGAAAAACAAGTGTATGCAATACATGCAGTAACTAAAATTAGGAAAATAATTTTAATGAAAAATTAATATTATTATTAAATACATAATAATAAGTTATGTTAATAGAATTTAATCTAATTAATATATAAATTTCAAAATTGGATTATAAACTTAAATTTTTTAAACTATATTTCCTCTTTAAAAACCTTACAGCTTTTTTGTGCCTCGGAGAATATTTGTGTAAAGATGGTTTGTATGATAAGTTTATAAATTTATATATGTTGCCAAGGAACTATAATTGTCGAAGTTAACAGGGTTCCAACGCGTGGAAAATATATGTAGGTATTGCTGGTTTAATTTTTTTTTAAAGAAATTGAGTTGTGAAATTAAATTTTTTTCATTTTTGGAGAAGATATTTTAAATTTGTAGTGCAAATTTTTAAAAATTTATTAATTATATCACAATTTGAAAATTATTTTTATAGATGCATAAATAGTAATAAAATAATTTTACATAAATTATTGTATCCGTATATTATTTTTATTTTATTTTATTCAATAATATCATAATTATTTCACTATAATAGAGCATAAGGACATTTTTGTTATTTTATTCAATTATATTTCCTCTCCCTCTATTTTCACTCATTCCAAATAAGAGAAATTCATTTCAATCCTATTTACTTCCCCTCCCATTTTCACTTATTACAAACACCTTAAGGTGAATTCATTTCACCTCCAATTTCTTCCTCTCCCATTCCCTTTCACCTCCATTTACTCTCTTCTCTATTTTCACCTATATCCAAATATACCATTAATATCACTTTTACTTATATTTTAATAAATTTTAATAAATAAATAATTTTAAAAATTATTTAATTATGATATTAAAATAATCTATTTGTTAAAATATAAGTAAAAATAATATTAAAATCTGAATATTATGATACTACCGAAGATAATTCCCAGTTGACAAGAAGGAACTGTTTAATTTTTCAACTAACTTTCTAAAAATAAAAAACCCCACCCCAATTTAGTCAATCTGCAAGCAGTAATTATTTAAATCTCAGACATCCCAGTCTAAGTGTAAACCCTAACACTAAGATCAAAGTACTTGCTAATTTTTTTTCCTTTTATAATGGAGCGAAAGAAAAGGTGCCCAAGTCAATTGGTGCTCGAAATAGATCTATTTTCACACTTCAATTTTGTGTGTGATGTGATATTTCTTTCGAATGATTCAAGCAAGTGTGGCTACGATGTGAAAGGAACAAGATATCGGTGCATAATTTGTAATAGATTCACAAAAGGCTTTATTTAAGTTCATTAAGTTTAATTATTGAATTAGGTTAGAGCCTTAATATTATTTAATTTGAATGGTTAGTGAATCTAAAAAAAATTAATAATAAAGAAAATATTTTTATTTTATAGTATGTATAAATAATATAATACATAAATTTCATATAATTTATAGAATATTATACATCTTGTTAAAATTTGTTTAAAATCATATATTCAAATTTAAATTTGTATTCAATTATTTCAAGTTAAATGTAAAATTTGGACTAAATATTAGTTTAAGTTCATATAAACTTAATTAGATTCGTAGTACAATTCAAGCCAAATAAAATTTTTAAATTTGAAAAGTACGAATTCAAATTCATTTATTATTGTTAAGCTTCAATTCAAATAAATAAATATTTAATTTGATTAGATTCTTTTGCACACTTAAGTTATCATGGGAAAAGAATTGTAAATATATGATTAAATAGGAATAATTTAGAATTAATTAAACAATTAATTAAAAAATAATCATTTTTTACCATTTTATCAAATTTCTTTTAAAATTATGATTTGATCAAATTGAATCTTACATTAAAAAAATTCTAATATTCATCATGAATAATAAAATTTTGATAGCAATAAAAAAGAAAGATAAACAACCAACGTTTTTAATGACATTTGATATTATTTTAAGGATTTTATTCTCCTTAAATTATTAATTCGAACCATTGATTTTATATGTATATTAAATAGATTATTACTTATATAATTAAAAAATAAATATAAAATTAAAAAAGGGAATTTGAGTCCTAAAAAATGAAGTCCTCTTTTACCTTTAAGTCTATTTCTTTCTTGATAAGGTAAGAATCACTCCTCAAACATAATAGGATTTATTTGAATATATTTTTATTTTAAAATTTTTAAAATCATTTTCAAATTAAAAAATGAAGATTAGAAGGTGTTTGATATTATAAATAAAGAAATATTTTATATAATTATAAAATTGATATAAAAAAAGAATAAATTAAGAAAATATTTAGAAATTATTTTATTTTTCTATTTTTAAATTAGACATTTGAATACAATTTTTAAAAATAGATTTCAAAAAAGGATTTTTTATTTTTATTAAAAATAAAAAATATCCTTTTTTAAAATAGTTGGTGTTAATGTCGTAACTTATATAGTTCTCCAAATATTGGATTAAAATTTCAAAGAAAGGACGTAGAAAAGGTTCAGGTCACTTCGGTAGATGGTGAATGTTAATTACATTCCATACTAATTCAAGTTAAAAATCAGGCCCAAATATCCGCAAGGTGAATAGAGCTTTCTAGAATCCAACCTCAGCCATGGCTTCCCTTTATCACTCCAATGGAGCGAACTGATTGGACCGAGATACAAACTCCGACATTTGCCATCGAAGTTGTTCTCTCCAAACACATGTGGTCCACAGACTTAAATCAGCAGGAATGGAGGCAATGAACCCAGCTGCTAAATCTTGTTCTGCTTCTCCACAAGAATTCCACGTTTCCGAGGCACGTCGAATGTGGTAGATGAAGAATGAGATTGGAGAAAAAAATGGTGGTGGGGCCATCCTGTCCATAATGGTAGAGAGGACGATCAGGGAACAAGAAGATGTTGGAGTGGTAGCTATTGTTGGATACGGTTGTTTCGTTTGTTTGATTGATATTTCGCCATTGAAATGGAAGAAAGGGAAGGAGGTCAGTTTCATTGTGAGGAAGAGAATGGTCGTCCGAGGAAGTGAGGTTTTGTCGCCCGAAATCTTTGTTTGAAAATGAATCCTTGTTATTTCTCTTTACGCTTCCTTTTGAATTTTTTCCCCCCAAGTTAAATCCATCTCATTTCGATATAAATAATTTAAATCTATTTATAAATAAATTTTACTGTTTAAAATTTATGTAAAAAATAATAATTTTAATTCATTTGTAAATAAATTCTTTTATTTTCAAAATATATACAATTCAATCAAAAAGTAAATTTTAATGAATCATAATAAATATAATATTAATAGAATAAGGTACATTTTTTTATATAACATATATTTTTGGCCAAGTAAAATGTATTCTAATAAAAATTTTAATAAATTCAAGAGTTCATTTGGAATGCAATTTTTTAAAAATTGATTTTATTTTATTTCAATAAAAATTATGTCAATTTATTTATGAATGCCTTCCATTACTTAGAAATTAAGTTAAAAATAATGATTTTAATTCATTTACAAATAAATTCTTTTTGTTTAGAACTTACTGAAAACTAAAATTTGACAGTATTGTAATAAATAAAAATATTAAAAAGAAAGAAAAATTCTTGATATAATACATGTTTTAGGCCAAATAAAATAAATTCCCTTGAAATCTTTGATAAATTTAATAGATTTTATAATTATATAAATGTAGTTAAAGTTTCAAAATGTCAACACACTTACGTGTGTATCCCTAGAATGTCACTATTAGTAATGCCAAGGATTTCAGAATAGAGAGAAACCATTATTTCATTACAAATTACAAAATTATTCACCTATTTACTTGTGAAAAATAGGGGCGCTGCTGTGCTCAGCACAGCAGGTCCAGGGACCTTATGCTCTTAGGCACGTCCCCTCACAGACAGTGAGACTTGCTGAGTATTTTGGTGAAATAAAGCTTGATTCACCTCTCTGCGTGTTTACGAAGTGTTACATCTATAAAATATGGATGTATAAGATAAGTGAGTCATTCTGAACGAGTATGTAGCATCTTTCTAAAAATGTTGGTTGCTCAAACGTGAATTTTCATGCCTAACATTAGAAACATTTACAAGCTACAACACGTATAGACCTTGAGTTCATTCAGCAAAATTGTTTGATATAAACATATTTTGATGAATATATTCCAAAGAATAGAATTCTAATTTCAAGCACTTGTAAATTCTCATGTTAATTGGCTTTTGCAGAATAAGATTGGAGAGGGGAATGAAGGCTGTGGGCATATGAGATCTTTAGACTCCAAAATAACTAACAATAGAATTCAAAACTACCGATATCTTTCCGTCAAATGGATGCTAGGCAAAATGGGATTCTGACTTCTTGCACCACAAGGTAAAACAAATGCTGCAGCAATGTAAACTCAGATCATTCATCCTGGTGTTGGGATATGGAAAACTATCAAGAGATTTCGCATCTCATTTGCAGTTTGTGATATACAATTGAGATCCGTGAGGAAAGTGTTGAAACGACGGTTAATTAGCCACCAAATTGGGTTCCTAGTCTGTTTTCTGGAGCCATCCTAGCTGTTGAAAGAAATATGTATGTTTCAGATGACAAGTTAACAGGAAATGAAGCTGATATCAATTTAGCTTGCAAAAACTTGTGTGCATACCTTCCATGCATACATTCCAAAGAAGGCAAATATATCAGCAGACCATACAACAGCAAAGGATTTCCAAAAGAAAGGAATTAGAACATTCAGCAATGGGATGAGGAGGAAGAGATAGTTGAGAGCCTCCTTCTCATTCTTTGAGCAGTCTCGAGCTCGTAATGAAGGAATTGCTGCAAATATATATTATGTGGAGGAGTGTTATATTTACTGCACAAATTTTACATCATCAAAATAATTACAATACACGATCAACATTTCACATCAAACTATCAATAATAATAAATGGAGTTTCAGGTATCACTCCATGGCAAGCAAGGTTTTTGTAATATAACTTAGAAACTTGGGCAAATCTTTATTTCTGAAAAATACATCACTTTTGGAAGATAATTGCTACCTCTAAACACTACTCTAACACTATTATTCACATAATCACATATCCACACACGACACAGTCCGAATCCAATTGATCCTTAGTGTTTAAAATAAGTAGGATCAACTTGATTCAAACTGTATTGTGTACGTAAACCAGAAGGATAATGTAAGGACATAATCTTTGTAATGTCATGAGTTTTTCCTCTGCCCAGTGGGATTATGTGCATAATGGTCAAGCAGGAAGTAGCAAGTCCTTATTCTTTCATCTTACGTTTCTACTAAGATTGAAATTGGTTGGTAGAAACTTACTGAACATCCAAATGGACCACATTCCCATTAGTCTCCAAATATCCGGTTCATTTGATGGGAATATAAGATTAAACGACAATGCTCCACCTAACAACATCGAGACATACCCTTGAACCTCAAAAACAGTGTACAGAGCCGATCCAGGTACAGCAGGGTTCTTTGTGGCCGTGGAAGCCCTTGGTGCAAAGGTTGACGCTGTCTTCTGAACAACCTGTTCAGGAAATGCAAACAAAAATAAGTGCCTATCTGTCTTCTTTCTATTGCTTGTCTTTGTTCAATGTTTCCACTCATATTCCGAGTTCACCAAAGCCTATTGATTTTCACATTGTCTGTTCTTTCACAACACACACACACACACACACACACACACGACGAAAAGAATACTGGAAATCTCAAATCCCAAATAACTTGCAATATAATACTCAATGGTAATCACTTTGGTTTTATTATGATAAGTTTCCTCCGTGAACCTGGCTAGGTATCAGTCAAATTTTTTTCTTCATCAACTCCTGAGAAACCATGAACTTAAGTCGAGTCCAGGATTATAAAGTTAAAAATAAGCATATAATTTGTTTTACAAAAAATGGAAAATGCCTCACATATGCAATTACCTAAAGTTTCAATACCCAAATTCAGACTGATAGGAATATGCTATTTAGCTTCTAGCCTATTTTAGTCCTTCAAATATTCCTGAAATAAGATTTGTATCACTACAAAGTTTTAAGGTTAAGTAGAGTAAAATTTTAATCTCTAATTTGAATCAATTTAGTCTTTGTGAGGAATTAAAATTTTAATAATGTTTAAAACTTTATATTGACACAAATCTTATTTAAGAAATTAGTTGATACAAATCCAATACTTCAAGGATATAGATTAAAATTTTACTTACTTTTATAATTTCAGGGATGAAATTAATACAAATATTACTTCAAAAACAAAATTGATATAAATAGAATTTTTCGAGGACTAAAACAAGGATTTAGTCTAACCTCTGACAAACCTGGCAAAGATATGAAGGGGGCATACCCGGAATGGCGTTAAAATGTACCCCAAGGATAACCAAAGTTCACAAAAAACTAACCTTTTTAAGGTCTTTGTCGATCGGAGAGGAAGAAGTGGACGGAGCAGACGGCGTGGTTCCATAGTTAGATCCCACTTTTAGCTCCTTCGTAAGTGGCTGTTCCCCATCAACTGTTTTCGTTTCTACATCGTCCGAAGTGGCGTGCACAGAGACTTTGCCCTGACATACAGAGTGCGTTGAATTTTGTCCGAGTATCGAAAATGTGAAATGGAACCTTGAAGGCTGGCTGGATTTGATGACTGGAGAGACCAAATGAAGGCTTGGAAGATGGAGGTGTGCAGGAGTCATTGAGATTAAATTTAAAGTGTTCATTATTCCTTTTGGCTGCAATAATCAGCTTATGAATTTGGTTCTCTCATCGGAAATTGGATGACGACGAGGAAGAAGATGAAGATAAGGAATGTGAGGCAAAGCACTGGCCGTGGCAGGAGGTGGACGTTCATTTCAAACGCAAGACGAATGTACAAACGACGTCTTACGTTTTCTTTTTTTTTTAATTTTTTAAGGAAAAATCGTTTATGGAGCGCTGACCAACGAACAGGATGCTTTGGCTTGTTACAAGATAAAACTACGGAATTCTGGAATATCCATCCCTGCTGCCAAACAATGACATTTTTTCTTTTTCTTTTTCTTTTTAAATTGCGGTTGCCCAGGAGCCATGTGGACGGCATGACACGGTCCATAAAATGGGACAGGAGCCATGTGGACGGCACCCACAATGTGACGGGGCCTCTTATTTTAAGCAAACCAAATGATCAATTTTCTTATAATAAATTTGATTAAATATATATTATGAATTAAATGTATAGGAACTCGTTGTTTTTTTTAAGAAAATGAATAGAAAAAATTGAAAGTTTTAAAAAATATATAAAGAAGTGAAAATTTTAAAATTATAGTAAGTTTAAATATGTTTTTTTTTTTTTCATTTTCCACCCTTCCAAATAGAAGAAATTTTGAAAATTTATTTTTTTTACATTTTTTTCTTTCCACTTAGCCAAGATTAAGAAAATGAAATACTGAATATTACTTACTTAAAAGATATAACTAAAATGATCAAAATTTTACGTAAACAATGAAATCCAATAAATTATTAAGTATATATTTATTTCACGCTAAAATTAGAAGGCACTGTATAGTCTGTATTTAATTAATGTTTCTTCATGAAAAATCAAGAAGAAACTTGAACTTAAAACTAAATTTAAGAATAATAGGTTTTTTTAATTAAATTTTGAAGTTTTTTTTTATCTCACCATGGTTTAAATCATTCTTTAGTTATTATTATCTTTTTTTGTAATGATCCTCAGTTATTATTTTGTTTGTTATATATTTAAGCATATTTGTTTTGTTATAGACAAGGGGATAGATAAATATTTTCATTGGGTTCAAACCGGCGGAGCAAACCATTCGACGATTGAATAATAATTTTGTTAAATATACAGTCCTATATCCGCATTTTTAATCATAAAATTGAGTCCTTTTAATTAAATATAAAGAGTATGGATTTAGAAATTGGATTTAAAATTGTTTTACTGTATGCGCAAATTAATTTTATACTATTAATTATGAATGTCAAATAACAAAATTATTAAAATTTTTTAACTAATATATTTTAGTAGTGTATATTTTCTTATTCATTAATATTATAAAATTTATACTAACATGACATCAAATTTAAGTTCCATTTATTTTCTCGGAAAATATTTTTCACAAAAGAAGTTCTTTACATATATATTAATAAAAAAGTAGAATATCATTTTTATTTATAAATTAAAAATGATACTTACTATTGTATTACTTAAGAAAAGAGGAATTTGCATTCTTTGTATTTTTTTATATTTAATATTAAATAAATAAAATATTTTATCTTGCCTTAACCTTTTAAATCTGTATTTCTCTGAAAATGTTTACCATGGAAACTTACCTTAAACTTTGAGGCCTTTTATCGCATATATTATTCATTAATGAATGACAAAGCATGATTAATAAAGTATCCTCAAATAAGTGTACGAATATATGCAACTCTTTTTAAGACAAAGTACTAATAAAATGAAATGATTAATGTATGATTCCGTGAAAAATATTTTTCTTAAAATATAATTATAAAATATTAAGATGAAAATAAATATTTTATTTATTTAATATTAAATTAAAAATATAAAATAAATAATTTTTTTTAAAAATAAATTTTATTATTATAATTTTAAATATATTCTTTTAAATACATTATAATTTTTTTAAATGTTCTACATTCAACTCATCATGAGCATAGTTCTAATTAAAGTTTAATCTCTTTGAATACCCCGAAGATCTAACAGCAACGGAGAGAGATTTAGATACATATTTTGAATTTTATTGAGAAAATAAGAAATTTTGCTATGTTGCTGTGATCTTGCGTTGATCGCGTTTGGGAGTCAGAAATCAGATAATAACCACGATTTATCAAATGGACTTTCAACACCCCATCTCATAAAGAAAAACTTTATAGTGCACTATTATTGTAATAATATATTAATACATTATTAAATATAATTATTGATATATTATTGTATCAACTATAAGATTTAATTAAATTTATTAATATATTGATTATATTAATGATATATCAAATTTTATTCCTCAAGTATGATAATCACTCAACGCGGCTTCAGTTCTCGGACTGCGTGAACACGTGGACCTCCGTCTACATGAACATTCCATTTTCATTTATACCCTAAGTATTATATCCATACTATATAAATAAGTATTACATTTCATTCTAATTATCTGATAATTTTTTTTATATTTTTACTTTCTTCGACCCTTAATTGACTTATACAGTTATACATCAAAATATATTGGATGGGGTTTCCAATATTTTATAACCGATTTCCTTTTTATTTTACAAATTTTTGGATCAATATTCTAATTATCTGATAATTTTTTTATATTTTTATATAAATAATACTTTTTTACAAAAAATACTTTTAAATAAAATAAATGGAGCTAGTATAAAATTGGAAAAGTATTTCAATTTGATCTAACATAAATGAATTTTATATTATATTATTAATATTTATATTTATAAATGTATTATTATGTGACTCATGTGATTAAAAAATTATTAAATAATTATATAAATAATGAATTAAATTTGTATTTTTATATAATTATTGGATAATCATATATATTTTTATATATAAAGATTAAGTAAAAATATATATATATAAAAATATTATAAAGTGTGTATGACCTATTTTCTTGAAGGTGTTTGACAAATGATTTATTAGGTAGTTTTTAACTAATTTGACCGAATCAATTTATTAATTTGATTCAATAGGCCATTTTTGATATTTAATAATCAGTTGATTCAATTAATTAATTGCTTTTAAATAAGTTGATTTCAAAATATTACCTTCCCAGTGTTTTGAAACAATTATTTTATAAAATTATTATATTACCCATCTTTAATTTTTATATTTTCAATTTCATCCTTCCTTAAAAAATTATAATATTATTTTTATATAAAAATTAAATAATTATAATTATTAATTTCTTAAAAAAATTAATAACTATAAAAATTATATTAATTTAATTTAAAAATAATAATATATAATATTTTATAATAATATATTATTTATAAAAAAATTTAATCTACTAAATAATATATAAAATTTAAAATATTAAAATAAAAAATATTCAAATAATTTAAATATAATCATATCGTTATTTATTATTTTATATATAAATAATTAATAATAAATAATTAATTTTATTACATATTATTATTTAAATAATTAATATAATTAATTGATTAAATTAATTAACCGTTGCAACTATAAATAAAACACTTACGCATAAATATTCACACCAAATAGCTTCCGGCTTTGGCAATCCGTTGTTCCCTAGAATATCATACTATCATTGATATTATTATTATTATTTAGCGAACAAACTTGGCCAATGGGACTAGTGGAAATGCCGCGACTTGAACTCGAAGTTTTTGGACTTATTGGTAGCCAGGAACACAACTCCGATGTTTCATTGCTCGTTCAAGTAGAAAATCTCGGACTGCATCAACCGAATTCAGTTTGTTTCCTTGGTCTTATGTGTTCCGCGCTGCCAATATAGACAGACGCCAGCCACCTTCTTTTTTCTCTGCGGAGGGCTGCGACTTCGATTTCAAAACCTTGATTGTCTCCGAGGTCACAAGTTTCAAGTGATCGATTTGTCTTGCCTACAATGGGGATGTTTCTTGGCGGTTTTGTACTGCCTTTGCTGCTTCTAACAGGTAGAACACAATGCAATTTCGTTTTCTTGAATTTCTTTTTAGTTCCTTAGTTGTACAACCGCCAGTTGATGGTGTTCGATGAAATTAAGATAGGAATGAACAAGCTTGTGTTACCGAAGAATCAAGTGTGTGTTGACTTTTTAATGCTTCTTTTCTGCAGCTGCTTTAATTAACTGGAGTTTGATTTCACTTGTTGATCTGGTAGCTTTTCTTCTCATTCAGTACAATGTTTCCATCATAGGTAAGATGCTTAGTTCTTTTTTTACCTTTGGATTTTGAGGTATTATTCTGTGTCTGCAATTCTGAGACTCTCTCGTTCTTTTTTGTTGTTGTTGTCATTTTTACTTACTATTAAGTACCAATGCTACTTTATTTCTTGTAGGATTGCATTTGCCAAGGCGGTCTTTCTTATTGTGGCCAATCGTTTTCTTTTCTGTGTTTGTAATACTTTCGCAAGTGGCTTATTTGGTAATATGGGCTGTTGAGGGAAGTTCGTGGAGTATGACAGATGCTTGGTGGATAAAGCTGATTGGATTTTTGATGTGAGTTTGACTTGATGTACATTTATTGCCCATTGAATACATGTTTTTTTAGGTATACTGATTTATTGCTTCTGGGATGCTTGTTTTCAGAGTTCAGTCCTGGAAATCTCCATACGTGATCTATTTCTTGGTTGTTCAACTGCTAGCAGTGTTTGTTGCTCTAGTTGATATATATGCGAAGAGAGATATTCTGGCTATATGGAAAGATTCATCTCAGGGCCATTTTTTATCAATTGTTGAACATTTAGGTTTGTAATTAGTTCATTTGACATTTTTTATATGTGTGTGTGCACTTTTGCACATCACAAATACTTGCATGTCCACAATAAGAGATTCCCATTATTGGCACTTCATTGTTATCTTCTCAAGGATATGTGCTAATTTAGCTGTTTTGTAATCTTTCAATAATTTATTATGAGGGAAGCAAAGTATTTCTTGGGTGAATGGAAGTTTCATGGTGGATGAGAAAAATTGTGTATAATCCTTTGGTACTTGTTATACCTGATGAAATGGGGCATTAGTTGGTTCCAACAAAAAGCCCTAAACTGCATTTAGTCTACAGGAAGATGATGGAACATTGTAATCACCATTTCATGCTGAATAAAAATGGACCAGTTTGTATTGGATTAAGGAACATCAGTGTGTTTCATTTTACTCTGCTGTATTCAGTTTTCATGATAATTTGGAAAGATCAGAAGCCCAATATCTAGTGACCAGTAAATTTTCTGCACTCTAATTATGGATAATCTATAATTTCCAGGGATCCTAAAATGTCTATTGAACATTTTTCATTCTGTATGATTGAGTGCTGATGTGTGGTGAAAATTGAAAAGATAACAAGCTAATACATGATAATTAAGAAACTAATGTGTTTATGTAATGTTTGTATGTTTTTTAAGCTGTCATATGTTTGTTCTGACACTTGCAGCATATTGTATATTGACTCATTTAAGGTTTTATTATCTTTTGGAATAAACTATTTTACATGTTTTTTCATGTTTAAGGTTCTCATCTTCGGGTTGCTTCTTGCTTAATATTGCCTGGCATTCAGTTAGTTGTTGGAATCAGCCATCCATCATGGGCGCCACTCCCTTTTTTCATTGGTAGTTGTGTGGGGCTAGTCGATTGGTCTTTGACAAGTAACTTTCTTGGACTTTTCAGGTAGTTTCTTTGTAGATGTATTTTATATGCTCTTTCTCCCATTTGTGTAGTATTTTAATGCTATTTTAGTTTCTTTCGGACTTATGTTTGACTAAATGGATTTGAAGGTGGTGGAGGCCTCTTCATCTGTATGCAGGTTTCAACATGTTCTTGCTTTATATATATCAACTCCCCATAGAACTTCCAAGTAAGGTTCAATGGGTGGCTGATTTAGTTGGGCTCTACAAAATATCTGCAAATTCTGAGTGGCCCAAAATTTGTTCCAGCGTGTCTCTTCTATTTTACTATGTATTGGTATGCATTTACTTTGTGAAATTTTTACTTAATACAACTAATGGTAGGAGGTTAAGTATAAAGAGAGTGGTTTAGTATTTCTTATTTTCAATATTTAGGTACTGCTGGTCCACTGTCATTTAATCTTGTTGAGAAAAATAATTGGGATTTGGAAAGAAAAAGGGATAGACAAGAGAGATGAAGAGAAAACTCTTTGCATCTTATTAAATGATATATAGGCTAAATACAATAGAAGACAACCCTAATGCTGTATTTATATTGAGCTCCTGAGAAATATAAAGACTCTACCCTTGACAAACATTAAGTGCAAGACAAGCAAACTCTAGGCCCATAATATAATCTAGAATCAATCATATATAATCAAAATATAACCTGGAATCAATCATAATCAATTTAAGATAATTTCCTAATGTATAACATTATTATAGCATTCCCCTCTAGCTTAAGCTTACCTACGCTTAAACATAAATTAGAATTCTTAAAAAATAAAACATAATAATGAAAACATGAAAAATCTTCGAACTACACAAATGACTTGCTACAAATGTAGCATGCTAACAATTCCCCCTAAACGCAAAGCAATCTCATGTTTGCCGGAATGATCATTGGCACAAAAGTACTGCTAGAATGACCATTGGCTTTAAAAGAAGTGCTATTGGAATAAACATAAGCACAAAGTGTTGCCAAAACAATCTTCGGCACAAAAAAGAAGTGCTGCTAGAATGACCATCAGCATAAAAAAGAAGTGTTGTTAGAATACACATAAGTGCAAAGTATTGCTAGAATGACCGTTGACATAAAAAAGAAGTGTTTTTGGAATAAATATTGGCACATAGAGCTGCCAGAATGATTGTCAGCACAAAAGAAAAGTGTTGTGGGGATGACTGTTGGCAAAGCTGAATCTGGAGGTTGTTCTTTCCAAAAACTTGAAGATGCTCAATGAGTTGAAGCAAACAGCAAGGTTGCTGTGCAAAAGACAAGGTTGATAATGGCAATATTTTGGGCGCTGTTGATGGAGAGAAAGCCCAAGAATTGCAGTGTATAAAACCCTTTGAATGGTGTGACAATTGCACAAAAACCCTAGACAAATAGTGCACGGCCGGTGATTCAAAATGAGAAGGGTATTGTGCCAAAAGCAATATGACCCACAAGGTCTCAAGACGGATGATACCATTTTGATGCCATATTGAGAAAAACAATTGGGATTTGGAAGGGAGAAGAAGAAGGGATAGACAAGAAAAAGTTGAAGAGAAAACCTTGAATATATTACTGTATGATGTATTGGCCAAATACAATAAAAGACATCCCTAAAGTTTCTAATGCCCTTAATATTAGGTGCAAGACAAGCAAGCCCTAAGCATATAATATAATCTAGAATCAATCATAATCAATCCAAACATAATTCCAACAAATCCCTTTTAGTTGGCTAATCAAAGTGACGAATTGAGAATGGTGAGGGCTGACGTAAGTTTCAAATTTTCTTCCATGGAAAAAATGAAAATTTTGTCAAAAGAAATAAGAACACATAACAAGAGTATAAACAATCCACAGAAAGAAGAAAAAATGTATGCTAAAAGATACAAGAAAACAAAATCAAGAAAACCACTAATCATGAGATATGTTTGGATATATTTTTGTTTTTTGTTTTCAAAAAATGTTCTCCAAAACTATTTAAATTTTTTTTTTTTGTTTTCAAAAATGTTTTCAGATTTGAGGAAAACAATGAATAAGGGCAGTTGGTATTACAAATAAGGAAAGTTTTCATTTAATACCAAACTGACACCAAGAACAAAAAAAAAAAAAAATGTTAAGAAGACAAGTTGTTTTTGTTTTTCTATTTTTAAGTTACACATTTTGAATTACAGTTTTTAAAAATAAATTATGAGAACAGTTGCCAAATGGGAACTATTGTTTTAAAAAATAGAAAAACAAAAAACTATTTTAAAACAATAAACAAGCAGACCCAATAGATGGTCGATCCTTTTGCAAACTTATCCCTCGAGGGAAATCATTAACTCTATGTCAAAGTAACAAATATAATCTTGTTGCACACCAAAAACACAGGCAGTGATTGCTACTAAAAAATTCTAGCATTCTGTTCCAACGAGCACCCTAAGACAGCAAGTCATGCAACTTCCCAAAAAGCGTTTTTTCCCTTGTTCTTGTCAAAATCATTACATCTTGCAGAAAAGCAACTGTCCAAATTATCTGGACATGCGTATGAAACCCCCCAAACAAAGGAAAAGCTTGGTCTATAACTGCCAAATCATATCACAATGCAAGAACAAGTGAGTATTAGACTCTGAACTTTTGGATCAAAACAAACCATATGGGTAGACTTTCTCTTATGTGATCGCCCATTACATTTCATTAGTATTGGTTTTGTTCAAAATAGCAGTCCAAGCATAAAATTGCCAGAAAAGTCTAGGGTCTAGAGACCAGATACATCCATCTATTATATTTATATGTCAGGTTCAAATTATCCAAACCAAAATTTGGATTGAAGCAAATTTTCCTAATTGCCAATTGGCTATAGGCTTGATGTCCTGCCAAATATATAAAGAAAGAAGAGTAAACCTTGCTAGCAACAAATGGGTGCTTTTATGGAAACTTATCCTAGAGCTGGATGATGAAGTGGTAGGCAACATTAATGCATCTGTGAGAACAAATCGGTAATGATGTGAAGTTCTGATTCACATCCATCCAAATCGGTGTCACTTGACTTTCAATAAGGATAACAATTGTGAATGGCCATGAAATTAAATTTCCTTTATTATTAACATCAAGTGCTTTTCTTTTGTTGTGTCTGACAGTGTTGTCTCATAATTGTTCCTTGCAATGCAGCTGTCCTTAATTAAATCTGATTTGGAGGAGATGGGTTTCATTATATCCAGGACCGAAAGTACCTTGACCGAGCAACTGCTGCCCTCTAACCATTCATTTTTCATTCATAAATTCAGGTAACAAGTTGGGAGAATCTATTTATCTGATCTGCATTTTGTCACATCTTCAAGGATATTCTTCAAATGCTGATAAATAACCAATGTAATAAATTTCTTTTTCAAGAGAAGGAACATCGCTTGCCTTTTTCACTTAATACATATTAAGCCACAATCTCTTGTACTATACTCTCATGAGAAGCAGAATCTTTTTAGATTCTGCTTTAAAAAGCCAAGCTTATATAGGATAAGATCTTTGCGATAATATAACTAACTACTGCATTGAAATTTAATCTAAGAGCCAGTGCTTTATTTGAAAGTTTTGGGGGCCTAGTCTTGGCAAATGTTCTCAGTGATTTTATTTTATAGGTTCAGTAAAGAGACGTTGGTTGTTGTAGTTAAGAAACTTTCACCAATGGTTAATACTTTTATAGTATATTGACCAATATTGGGGCATTGAATGAATTGAGGAGAAGCATGATGGTAGCATGGACAATCTGCAGATCCTGTTACCTGTTACTAATTGGCATTCTGATTTTCACAGCTGTTGCACTTTAGCTAAATCAACAAGAAGAAATCAAATGATTAGTAGACTCATAAGTATTGTTCACATTAAGGGTCTATTATCTATGGAGTCTGTGGAGAAATTTTTGTCTTCAACACTTGTTTAATTCCCATTTGATATTAAGTCCATTAAGTCCTTCTTTGAGTTGATGCAATTGTGAGGTTGAAACAAATGTTTTGATAGTTACTCATACTGATACACATGTGCTCAATCTTTATCTATTTTGATTATCTATGTTTGGTTATCAATTGTTTGCATCAGCTGCTTCACTTAGTTACTGGGTGCTTCTTCCTTTGGGAACATGTTATGTGGCTTAACTACTGTCCTTAAACAAATTTGCAGATCTGGTGTGAGACCAAATGTTCTACTCAGAGGAGCTGTATTTCGGACTTTTAGTATTAACTTTTTCACGTACGGTTTCCCGGTATATAATCCTGAAAACATATAATAAGCTTCTTTCTGTGATTAATGATTATGGACCATTCTTTTACCAATGGTTTAAAATTTATAAATGGTCATTTTAATGCCTTATGTAACGAGCCCAAAGTTAATAGCAAACAACCTACCATTGTATTTAGTAATGAATTAAAGGGAAAAATACAACTTACCCTTCTCTGGTATGGCCCGATTTTTATTTGTTCACCTATGGTTAAAGTTGTCAAAAT
The DNA here is from genome assembly GCA_020226215.1 of Sindora glabra. NCBI lineage: Eukaryota > Viridiplantae > Streptophyta > Magnoliopsida > Fabales > Fabaceae > Sindora > Sindora glabra. Next base: position 8,061,184 of record CM035228.1, on the reverse strand, counting down.
TGATCCACATGTGGTTTGCTTTATCAACATTTTGTCCACCTCAACTATTTTCCCATTTTCAAACAAACAAAAACCGCATGCTTTTGTTATGTGATCTGCCTCTCATTAATGTCACAAAATCAAGGGGTTAAGATGGTAATGAATGATAGGTTTAACAGCATATTTTTTAATTTTAGTTTTGACCTGAAATGCTTCTCCATGGATCAAATAGTAAGTCATGAAGCCTTGCTTACCATAACTTTGCTTGCTTGATTTAATTTTATGGCTTTAATTGGGAACAAAGAAAAATCATGTACAAAAACATGTAAATTCCATTTATTTTTTGGTGGAAACTTAATTCAGTGGCCAAACTGTTGATATGATTTTGACATTTTTAACCACAAGTTGGCAAAGTAAGCTTGGGCCATATCACTGGTGGGTGAATTGTATTTTCCAGAAATTAAGACATTGCTTTTTCTGACCCCTCTATCATTTTTGTGCTTTGTACATAGCCCTGTTTGAGATATGTTGCCAATGCATTTGTAGCTGTTAATTTCAAGTGTTAAAACATTTAAGTTACTTTATTTCAAATTATTTGTGCCTAAATTCTCATATCATTGATTTTTTTTAGGTCTCCTTGTTTGCTCTTTCCTTCTGGAGTATCCATTTTGCAAGCTTATGTGCATTTGGACTACTTGCTTATGTTGGCTACATCATCTATGCCTTTCCTTCCTTGTTTCATTTGCACCGCTTGAATGGGCTGCTTCTTGTCTTCATTCTCTTGTGGGCTGTTAGCACCTATATATTTAATGTGGCATTTTCACTCCTCAATTTGAAACTTGGACAGGTGACACTATCGTTCAAAATGAGATCTCTTGTTTTACATAAGCATATACTTAAGTGAATAGAAGCCTTAATTTATACGTGTTTACAGGACATGAAAATCTGGGAGATGGTGGGTCTATGGCACTATCCAATACCTGGGTTTTTTCTGCTTGCACAATTTTGTCTTGGAGTTTTGGTTGCCTTGGGTAATCTTGTGAATAACTCTGTTTTCCTCTGCTTGTCTGATGAGGATGGACGGTCTTCATATGACCATGCCAATGGAAAGGGTAATAAGTTACAATGATGTGTATTTGTGAGAGCTTTCTTGTTGTTCAGACTTGAGAGAAATGTCACTTATGAAACTTCTATATTTATTTTGTTTTTCTCACTTCATGTCTCCCATGTTGTTGATGTTTCAACATTTTTTACTTAATAATTTTAGAATTCTTATTTGCATTTTTCATCAAACCAGGCTAGCCCGTATATTTCTTAGTTTCCTTATTTCCTGCCTCTTAGATTCTTGGAGTATCATATTTTCTCACGTGTCTTATTTTTTTTCTTACATGATTCAATGTCTGAATTTGTTGTCAACAACCAAAATTCCAAGCAGTTTTAGGGTCCTGTATTTGCTGGTAGCTGAGTTTGGATTTATTCTTGCTTTTCTAAATTATTATCAGAATTCTTTAATAATCTTGAATGCATTGAGTTATTTTATGATCATCTAGATACCTGTGTCTGAGTCTGATTCTTCCCTCTTTGTTTGCTATGTTGGTATTTGGCTGATCAAATGTTTTATCCATTAAGTTCTGTTAGATTTGATTGAATTGTTTTTGTATCTCTCTTATGTTTTCTCAATCTTCATTATGTACAGTGGAAGGAGAGACTAAGGTATTGATAGTAGCCACAATAGCATGGGGATTGCGTAAAAGCTCTCGGGCTATAATGTTGACATTGATATTCCTGATTGCAATAAAGCCTGGTTTCATCCATGCTGTATACAGTACGTTTGACCAAACCTTTACATGTTCAGGATGCTTTTATTTAATTTTATGCATTCAGATAAATGACTTTATCCCTTCTTCAAGGCCATAAACTAATATTGTTTTATTGCGTGACAAAATGTTGTGCCAGTTTACTGACCAGTCTGTGTCTGTCTGTCATTCAGTGATATTCTTTTTGATATATCTTTTGAGCCACAACATCAGCAGAAAGATGCGTCAGGCTCTGGTTCTTCTATGCGAGGTTCACTTTGCACTCTTATACATTCTTCAGATTAATCTGATCTCTGTTGCTTTGGAGAAAAAGGGCTCTATAAGTATGGAAGTTCTAATGCAGCTAGGTATTCAGCGGATTTATATGGTTTATATGCCTTCTCACAAATAAGTTAAGGAAAATTGAAGATTCATATTCATATTTCATATATATATGTGTGTATATATATATGTACATATATATATATATATACACACTGATGCAGGTCTCCTTGAAGAAGATAGTTCCTGGGATTTCTTGGAAGTAGTTTTGCTTGCTTGCTTTTGTGCAATTCATAACCATGGTTTTGAGATGCTATGTTCATTTTCTGCAATAGTACAGCATGCCCCTAGCCCCCCTATTGGATTCAGCATCTTGAAAGCTGGTCTTAACAAATCTGTTCTGCTGTCTGTATATGCGACCTCCAAAGTGAAAAATGGCAATGACAGTCTCTCTTATGGTATATTTAAATGTCACTTATCGACTTATTCTGCTTTGATTTTTCATTTTATCTTCTAACAGTGAAGTACTTATAAATTTAGTGTATTTTTGTTAATTATTACTTGCAACATTGCTTTATGATTTTTGGGCATTTTTCTTATATCAATTCAAGCTGCTTGAAAATTTAATCTAAAATGGAAATCAAACTTATGACAACAAGAAAAAGGAAGAAATAAGAAGGCAAATAGATTTGTTTGCTGCTGGCTTCTCTTAGCTGAATGCTTCCTTCACTCTCTGTGGGTTTGAGGTATCATAAAAGAGAATGAAATAATATATTTGCATTTCCATGATAGAGTAGCATCTATTTTGTTAAGAGATTATTCTAGCATCAGCTTGCTGACTCACTTTATCTAACTTCAATGATGGAGTAGTTGTAATCATGCAGAAGCTCTAAAAGAATATAGATACTCTAACTACCTGTAGAGAACCTGGCCTAGATATACTAGAGCAGAAGCTCTTTCACTGATTCCATTTTTGCAGTTGTGATAACTTCTTGATTGTGATTTGTGTTTCATCCTCATATTTTTTATCTTTTTATTTTTTATTTATTTATCATTATTATTATTATTATTTACAGAGAGAAGAATAGCATCATATCTCAATGCAGTTGGGCAAAAGTTCCTGTCTATTTACCGATCATTTGGGACTTATGTTGCTTTCCTGACTATTCTTCTCACAGTATACCTTGTGAGACCCAATCACATATCATTTGGCTACATATTTCTTCTCCTTCTGTGGATTATTGGAAGACAACTTGTTGAGAGAACTAAAAGACAACTGTGGTTGCCGTTAAAAGTATATGCAATTTCAGTATTTATCTTCATATATAGCTTGAGTAGTTTTTTGAGCCTTGAGAAGTGGTTGTCCAAACTTATAGATCTTGATTTTTATCTGGGTTATGACTCCAAAGCATCGTCTTTCAAAAATCTCTGGCAGTCTCTGGCAGTCCTAATTGTTATGCAACTTTATAGCTATGAGAGGAGGCAGAGCAGGTATAACAGGCAGGATTGCTCGGATGAGTTGGAGACAGGGTTACTGGGGTTTATCAAACGATTTCTCATCTGGCACAGCCAAAAGATATTGTTTATTGCGCTGTTTTATGCATCTTTATCTCCAATTAGTGCATTTGGTTTCTTGTATCTGCTAGGACTTGTCATTTGTTCCAATTTACCTAAAACTTCTAGGATTCCATCCAAATCATTCTTAGCATACACAGGTTTTCTGGTATCTTCTGAGTACCTCTTCCAGATGTGGGGCAAATGGGGTTCAATGTTTCCTGGGCAAAAGTACTCTAATATCTCTCTATTTCTTGGTTTCCGTGAGTTCCAACCAGGCTTTTGGGGTCTAGAATCAGGATTGAGGGGAAAAGTTCTGGTGATTGCAGCTTGTATTCTTCAATACAATGCCTTCCGTTGGTTAGAGATGATACCAAATGCAGTTCTAAATAAAGAAAAGTGGGAAGAACCTTGTTCAATGTTTGTTTCCCCAGAGGAAGAATTTACCGATGCTGCTACATGCAATGAGGAAAATAAACCATCATTGAATTCACATCCACTACCAGCAAAACAAGAAGTGTCTATCAACTCCTTGCATGTTAAGGTCTCTGGTTTTCCTCAAACACCTGATGTTGAACTCTCTAACACAGGAAGTCCTGATAGTGACAGTACAAAATATTCATTTGGGTTTGTGTGGGGAAGCATGAATGAGAGTCAAAAGTGGAACAAGAAGCGGATTGTTTCTTTGAGAAATGAGCGATTTGAAATGCAGAAGGCTGCATTGAAAATATATCTAAAATTCTGGATGGAGAACATGTTTAATCTGTTTGGTCTTGAGATAAACATGATAGGGTTACTACTTGCAAGCTTTGCATTGATCAATGCAATATCCTTGCTGTACATTGCGCTGCTTGCTGTTTGTGTTCTTCTGAATCGGCAAATTATACGTAAAATTTGGCCCATATTTGTATTTTTGTTTGCTTCCATTCTCATCCTGGAGTATTTTGTCATCTGGAAGGATACATTGCCTTTGAATTCACATATCCCAAGTGAGATTAATTGCCATGACTGCTGGAAAGTGTCAACTATGCATTTCCATTATTGCAAAAAGTGCTGGCTTGGTATGACTCTTATCCATCTTTAAATTTTAAATTTTTGGAAGGATACCATAATCATACCTCTGCATTTGGTCCTAGGAAGTTTGGTATTTAGTTTATTAAAAAATTTTCCTTCAAAAGCATCATGCTTCAGATGTCAAAGATCCTGTTCACGTAATTAGAGATCCATGCATGGATGCACTTTCTTCCTTATAGGGAACTTCCTTTCACTTGCATGAATAATATTGAGAACCTAGTGAAATTAATTTGCAAATGTTTACGGGTGTTTTTCTGACAATGGTGTAATTGTTGGGAAGAGAAACATGGTTAGGATTTAGAGGGGAAGAAGAGTAGAGAGATGCTAGGGAATTTAGGGACAGAACTCTAAAATTTTATTGAATGAAATAAGAGAGCTGAATTGTTACATAAAATATAACCCTAATGCTCTATTTGTATAGAGCTACTAAGAAACATAAAGACCTTAATATCATTAGCCTTGGGTGCAAAAACAAGCGAGCTCATAACATGACTAAGCCCATATAGTCTAAATCTAATTATTAATGTTACTAACAGTAATGAATTTGCAGATATGATATGTATGTAGAATACATGTTATATAATATTATCTGTATGTATAAACAATACATATGCAACACATGTGCATATAATAAGCATACGTTTATTCTTCACTTTGAAGGCTTCATGACCTCAATTTCTGTCTCTTCTGCTATAGGATTTGTTGTAGATGATGCCCGGGTGTTTATCAGCTACTTTGTGGTCTTCATGCTGTCTTCCTTTAAACTTCGTGCTGATCGCTTGCCCAGCTTGTCAGGATCATCAACATATCATCAGATTATGTCTCAGCGTAGGAACACATTTGTTTGGAGAGATCTCTCTTTTGAAACAAAAAGCATGTGGACCTTTCTTGACTATTTGAGGCTTTTCTGCTATTGCCATCTGTTAGATTTTGTGCTGACATTGATACTGATCACTGGAACACTTGAGTATGACATTCTGCATCTTGGTTATCTTGCCTTTGCTTTGGTATTCTTTCGCATGAGACTTCCAATACTGAAGAAGAAGAACCAAATATTCAAGTTCCTACGTATATATAACTTTTCTCTTATCGTTCTTTCTCTTGCTTATCAGTCTCCTTTTATTGGGGGATTTAGTGCTGGGAAATGTGAGAAAGAGGATTACATTTATGAGATCATTGGGTTTTATAAATATGATTATGGTTTTCGGATTACAGCCAGGTCTGCACTTGTTGAGATTATCATTTTTATGCTGGTATCCCTTCAGTCCTATATGTTTTCCTCTCAAGAGTTTGATTATATATCTCGCTACCTAGAAGCAGAACAAATTCGGGCTATTGTGCGGGAGCAAGAGAAGAAGGCTGCCTGGAAAACTGCACAATTACAACAAATTCGGGAATCTGAGCAGACGAAGAGGGAGCGTAACATGCAGGTGGAGACGATGAAATCTGAAATGCTCAACCTGCAAATACAGCTTCATAGCATGAACTCATCCACTGTTGGTGGATTTTCTCCTAGCAGTGAAGGTCTAAGGAGGAGGAGGAGTGCTTCTCTTGTATCAAATAATGACATTGGAGCCCCTGATAAAGAGGAAGAGGTTATAGGAAAACTAAATCATACTATCAGAGAGGATTCTGTTTTTCCCGAATCATCTGCCAGCATGAGAATTGAAACTTCATCCACAGAGGAGTATTTGAAGCATTTGATGAATTCTACTCATTGTGAGATTACTGAAATCGATGCTGACACTTCTTGTGATTCAGGGAAAAGATCAAAAATTAAAGAGGAGGCAAAAGAGCACCCACTAATGTCTGCAGTACATTTTATAGGAGATGGAGTTTCGCAGGTGCAGTCCATTGGAAATCAGGCAGTCAATAACCTAGTGAACTATTTGAACATTGCACAAGATGATTCTGATACAAGTGACCACATATCTGGTGAGGATGGGATATATGATGAGATGGAAAGTCAGAGAACTCAGAATTTGTATTTGCATCGTTCTTTGTCTCTGCAGTCTGATAAGAGATCTGATGCTGCAAGTCTGCAATTAGGAAGAATCCTCCGTCATATATGGTCCCAGATGCGTTCCAATAATGATATTGTATGCTATTGTTGCTTTGTTCTTGTATTCCTATGGAACTTCAGTCTTCTTTCAATGGTGTATCTTGCAGCTCTCTTCTTGTACGCTTTATGTGTTCATACAGGTCCAAGTTACATCTTCTGGACCATCATGCTAATTTATACAGAAGTTTATATCTTACTTCAGTATGTCTACCAAATTATTATCCAGCACTGTGGGTTGAGTATTGGTTCGAGCCTGTTAAATGAGCTAGGATTTTTTACACACAAAATCACAGCATCCTTTGTTATCAGTTCATTGCCTTTGTTTCTTGTGTATCTATTTACCCTTATTCAGAGCTCTATAACGGTAAAAGATGGAGAATGGATGTCTTCCATAGACTTAAAGGTTTGTAAGAGAAATTATCTTGATACCGAAGAGTCCTCCAATAGTTATAACTGGCATGAGAGAGCATGGGCTCAGCTAAATCAGATGTACAGTATATTGAATTTTATTGTCAGAAGCTTGTTTAGATACTGGAAATCACTCACGCAAGGAGCGGAATCTCCTCCTTATTTTGTCCAGGTTTCTATGGATGTCAACTTCTGGCCAGAGGATGGGATTCAGCCAGAGAGGATTGAGTCTGGAATTAATCAGTTGCTCAGAATTGTTCATAATGATAGGTGCAAGGAAAAGAATCCTAATCTTTGCCCTTTTTCTAGTAGGGTTCATGTGCAAAGCATTGAAAAAAGTGCAGAGAATCCTAATGTGGCATTGGTTGTCTTCGAGGCTGTGTATGCCTCTCCTGTTGTTGGGTGTGCTTCAGCAGAATGGTATAAATCTTTAACACCAGCAGCTGATGTAGCAAAGGAAATTCTTGAAGCCCAGCGTGCTGGTTTCGTTGAAGAAATGGGATTTCCTTATCCTATACTCTCTGTAATTGGTGGGGGCAAGAAAGAAACTGATCTGTATGCCTACATATTTTGCGCAGATCTGATAGTATTCTTCCTTGTTGCAATGTTTTACCAGCCTGTGATAAAAAATAAAAGTGAATTCCTTGAGGTATATCAGCTTGAAGATCAATTTCCAATAGAATTTGTCATTATATTAATGGTGAGTCTATTCTTCTTTACTCATCCTTTTTTTATTTTAAACTGTGTGGTTGAGAATAGAATCCACCGTCAAGATCTATAAATTTAAAATTCAGACATTCTAACTTTTATGCGACACATATGACCTGTTACTGTGGTCAGCTATTCAGGCCAGAACATTCTTACTCTAGAAGGTGGAAATTACTAAAATGAGAATTAAAAATTATTATTATTATTTTTTTTAACTTTCATATTTTATGGTCTTGTAGAACTTCAAAAGAAAAGGTTATCACTCTTCATTTAATGTTTATTACCCTTTTATGGTAAAGATTAGATGGTTTATCGTATTCTATGCTTGTAAGTCTGGCTAGATTATGTCACTGGAATCCTCACAAATAAATTCTTCTATTCAGGTTATCTTCTTCTTGATTGTGCTTGATCGTGTAATATACCTCTGTTCCTTTGCTACGGGGAAAGTGCTTTTCTACATTTTCAACCTCATCCTCTTCACATATTCAGTTACAGAGTATGCATGGCAATTGAAGCCTTCAAATCAAAATGCAGCTGGGTTAGCACTCCGTTCTATATTTCTTGCTAAAGCCATTTCTCTAGCTCTTCAGGCTGTCCAAATTCGATATGGTATTCCTCACAAGAGCACTTTGTATCGACAATTTCTGACCAGTGAAGTTTCCCGAATCAATTACATTGGATATAGACTCTATCGTGCTCTCCCATTTCTTTATGAACTACGATGTGTACTTGACTGGTCATGCACAACCACATCTTTGACCATGTATGACTGGTTAAAGGTAGTCACTATTTATGTCATTCTTCTTGTTTATATATTTTTGCTTTATGTTAACACTTTTAATAAATTGCTATCGCCTGCCAATTTTCATAATTATTATTTTATTATCTGGATTATTATCAAGTACTTGAATGTAATTTTATATAATTTTCTTTTGAATCAAAATTTTGCTGACCAAAAGATTATATTGCTGTTGAAAACTGATGGTCATAACCAAAACATCAAAACCTCAGTTTGACAAATGTGCTTGGAACATTATCGTTTTATTGCTAGCAAAACCAAGTCCTGTGACACAAATAAATGCATAAGCTATTAATAATTCAACAGCTCATCTCTTTGGTGATTTGCACTATTGTCTAAAACTAATACTAGCATCATTGCTGCCCTTGATCTAGCTGGAGGACATAAATGCAAGTCTGTATCTGGTCAAATGTGATGCAGTATTGAACAGAGCTACGCACAAACAGGGAGAGAAGCAAACGGCTATAACTAAATGCTGCAATGGAATATGCCTTCTCTTTGTCTTATTATGTGTCATTTGGGCTCCAATGCTGGTAAGAGATTTCAAATGCTTCTGTTTATGAATTTATCAATGACGGGGGTATGTTTTGCATATAATAACTTGTGTTTGCTATTGCTGTTCCATAGATTATTATTATTATTATTATTATTTATTTTTTTGGTAGAAAAAAAAACTTTTATTAATAGGAGAAAGAGTGCAAAATCCTCAAAGTTATAGATTGCTGTCCAATTCTATGCAAATTGGACAAACTCACCCCTTTGAAAAAACCATTAGCTTTCATCCAAAGGGAAGCAATAAACAAAAACCTGTCCCATAAAGAACACTTGACTGGGGTTGATTTTTGAAAATTCTAGCATCTCTTTCCACCCAAATGCACCAAATTGATGCAAAAAGAGCACAAACTCAAAGTGCCTTTTTATCCTTATTTCCCCCCAAAATTCCTGAAGTTATTAGATGAAAAACAACCCAAATCTGAGGGGCATACCCAGATAACATCAAATAATGAAATTGTTCATCATTAATCAAAGATTAACCCAAATGTGGGTCTGTTAGGCATTTGATTGATCATTCTGCTGATGAAATGTTGAATTAAATAAAAAATTGTCTTCAATTTTTTATTGGTGTGGGGTATCATATCTCCATGATAATTGTTGTGTTCCGTAAGATTTAGATGCAGATATGTAAATCTATGCTTAATGCCAGTGTCCATTTTTTGGAAGGCAAGGATAGTCGGTGGTGAACTTGTACAGATCTTCACATCTTTGGTTATAAACTGCATGCTAATATGCATATTCCTCCAAGGCACATGATAAACCTTTGGGTTTAGGAACAACAGAATAATTATTTTGGAGAGTTTTCTTGAGCTAATGTTTTCTCTGCTAGTTTCCTTTGGTTGGTTGTTTTGCTAGGAAGGATTTCTTGTCTCACGCTTATGTACTTCTTTTCTTGATAACAACTTCTATAAAACATAAAGCATCTCAGGGCTACATCTGAAAATGATGGTATTTGGTTGTGTTAACATTGAGGCGGCTAAGCTTATATTATTATTGTATTATTAGATTTGACAGCAGATTTTTTGCGTTTCAGCCAAAATAAACAAAAGGATACATAAAAATGTCATTATTTGTATACTTGTGCATATATTTTATTTTTGTTTGGCTTTTATTCACACACTTGGCCATTGCAATTTTATAATGAGCAGAGTAATATACAATAATATATATGCTAACTATAAATTACATAATTTTTCCTTACAGATGTACAGCAGTGGTAATCCAACAAACATTGAGAACCCCATTAAAGATGCTACTTTTCAGGTTGATATCAAGACAATAAGTGGACGGTTGAATTTGTATCAAACTACCCTCTGTGAAAAAATCCCGTGGGTAGAAATCAATTCTGATGTCAACCTTGATCCCCATGGCTATTTGGATACATATAATAAGAATGATATCCAATTAATATGCTGCCAAGCTGATGCCAGTACAATGTGGTCAGTCCCAGCTGTTGTTCGGAACAGATTGATCCAGTCTCTAGACAAGTTTGATGAGTTAAAAATCATTTTTGCTTGGGTGCTTTCAAGGGACAGACCAAAAGGAAAAGAAGTTGTGAAATTCAGAAAGAGTGTTGATCCTCAACATATTCCGCGGAAGTCCGATGTCCAAAAGGTTCTGAATGGCACTGACAACAGATTCAGGATTTATGATGTTTATCCAAGATCCTTTCGTGTTACTGGTTCTGGTGATGTTAGAGCTCTGGAAGGCGATGTAAGTTATTTCCCAAGTTCCCCTCTTAGATTAGGAGAGTTCCTCATTTTATCATATTCACTTTTATGGGTGGGCTGCAACAGTAATTGGTTACAATATCAATGAAAATAAAGGCATCCCACTGTTGGTTGGTGGTAGAAACTGAATCTTTTAAATATAGATACATGAAATGTCATGCATGATTATTTTTTTAAAGATGAATCTAGAAAAGGGACGAGAGTTTACGCAGAATTGCTCATTTTGGTTTATTTCCACATTATTGTAACTACTATACACATTTTGACCTCATAATGCTATTACCAGGATACTTACGTTAGTGCTGATCTCTTTATAAATCGTGAACAATACGAGTGGTGGTCTTTTCGCACTATCAACTTGTTAGATATAAATGGATGTGGAGGTTTGAGTGGACCCATTGCCATCATAATATCTGAGGAAACACCACCACGTAAGTTTGCCATGGCATTTTTATGCTGAAGGCTATATTTTGTTGTCGGATATCTTCCCTCTGGGTTGTTTCTGACATTGTTGTAATATTGCTGTAGAGGGTATTCTTGGTGACACACTAAGCAAATTCAGTATATGGGGGCTCTACATAACCTTTGTTCTGGCAGTTGGCCGTTTTATCAGACTTCAGTGCGCTGACTTAAGGATGAGAATTCCCTTTGAGAACCTTCCTTCCTGTGACAGGTATTTATATATGATTTTGCTCAAGATGACAAAACATGATATGATATAATTTCCCCGAGTAATCCTACATCCATGATTGCTGCTCACAAGGCACTCAAGAATCTTGTGTGAAGCCCACTGCTTTTCATGATTATAGAGTCTATGAAGACACATTTTTTATGTCCTTGTGAGCTGCAGTAATCTGGGAATAGCCTTGTTAACCCCCATGGAATGATGCTTCTTCAAATTGTTTTATTACATATTTTGTGTGATTGTAATGTAGGCTGATAGCCATCTGTGAAGACATATATGCTGCCAGAGCTGAGGGTGAGCTTGAAGTTGAAGAGGTGCTTTACTGGACATTGGTGAAGATATATAGGTCACCGCACATGCTGTTGGAGTACACCAAACCTGATTAATATAGCCTAGTTGTCAGCTACCTTCTGGCTGCTACTAGAGGGCTTGGTGCTCAAATATAGTTTGATTGCCAGTGTGTTAGGCATATTGAATGAGTGACACCACTCATTTATGGTCAAAGGTTGGAGCAACCCAGAATTCTGGAATGTCCAAAATTACAAAGCAAGATGGGATTTTTATGCCCTGGAAGTGACAACTATCATCTTAAGGGCAGATATATTCTTTCCCACTTCCAATATTGAAGCAAGGGGCTCTGAATTTCAATTCAAAGTTTTTAAGAGTTATTATTTGCATCTTTGGACTTCAACATCATTCAGGTGCTGGTGGCAAGGATGGCATTATTGTTGCGATTACATGTGACACTGATTTCAATATGATTACTCTTAGTGTATTATTGTACATACGTCCAATACTGTTTACTCTGGTGTTATTGTAAGTACTAAATTAGGCAAATGTGTGGCTTTGTATGGTAAAACCCTGTAATTGGAATAATTTTTCTCAGAACTACTTCATATGTGGCTGGTCAATAACTTACCTAAAAATTATGGTAGGTTTCAAGATATTCAGTGGCCAGTTCTTTTTGGTTTCATAGCTTGGCTGGTATGGTTAAATATAAGTATTTTAATTTGAGAACTCAGATCTGTGCCTATAGTGTTCTTCTAAGCGATCCAATGAGCTCATGAGTTGGCTATGTTCAAAGCTGATATTGGCAAAAATTTAAATTATAGGAGCTCATAGTTGAATTCCTTTCATGTATGGATCCTTTCATCAAGCTCCTAGTGTTGATGGCTAGGGGGCGAATGGTCAACTTGTGGGGGGGTGTTCCAAGATAGCCTTGGAAATTGATTGCTGGGCTTTCAGATATTTTTGGGTGGAAGGAAGGTGCTTGAGTCTGAACTTTGGGGATTGTTGATTGACTTGGAATTAGCATGGGCGAATTCTATAGTGAATTCTGCAGATGTTATAGTTTGGTTGCTCTAAGACTGACTAACGAATGGATATATTAATATACAAAAGTTGACGAACTCATATCAAAAGATTGCTATGTGAAGGTGTTGCATATACCCAGAGACTCCCGGGCTGGCAACCAAACCACTCATCCGCTTCTGATGTTGATATTAAGCCCGTCTTATCCTTCGGGTGCTTGCAATCAGCCAGTTCTGTTTGATGTATAATCTTTTCCTACTGCTAGTGATGGCTAGGTTGTTTGGTTTCGTCTTTGGGCTTATGCCCCCTGCTTGTGCCCCCCACCAAAAAAAAAAAACAATCATTGTCTCTTCGAAAAATATCCGAAATCATATTATATGCTCCAAAGATTCAGACCAAAAACTGATTTCAAGTGCTGAGATACTCCATTAAAGCCATGTCCATCATGTGCTATCTACAGCCACATTAGGCAGTAAACGGACTAAGTTTATACAAAGACTGACCAAGAGAAGTGCCAGAACAGAGTCTGGGGCAAGGTGCTTCACTCAATTAAATCGAGACAAATATGTCCATGGTGATTATACTCAAGCATCATCCTTGGACATCTTAAGTTTTTTGTTGGCAGAATCCTTCTTCCCAACAACCTCTGGAATTGTGTCTTCCATTATCTTTGGGGCTGAAAAATCAAAGTCTGTAGGGGATATGCCTTTGTATTCAGGATGTTCCTTCAGAAAAGCCGCTATCTCATTGCGGGTTCTCAATTTTTTCCCTGCCGGGGTAATGTAATAAGGATCCAACTTAGAGTAATCCTTCCTAAGCACCAAGCTTCTCCTAAAGCCTCCTGGAGTTTTGGGGAGATTAGGCTTGTCAATAACCCATATCCTTGTGGCATCATACTCAATATCAGCAGGATCATCACATGATTTATCAGACTTTCTGTTACAATAGAAAGGCTCCTCTATGACTTTATGCCTAATTTCTTCAAACTCATCTTGTGTATCTATCACCCTCCATTTCATGCATCTCTTGCACTGCGCAGCATATACATCAACTGAACCCTGGTTGGAACTGGATCTCTGTCACATAAGAATTTCCCAGCAATTTAGAAAGCAGCAGATTTCAAAAGTAAATTCAGAACCATAGATTAAAGAGCATCAATAAATAAGAATTGGCCACAATGCATATTTGGTCCCCTCACTTTCACACTAGTTTCATTTTTGTTCCTTAAGAAAATTTTTTGAACAAATTTATCCCCTAACTTTCAAAAAGGATGCAAACTTACTCTTAACGCTAACTACCATTTTGATGACGAAAATTCCTTGCATATTCGAGTTTTGAAACCTTTTAAATGTTGAACAAAGTTTTATTTTTTCCTTGGACTTTCTAACCATTGCACAGTTCAAGCTTTGAAAGAAAGAAGGTGATATCTTAGACATCCTTGGCGAACTCTAGAAGATAAAGGATTTACATGTTATTGTGGGAACCGGGAAGAGAGCTTCACTTTTTAAGTCTCAAGTGGAGGCTAGGCCTATGCAAAATATATATATATATATATATTCTAATTTAATGTTTTTTGTTTATCAACTGAAGCTCATTGGTTGTTTTGTTGCATAGAGGAATAAGGTGAGGATTTCCTTAGTGGACTAGCTTACAATAGATGGGTGATAGGGATTATGAGTTGATGCAACAACAGAGAAGGAATAACCTTCTCCTCTTCTTTCAAAGCCCCAAGTTGAATTTGGAAACAACAAGGAATTTCTGTTAGCAAAACAGAGTTAGAGTTATCAGTGAGTTTGCGTGCTTTCCAAAGGTTAGGAGATAAAATTATTCAAAAAAATTCTTAAGGGACAAGAATAAAACTAGTATGAAAGTTAGAGCCCAAATTTGCATTTGGCCGTGACAATATATTGTCAATTGATCGAACACATCTACTCTGTAATTGCGTCTACATTAATCCTTTGATAAGTCACATTTTTATTTCTATTTGCACTGTCTCAGCTAGAAAAACAAGTATCAATAACTCATGCAAATTCTAGCCCAAAGTTCATGCATAGATACAATCAACCAGTAATCACTACACATCAGTGAACCCTATGATCAATCTCTATTCTCTCTTGCGGTGACTAAACTCATATAGATTGTACTAACATCTACGTCAAGGCTTGGATCAATGACATAAGCATGAAATCCAGTTCCAAGAGCTTTTTAAACATATTATCATTGTAAGGGTTTGATTCTGAAATAGACTTCATCAAAGTGAACTAACCGATATCTAATTGAAAATCCATACATTCCTCATCGAATTTAATTGCATTAACATTGTCATCGAAATGGCAAAATCTAAAAGTTTCCAGATCCCCAAATTTCAAGAATTTTCTCGGGAACAGACAAATCGGAAATAAAATTGCAAGAATCAGTAACAAAAATAAATCTGGGGAACTGGGAATTTCATTTTGGCCAAACAGTTTGCAGCGTACCTTAGATGGCGTCTTGGAATTTCCTGGAGCGGCCTTCATCGAAAGCGTCCTCTAGTTGTTCCCTAACTTCTCTCCACTGAAGAGCCAAGTGAGTCACAGTCACTTGCTGCGAGATCCTGTACGATGAAATCCCTCCTTTACGAAACCAAGGCATTTAATATAAAAGAAATATAAATATATATTTCTTATATTTTGGAATCCATACTTTTTTTTATGCAAAAATCCATCATGAGAGTATAATTTTTTCTCTATTTTTATTCTTTTAAAAATTTAAATGAATTTATTATTATTTTACAAATCAAAAGAACTCATATGTTATTTACACGTAAAAAAAATTGATGGAAAATAATGTTTATTACCTTAAAAAAGAAATTAATTTTCTCAACTACATATATATTATTTATTGATTATAAATTATATAAATTAGATGAAAAATTCTTCAATTTCTATAAAAAAAATGAATTTTTTTTCTAGAATAATCAGTCTTCTATTAAAAAAATACCAAATTCTCCAGAGAAACGTGCAAACTCCATTTATATCTTGTGCGGATATCCCGTTCAATAAAAATGGGATGGTTGCTAATTATGTTACGTTAGTCTTTAAAAATTCATGCACATCGAGAATTACGGTTAATATTTTTATTAAATTAAATAAAAGATGGATTAAACAGCATTTAATTTCATTAAAAATTTTATGCAATTATATTTATTATATGAAAATTCTTCTTTACTTAGTGGATATAAAATTTCACGATGAGGTTATACATACTAAAAATAAAAATTAAATTTGAATTTTGAACAAAAATTAAAGATTGTTATTAAATGTAAAATAATTAAATAAATTTATAAAATTCAATTTGATAGATATAAAAAATTTAAAATTTAATTTTGGATATCATTTTTACTACCTATAATATTTTTGAAATTTTTATGTGTTCTGAATCATTAAAAAAAATTATTAAAACAATCAGTTTCTTGTATAAACCAATTTAAATTTCTTAGTTTTCAATGGTTCAATGAATACATGCCGCAACCCCACCAAGCAGGTAAAAAATCTCTTATTTTATTATCTAAAAGTTGTAAAAGGTTGAAAATGAATTAAACAGAAGTATATAATTTTTTGAAATTATTACATTTTCAACAATGCCCCTTAACTAATCTAATCTAATGTTTAGTATTTTAATGAAGAAGAAAAATTACAGTTACGTTTTCTAAAATTTAATGTAATTATATTAATTTGACTTTTATTTTAAAAAATATATTGAATTTTTTTATTTTTTAAAAATAATTGAGGAGAGTATATTTAAAATAGAAGAAAATGGAGGTGAGTATATATAAAAAAATAGATTAATGTATATTTTTGAAAATATAATAAATATGAATATATATTAAATTTTCTTGGTAAATAAAATATATACTTTAAACCTGCAAGAGGAAGATCACTGTAAGATATCTTTAATAAAATTACACTTATATATCCAAAAATATACAAAATTACGTTTCATTCTAACATTAAACTTTATATATAAGATGAGAAAAGGCTAACATAAAAGAGTTGTTTGTTAAATAGCTGTTTACGTAACTTTTAATTAGTTTCATCAATTTTGATTGATTGACTGAGAAAAATGTTATTTCAATATTTAATAATTAACTGTTTCAAGTAGCTAATTGGCTCTTTAATCGTCATTTGAAAAATGCTAAAAATTCAATGTATTTAAATGAGCTGATTTTTAAAAAGATTTTTTTACCCTCAAATAATTTTCTTATTTTTCATTTTATCCTTCCAGCAATACTTGGTATCGAGGATTCCCAGATTTTGCTGAAGCTGATTTTGTTTGCCTCACCACCTCTGTCTGTGTGTTCTTTTTCTTGCTGTATGTCGCTGTTATTTTTTGTGTGTAATGAGTTTTAGCGGTTTTGCTGTAATAATCGAAAGGAATGTGGTTTTTTTATTATTATTATTTTATATCTTTTTGCTTGATTCTCTGGTAAGCGGTTTGATGTGTTGAAAGTTTTTAGCTTCCGAAGTTGGCAGAGTAGTCTTCATTTGTAATTTTCTGTATATTCAAATTATTTCACATATTTAAAATAAAAGCATAAAAATAGATTAATTTATCATTTTGGAAGTGATAAAAAAATTTGACAAAAATTAGAATTAATATAAAAAATAATTATAATAGTCCAATTTGATAAAAGATTGAAATTAATTAACCCAATGTGATAAATGATTAGAATTGGTTAGTTATTGGATTAGTCTATTCATCTAGTAATATTAATAAATAATAAATAAATAATTTATTATATATTTATATATATTATACTTTAATATATATAATATTAAAATTATATATGAGTAATGTTAAATAATTTTAACATTAGAATTAATAAATTTGTATAATTAATATTATCAATATATATTATATAAAATTAAAGATAATAAATGAAATATAATTATCAATTTATTTTTTTAATTTATTTTTAAGAAATTATTTAATTCATATGAGAAGTAAATAATTAAATAACTTATAAAATATATTTATATTATTATATGTTATTTTATATATAAATAACTAATAACTAATTTTATCAAATATTTTGATTTAAACAGTTCATGCAATCAATTAGTTAAATTAATTAATATAATTAACTATTAATTAATAATTAATTGAATCGGTTAACCGCTATAACTATCGACTAATTGTTAAATAAGGTCAAAAATTATAGCCCCACTTTTTTTTAATATCTTTCTTTGTCTCGTTATATGCATCAAAATATAAGGAAAAATATACTTTTTTCAAAGAAAATCAAGGGTGCCGTGAAGATAAGATTACGATTTTTCTATCTAATTTTTGATCTCTTATTTGTTTTATTTTATTTATTTAAAATTTCTTATCAAGTCCTTATTGGACACAGTATATAAAATCCGATAATATAAAATGAATCATGCAATTATGACTAGTATAATTTTGAGAATTTCAAATGAAGAATTGTATAATTTATTCAAAAAAATTAATATCTATTTGTTTTATCAAAAAATATTTTTGATAAAAAAATGTCATATATATTAATAAAAAGATAATATGTCATTTATATTGATAACAAAAAAATAATGTCTAAAAGCTAAAAAATGGAGAAAAAAAATTATTTTTGAAATAGAAAAAGTTACTTCCTTCAAATTCTTTATATTTAATATTAAATAAGTAAAATATTTTTTCTTCATTTTAATATTTTATAATTATATTTAATAAAAAATACTTTCCAATAAAATAAATGAAACCAATTAATCTAATTTCCTATAAACTATCCACTTTATGGGAGAGCCGCTGAAGATTGATATACATCTATTTTTATATAAAGTGATCTAATATATTAGAGAATGGATAATGATGGATACAGTAATATTAAAATAAATTTTAAATTATTAAAATTAGAATTTATTATATATATATATATATATATATATATATATATATATATATATATATATATATATATATATATTACTTGGGTATAATATATATTATTTTTAATTAATTTTTTAGATTTTATATAAGAAATTTATTGAACGTTATATTATTAAATCAACTTATTATAATTTTTTATTAATTTACTATACATATATTGACACATACATATTATCATGTATATATTATCATGTAAGCACACACGTATATGTATATTTGTGTATATATATTAATGAAGCATCTTATTTATTTTATTATTATAGCATAAGTTTTTAATTTATATATATTATCATATTTTTTTAAAATAATATTATTTTCAAAAGATATTTCATTCTAATTACATAATACAAATTAATTTAGAATAATTATATTCATTTTTAATAAGTAAAATTAATTTATTTATTTTTTACGCATACTGATTCTTGTTTAACATGACAATAATTAAAAGATAGAATAATTTTGTGCTAATCTTTATTTTATATAATAATAGACTAAATTCGTAAAGTATACTACTTTATCCTATATAATATTATATTATATAATAATTTTTATTTTATATAATATTATACTATACTATTTAATATTTTTTATATCATATTATACGTTGTATCAGACAAGTCATAATATTTAGTATACAAATTTACGATATTTGTTAATTTTTTTGGGGGGTTTACTTGGCAGGTGTGACTGGGATTTTTTTTTATAGAGTTTTTTTAGACATGAGTCTAATTTTTTTTGGTTATATATCGCAATATTTGAAGGATTATCCTTAAAATATGACTTCGATTTTTTCTTGAATAAGAAAAACATCTTTATCATGCTATAATTTTTTTTATTTTCTTATCTAATAAAATTAGATGATCATAAAACTATAATTATTTTGAAATTTTTCAGTTTGAAACATCATTTTTTTTATGGAATGACGACATGTTGCAAGGTGAAAGAAGAGTTTAAAGATTTTTTTATATTAAATGATTAAATAACACCGTTAGACAAAGAAAATGACTATTTTAATATAAAATTAATTGAAAAGTTTAATATATTTCTATGTTTAGGGCATTTTATAATTAGAGAGAAAATCCACCCAAGTTTCAAACTAAAAGGAAAGGAAATTACGATTTTCCTACACTCTAAAAGAGATAAGTGGATTTTTCTCTTTACTTAAAAATTATTGCTTCTAAATTTTAAAATAAATTAAGTATATCTTATGATTGAAAATAATAAATATCTCACAAACCTAAAGGAAAGTAAGACTTTTAAATTATATTATATGTTACTTAACTTAAATACTATAAGTGTAAATTTTGTTTCATTTATAATTAAATATCAAAATTCCTTTGTGTCAAATTTATTTCAAATTTTGTTATTTTACTACAAATTTCAAATTTTTATGCACATAATATTTAGGTTATTATCATATATCTTTGTTAAGAAGTCAAAAATTATCACCAGAAAAGAGGCAAAATAATGGTTAACAATAACCTTTTACTGATTTCTAGATAGAAAAATAATTTTAAGTAATTAAATAAAATTTTAACACTTTTATATAAACTAATATGTATGGAAGCAAATCATTTACACTCATATTTGGAAGAGAAAGAGGAAAGAAAGAAGATAATTTTGAATTTTTAAATTTTTTATCACTTGGATAGAGAGGGGGGAAAAAAGAAAAATAAGGTAATCTATGGTTAATTTTATTTCCACCACATTATCATTTTTCAAATTTTTTATTCTATACATTTTTTAAACTAAATTTTATTTTTCTTTCCTTTTTATTCATATTCTACTTTACCGAACTAATTAACGTATACATCCCTAATCCAACGTTGTGAATTCAAACTCAAAACAGTAAGATTAAGAGTGGGAACATCACGGGGGATTTAATGATATGAAAGATGTATTTTGTCCTCAAAAAGCATTAAAAAATAATTAAATAGGATACCACAATTCTAATCAGGTGGAAACTTATAGCAGAGACATAGAATTATTTTGAATTTTGAAAATTTGAGTATTTAACGAAATCCTATCTCCCTAATCAATATTACCTGAGATTCGAATTCCTATTGAAGAGGAAAACGAAAGGAGAAATGAATTGATAACGTTAACGGAGGCATAACTAAACGCGGAAAGTCAACTATTTAATTAGGGAAGAATGCCTAATTCCAGAATCCATTCACTGCCTTTCCCTCCCTCCCTTCCATATAACTCTTCCGCAACCAGTCAACCTTTTCCGGCACACCATCTCGGTTTCTGATTATAACTACTGAAATTCAAATCAAAAACCTTGTAATTTCTTCACCATCTCTTAGATCTGCTCCCTGCCATCTGACATTTTCGACCAAAGCGAAGAAGGAGAAGAGAGGGAACACCATGGATGTGTTGCAGTTGCAGAGGAAGCTTCAGGAACATCGAGCTGCTCTGTTGCGTGAGGTATGTTCTCTCTTTAGTATTATGTTTCCCAGATGAATAGGTTATGTTTACTGAGAAACCATTTTTCGATCGTACAGGAAAGAAATTGTTTATTTTCATCTCAAAGGAAAATTATTTCTGCTCAAATTTTTCATTTTGATTGTGTTTGAAACCTGTGATAATATCGATTTCATACAAAGTTCGATTTTTTTGGCCGTCGGTTATGACTTCTGCGAATTATGTACTGGGTTTTTGTTAATCCTTGAGCAGGGATTTCTGGACGATCAATTTACTCAGATTGAGAAACTGCAAGATGAGAGCAGTCCGGATTTTGTGATGGAGGTGGTGACCATGTTCTTTGATGATTCCGATAATCTTCTCAACAACATGGCTCGACATTTGTAAGTATTGTAAGACCTTGTTTCAGTTTGACGTGTGGAAGAAGGAGAGTGCCAACTAGGTTGTGTTTGATTTGTACAGAGAACAAATTCCTGTGGATTTCAAGCAGGTAGATGCTCTTGTCCATCAGTACAAGGGAACCAGTGCCAGGTATTTATCATTATATTTAATTAATGTTTAATTTCAGTTTGCCTTTAATTTTCTGTTTATCGGTGCAGTATTTGACAAGAAAATGTAATGTAAATTCCTCCTTCCTAAAAAAACTATAATTAACAAAATTTTATTTTGACAAGTATATCTCCGTTTTAATAGAGAGAGATTTCATGCATTTATATCACTGTTAAAATATTTTTTATATATTTAATAATATACAATAATAATCTACTAAATATATATATAAATATTTTGAATTTGAACTTGGGATATGAAAGGATTGAAATTGTCGAAATAACAATGGATACCGCTGCATTGCTAAAGAGCACAATTATTTATTTTAAGTATTTGATTATGACATATTTGAACTTTGGGATTACAGTGTTGGCGCTGGGAGACTTAATAATTTGTGTTGTACCTTCAGAAATTATTGTGAAGGTCATAATGTGGAAGGGTGAGTAAATAGATTTCATCTTTATATAATTCTGACTTAGCCCAGTTTGGTAAGTCTTTGACCCTGCACTTTATGCTATTGTCATATTGCTTTGCTTGAACTTTCTACTCCATTGATTATTTGGTTGATTTAAGGGGAAAAAAATTTTAAGTTATTTGATGGTCAATTCAACAGGACTTCTGCATATAATTTTTTATTTTGAAATTTAGAATGGCAACAAATTCATGATCATTTTGGGTTAATGCTATGATATGCTCTCTCCCCCTCTCTCTCTTTTGATTTAGTGAAAAATTTTTATGACCTAAAAAAAAGAAACTTTTTGTGTTTTTTTATGGAGACTTATCATTTTCATAAAATGTATTTTTAAAAAAGTTTTATATTGATTTTTCTATGGGGTTGCAATATTTTTGTATGATAAATGGTATAATTTTTTTCAACATAAAAACTTGTAAAAGCCCATCTGCCTTAGCCATTTCAAAAGAGGATAAAACTACACCTATTTTCGTTCCCTCCATATTAATTCTTAAATTAAACAAGGCATATAATTATATGATTCTTCACCTTATTTTTCAATTAAATCTTAATAGTTTGCATTACTCCCATTCTTCCAAACACGATTATAAATTATTTAATTATGCAGGTTAAGCTATATTAAAAATAAATTTAAATTTGATTTACCATTAATACACTATCATATATTCATATATTCCCATATCAATAAATTTTATTAAAAAAAATTTATTAGTGATAAAAAAAATTATTATTTAATGCTATATTATTTTTTTATTTAGTCTAATCCAGTAAATCAAAATTTAGAGTCTTTAATAGCATATTTGTATCCGTTACTAATGATCGAGACGGACAACTAACGTTAATAGAAACAAAAGGAACTTTCTGTTCGGAATAAAGTATTGAAGTTTGAAATAAGAAATGTGGACTGAGAAGCTTAAGTAAATAGTTGTAATTATTTATAAAAAAAAAAAAGTAATGTTATTCTTATTCTTTTATATTTATTTCTTACTTACTATTTTCTCATAAATTATACAATTCATGATTTTATGAATTTTATCGTCTATCAAATGAATCACTCTTCCTTTAAAGAGCATAAGTAACAACTTTTTGGAAGTAAAGTGGGAGACTTAGAAAGTAATGTTGGCGCAGGTGTGTGAGATGTTTGCAACAACTACAGCAAGAATACTCACTACTAAAAAACAACCTCCAATATTTGTTCAAGGTAAGTTCGAGGAGGCTGTTTCCTCTTTCCTTTCATAACTTGTATCGAATTATCGTCAAATGTTTGATTTAATGAGAATGAGAATATTTCAAATAGACTGTATCGTTAAAGCAGTACGTGAGAAGTTGCAAGTAGTATTCTTTAATTTTTTTTTTAATGGTATATTTAGAATTTTCAATAAAAATGGAGGAAGGGTAGGAAATAGATTGTCACTCATGATTCTTTCTAGAACTCCTTCAAAACTTTTCAAATTGCAAGATCTAGTAACGGAAGTTTTTGAAAGATTTTAGAAGGTTAATTATAATAAAAATGTTATCTTGAAATTAAATTTTAAACTTTACATTTATTAAATTAAATTTTATAAATTTATTATATTATTTTATACTTAATAATAATTTTTTATTTATATTCAAATTTTAATTTTGAATCATTCAAATAATATTATTGTTATCACAAACATTATGTTTCTTTTCCGCTTTAATTAAAACTCCGGAATTAAGTGCTTATGACATGTTGCTAGGAAAAATATCTCACTTCAAAAAATATTGAAAGAAATGAATAAAAATAACAATTAAATAAATACATAATTTTGCATTTAAAATCATTAAATTCAAGGGGGGGGGAAACCAAAATGGAATCAATAAATTTTGACTATTAAATAAATTATAAAATTTAATTTTATCACAAACTCAAATCTTAATTATACCGATTCTTTTTCCAAAAGTGCTCTCATGATAATTATATTTTTTTCTCACTGTAAACTCACAAAAAACACCAGACTTTTCCACCTAAAAAAAAAAAAAACTCTCCATCATGTATAATTATTTTTCACAAATAAAAATAATGATCAAATCTTATTAAAATTTGCAGTCTAATACAATAGTCATTTTTTTTTCCTTTCAATCTATCTCTTATTCTTCTCTTTAATATTTTTTTAACCTTTTTAATTTAAATCCTGCTCTGCAAATAATCTTTTATTCCTACCCATCCCCTCGTTATTCTCGTCCTAGCATAGCATAAGAGCGATTAATTACATTTCTTGTGTTGATTATTTGCAGCTGCAGAGTGAAATTCAGGCTGCCGGAGGTCCGCTTCCCACAGTTGAGTAGATGGTTGCAAATTTGCAGTACATGATGGGTGGTGCCAAGAAAGTTACATTAAATATTTTTATTATTAAATTATTTTTTTAATTTTAAAATAAATAAAATAAAATTGAAAATATAAATTTTAATATATTAAAAATAATTCAATAGTAAAAATATTTGATATGAAGGTACTGGAATTGGATGGGGGTGAAGCTTTTATTACCACGGATGACTTTGTGGGGCTTTGTTTTTTTTTTTGGTAGTTTTGGAATTAAGCAACTCCCAGTTTCCAGATGATCCTTTACGGCATTTCATGTCTAAGGTTTCAAACAAGTGGATATATAATGCTGTGCTAATGTGAAATACTGTTTCTTGTTTTGCTATGAAATAATATATGATTCTTTTTGTGGTTAATTTTTAACTCGTTACAATATTTTATACTATTACTCAACAGGGTGACAAAAGTTTATTGTTTACTGGCCCTGTGAACTTATTAGAGAATAAGATTTCCGTTTGGTGTTTTTGATTGATAAATATATATGGGTGAATTTTATGGTATTTTTAATTGGAATTTAAAAATTTAGAGTAATGCGGTAGTTTTAATAATTGTTAAAGTATGTTTGATTAGATGGTATATAATAAGAATAAATGAAAATGAGAAAAGAAATAACCTAAAAGTGTGTTTGGCAAGGACTATGAAATGAAAATTCTCATTTCCTAAATGATGGAATATTTATTCTATAATAAAAGTGATGGAATAATTCATTCTCTCATTCATGTATTAAACTTTTGAAAATATTATCTTTATTGAATTTTTAAAATTATTCTTTTTTATATGATAATTTAGTTGAAGCATCACGTATTTTTTAAAATTTTTATTATAAATGTAAAAATAATTCAAACTTCATATCAAATATATTATATTTATTTTTTTAACAATATACAATATTAATCAATATAAAATAAGTATCAAGTCATCCACATTTTCTTTTAACAATGTATAATTTTTTAGCAACGTTACAATTATAATAGAAATAAATATAACATGCCCATTAATATTTTTAATCAAATATAATATAATCTCAAATTAAATTTATTTTACTAATTTATTATATATAAACTAATCAATTTAATGCAAACTATCTATATATTTAAACATAAAAAATTATAAATAAATAAAATAATATTATCATATTTCATATAAAAGTGTACAAATTTTTACACTTTCTTTTATTTTTAATTTGAGACTATTATTGTCATTGATAGTTTTTTTTTCATTCCATTCCATTCTATACCAAATATAAAAATGAAATGGAATGTCTATTTCATTTCTTAACATGCCAAACATAATTATGGAATGATTATTCTATTCCATTTCATTCTCATTTTTATTTCTATTTCCATTTCATTTCATTTCATTCAGTCAAATATACTATTAAATTAAATTTGTTTCATTTTATTCATTCCATTCCATTCCATACCAAATATAAAAATAAAATGAAATGTCCATTTCATTTCTTAACATATCAAACATAATTATGGAATGATTATGTTGTTTCACTTCATTCTCATTTTAATTCCTATTTCCATTTTATTTTATTTCATCTAGTCAAACATACTATTAAATTAAATTATATGCTTTCATTGCTAGATGTAGAGGAGAAAGAATATCTCAGCTCAGATTCAGTTTGCAAAACAAATTTGAATAGATCATATCATGTGGATTTGATTACGCCAGAGGTTCTTAATAGTCTAAAATGTTCTGACCTACCTAATCATAACTTGAAGCTCAAGGTTAGAGTTTCAATCATACTCATTCATAATATAGATCAATCTGCTGCACTTTGCAATGGTATAAGATTGATTATCACACAATTGGCTAATCATGTCATTGAAGCAAAAATATTGAGTGGAACAAATGTTGGGATGAAGACATTTATACCAAGAATGACTCTTAGCTCGTCACAATCAAGATGGCCTTTCAAAATTCAAAGGAGATAGTTCCCAATCATATTATCTTATGCAATGATTATAAATAAAAGTCAAGGTCAATCAATACATAATGTTGGTCTTTATTTACCTAAACTAATTTTTAGTCATGGTCAACTTTATGTTACATTGTCTAGAGTTAGAAGTAGACATGGATTGAAAATTCTCATACATGATACTGAGAAACAAGAAAAAAAATACCACAACAAATGTTGTATTCAAAAAAGTGTTTCAAAATCTAAACTAATGTGTTGTTGTTGTAAAGTTGAATTGATTTATGTATTGAAACATTTCATTGATACAATGTGAAATCAATTCATAAGTTTTTTTAGCCGATCTTGATTAATATTTTTAAACTTATCCCAATAAAAAAATATATAATAATATAATACCCACGGGATCTTGCGAGTTTCATTCTAGTTAAATTAAATTTGTTTAATTATAAACATTAAAGAATAAATAATTGTAATTAAATATTTTAATTTAACAATTTTTAAACTTATTATATTATATTTTTTATTTTAAAAATTTTAAAATATCATAACAAACACCACAAGAAAATGAAAGATAAAATTTGACTTAGACATAATCTTTATTTCACTGTGAAATATGATTTTAGACTATGGCAATATATATATATATATATATATATATATATATGATTTTAGACCGAGTAAAGTTACCTGGCTTTACCAGCCTCTTTTCACTTGTCTAGAGATGGAAAGGAGTCTCTTACTCTTAGAATCAACCCGGTGTTTGTCGACTTCTGCTCTCGTCCATGCGTTGGCAAGCATCTTTCTTTTCTCTTTTCCTCAATGGCTAATTGGTACATTTTCTAATTATTCCAAAATGAGTGTCCAAAATTTTAGCTCAACCGATTCTATCTGTACGAGTTCCAATTCGGGCAGAATAACGTTTGTTTCATTTATACATTCTTAATTTTGTTTTAATAAACAGAATCGGAAACGGAACTTACAGCTTTTGAAAACTAAAGAACATAAAATCGAAAATTTTTAATTCAAATAATATTTTTTAAAGATATTATTTTTTCAAGATATTATATTTTTATATATCTTGAGTTGATTTTTAAAATATTTTATATATGTGTGTATTTAATAATTTATTGTCAAAAAATTCAGAATCATATCATCTACAAATGTATGTAGCAAAATTTTAAAATTTTAAAATGAAATTTATTAGCAATGACTATTTATATAATTAATTCGATTTCATTAATATAAATTAAGAAAATGATTTTACATCTTCTTTTCAATTGTATGTATTTTGAAGCTTTAATTGAAAATTCCAAGGGTATCTCCTCTAAGATTGGTATGTGTAAGGGTTATTTTAGAGAAAAAAGGAAAAAGTAGGAGTAATTTTTTATTATTAACTTAACAAACTCTTGTAGTCATTATTCATCTATTTTCTATAACTTTTTAAGGTCTTCTTTTTATAATCATCTCATGATTGCCTACCAAGTAAATTCCTGTTAGAATCCTAATAGGAAATTTAGAAATTCTAATCAGAATAAGTAACATTTCAAAAAAATTACTTAATAAATAAATAATTTATATATTTATAAAATATTTTTTGATGAAATAAATTGATAAATAAATTTTTATTTATTATTTATTTCTAAGAAATGTTTTCCTAATAAAATAAATAAATGAATAAACTCTTCATTTATAGTTATTTCTTTCTTTCCATCAACTATCTTATAGTTAAATTATTAATTATCTCATAATCAAATTAATTTTCTCTAAATAAATAAATATTTATATGTGTAACCTTTTAAATTCACTATTAACTAGTAATGAATGATGATTAAATTAAATTCTTTTATTTTAATATTTAGAATTAATCTCAATAATTTTAAATTCCAAAATTCATGATCAATATCCAACAACATATCATGAATTAATTAATATGAATTACAAATATGAACATTTTTAGTTATAATTACTATGCAAATAATCCTTTTATCATATAATATCCTAGTTGAACTTAGGGTACGATGTATTGATTAAAATTTTAGTCATTCAACTACTATGTATTTAATTTAAAATTCATGACTTATTATATAAAACTTAAAAAAAAATTTGACTTTACTCCATCCCAAGCAAGAATTTTCAAGTCATAATTTATAATAGAACATAAAATATTTTCTTCTCTTTATGAAAAGTGATGAATTTTTTATTGATACTTACAAATCTTCATATATAGTAAAATCATATCATGATATCTTAGATCAAAAGATCAACTCTACATTACTTCACCATAATTAAAATTTCAATTCAATTTTCCTACATAAGAATTTTTAAATGGGTCAATTCAATAAATCCATTCATGTAATAAGTACCTCTATATATGCACTAGTGTTGCTATACTGATGTTTATGAAATGAAACACTTTTTCACTTAAGTATGCATCTTATACATTAATTTATCTAAGTATGCATCATATGCACTAATTTATCTAAGTCATTAATATCCATACCCAATAATTTTATGATTAGAAATATTTTAAGATATAAGATTATAAGTAATATGTTTCATGATTATTATCCTTATGCACAGTTATATTTCATGAGTTATCTTGAACTTTATCAAATAAAAATAATAATTAAATAATTAATAAAAAATAAATTATTTCTTGTCAATAATTGATGGAATAAAAAAAATTATAAGACATATCACATTACATCATATATAATTGACTTGTAGGATAGAAATTTAACATTCATCCATTCCTATCCCTAGAAAAAAAAAAAAAATAAACGATGATTATTATGCTTATTTGATTTCTGATTTGCGTCAGGTTATTTGGTGAACAATTTATTGTTTGTAGGGAGGTGGAGTGAGTGCGAAATCTTTTGGGGTCCATTTTGAGGCAAAAGAGGAGGAGATAGAGTAATAAATTGGCTCAACAATCCTACCCAATACCTTGGCTCAACAATCCTGCCCATTATTCGTAATGAAGAACATTCTCGTAGAGGTAGGTAAGATATACATAAGAAACATTTGTACATTCCAATATCTTATAATATTAAAAAAAATTGAAAAATGTTAACACTTGATAAAAGCTTCAAATATAAACATAGGGAATCATATGTCAGCAATCTTTTTTTTTTTAATAAAATTAACAATTTGGTTCCAAAAATTCTAATATGTTAGTAAAATAATTTTTAAATTATATAATAATATATTTTTATTTTTAAATAATAATTTATATAAATAATTTTATCTCTTTATAAATATATATATATATATAAATAAATTTATTTTTGAATTATTATATAAAGTAATAAAATTATAATTTTATATAATTTAAAAATAATTCTATCACCATTTAATAATTTCTAAGACAAAATTATTAATTTTACTTTAAAAAAAAAAGATAATTCTTTTCGGGATTCATTTGGTATGTTACACAGAGTAAAGCAAATTAGCCAGTTATGACGATAGTCTGGCGGATGAAAAGGACAGCCCAACAAAGTTACTTGATATAACATGTACAGATGAATTTCAACAAAAAAACAAAAAGTAGAACCTCTCAACCCCCATAATTGAAGTCGTCCTCATGCATCGACGTAAAGAAAGGTGGGTTCGTTAGGGTTGGTATGTTCATCACTCTTCTCCTTTCAACTTTTTATAATATGAGACCCCTTTCATAAAACTTTTTTATTTATATGTAATACTAGGTAAAATTAATTACCAATTGACATATATTAATAATTTAAATATTATTAATAAATTATGCATTAATTTTTAATTAATTTCATGCCCCACATACTATATAATAAAAACAATTGGAAGACAATTAAGGCTTTTTTTTTCTAATTTTAACTCAAGTGGCATTTAATAAAGATGTAAAATAAATCAGTTCCATTTGATTTGTACAAACTTTGATTAGAATAAATCCATTTGAGAAATGGATCAAATTTTTTAAATGATCTAATTTGGCCAATATTCGTAATTTAATAAATCCATTTCACAAGCATAACATTTTTGATAGCCCTTGCGTGCTTTGTTTTTCATTATCTTTTAAATTGAATCTTGAATCTTTATATATGGAACTATTCACTGAATTAATCAAGCCCAGTGGGAGAAGGCAATTCCCTCCTAACAAGCTGCCTCTCAATAATCTCTTGGCCTTTTTCCTCTGCAAAGTGATTATGTAGGGTTGCTTTAACGAATTTCATGATAAAAAAATTGTAGTGTTTCTTGGGTATATTTTGGGACCAAAGTTAGGGCATAAGCCTTTTACATTCATAACGTTGGTTTTTATTGTTTGGCCTCATCTGGCTTAGAGGGAAGACGCTTTTCATTTCTCACAACCAATGCCAGCTGTTGCTGTTCTGTTCTTTTTACATCTCTTGAAAACTCATTTATGTGCTTCTTCTTCCTATTCACTATTTGGTAACTACCCATTGTGACAGGCTTTCTTGGCAGTAATCATCAAAAGAAAATTATCAACTGTGTTTTACATAATAAAATTATTTTATTTTTCATGAATAAGCAGTTGTGCCCTCTTTTTTTTTTTTTTTTGGTTGTATGATCACAAAAGAAAATTTTCACTTATACATGTACTATTTTTAGATTTGAATTTACATAATCGTTTAATTTAATAATAAAAATTAATTTACAAGATTTATATACAATGATGAGTTCTTCTCTGTATTAAAATTTATTCAATATATTAAATTTAATAATTCATATTAAATTTTATATTTTTTAAATAAAAATAAATATAATAATTTAAAATTTATCGACAAAAATCAATTCATGTATATATAAAATTTTATTATATTAATAATCCATCATCAATTTTTTCAAGAATTAATACAAAAATTTGTGTGCGTATATATAGCATCAGTACTTTGTAAAACCCTCCTAAGTGGTAATTGTATTTTTGGCATTTGTTCTTTCTAGAAGATGACACGGTCACCGTATTAACGAAGCTTGTGCGTGACTCCTCCGACCCAAGGGGCAAAGAGGTCCATGTCCGGTCAAGGGAAATGAAACAAATTTTCTTGCTCTCCAAGTTTTACCATGTCTTTGACTCTCTTCCTGCAATATTGTACTCTCATCAAAATTTGCTCTCCAAGCCACTTCACTTTCGATTCAAAAGAAATGTAAAAAAATAAATTTATAATGAATTATTAATATATTATTCAATTTAATTATTTATTGTATAATAAAAATTAGTATAAGTGACTGAACTCAACTTCTACGGTATATTCAAATTTCACCGTCCTTATTTTGATGTATATTGTATTATAATTATATTGATTATAATTCTATTGAATTCTATTAAAATATAAAGTAGAATAGAATTTTCCAAAGAATTTTGAACTTTTCCTAACTTTGGAAGGGAAAATCACCTTTGTCTCCAAACTTATATTAACCAATAAAAAATTTTGATTGTAAATTAGGTTAACAATTTTCGAAAACACAATGCACAAAAATACATCAAATAGTTAGACTGTAAATTGAAAATTTTTCCCAAGAGAATGCCTCAATTGACATTTATGATGATCAGGCTTCATTTAATTTATGTATCAAAATCATAATGATGGAACTTCCTAATCAAATGCCACAATTGATAGATAAGTCTTAAGTAGGAAGAATCACACTTACGAAGAATTAGGGGCTTTCCTTCTTACAAAACAAAAAGATGTTGCAGAAATGAGCAGTCTGCAACTGAAACTGCACAAGAATTGGATGAGCCTGAGCTTATACTCAACCATGATGTCCATTTTGCAGAAGACAAAAATGCCATCACTTTTTTTTCTATGCCGCGAAGCTAATAACAATTTAACATCTTAGCTGTCATCCACACACACACATCCCAGCTAACAAAATTAAAAGAACAAACCCTTGACCTTCTTTCTGTCCTCAGCACAAAATTTTATTTGGAACGATTAAGTGATGTATCGATATAAATTAATTGTATAATATATTAAATTTAATTTTAAAAAATAAATTTAATGCATAATCAAATTCAGTAATATATTGATATGTTACTATATCAATTATATATTAGAATTTCTGCCAATTTTATTTTATCCAACTCTTGATTAAAGAAGTAAATTCTCTTTATTTTTTCATTTAAGTAAACATAACATAATTACTTTTCAACCAAAAAAAAAAACTAAGCATAGGCATGTAATAAGTAATATTCTCATTCCCCTAAATTCATTTCGCTGCGAAATTTTTAGTGTTATTTTCTCATTTTAATAGACATAATATAGATACATTTCACCCAAAAAAAATAGATAGAGGCAAAAAGTAATAAGACTACTTTCATTCGTCTAAAGTGAAATTTATTATCTATTAAAGAAAAATATATGTATGATGCCCGTGCAGAGAAAAAAAAAACCAATTATATGGCCCTTTTTTTCACACTAACACTCCAACTGATTGCTTGAATCATTTTAAGCAACATGAACTGACTTAAAATTTGAAGAGATTCGCTCTTGTTTAATTATTTAATCGAATTCATTCCGTTCATTTGTTTAAGTAAATGTGTTATGGGAATTGTGAGAAAATTTCTAAGGAAATGTCATTTATGAAATTCAACTCTCAACCTTGTCAAATAAAACTTAAAATGTGATTATTTGAATTAGTTCTGTTGATGCATGAAATCTTTCACTCTTTTTTTTAGTTGAAAAAAAATTAAGGTTAATTTGTTTCAATGAAAAATATTTTTTATAAAATATAGTTATAAAATATCAAAATAAAAAATATTATATTTATTTAACACTAAATATAAAAATTTTATCAAAACTCTTTAATTTAAGTCACATTTCATATCTTTTAAAAAAAATTATATTCCTTTTATTATATTTAAAATTTGATTCTTGTTATATTCAATGGTTGAATCACTTTTATCGTTATAAAAATATAAATAATTTAAAAAATAATCTAAGAAAAATTTACTTTAAATTTAATAGTATCTCAAAAATCCCTCCCTTCAATTTATCGAAAAAAATGTAAGAACTTCGTTTGAAATGGGCATAGCCTCAACCTTTCTGGCTCACGCGTGGCATCAAATTATTGGTGGAGCCCATAGAAGTATGTGACTTAAGTTTGCACTAAGAAAACTCTCCGTAAGTAACGAGCGGCCTATCGTTTCTGCTTTTGGGGCGACAAACCCTTGCATGGTCACGTGATCTCCACCCGAACCTAATGACATGTCGTCCTTACCTCAGCTTTGGACCCCACGTAGGCTCGGACAACCGTTTAACCCAAGCCTCTTCCCAATAAAAAAAATGATACCCTGCCATTAATAAAATCACTGCACAATTAAAAAATTACCTTTCCCCTCGTTCCACTCCTCGCTGATAAGAGAAATCCAGCCTCTGGTGATTGTCATTGCATCTTCTCTGCGAAGCCCAAATCATGAAAAAGCAAACCCGTTGAAAATAGTACCGCACCACCACTTCCCCAAGAGAAAATCAACAAAAAGAAGACGATTCCGGAATTGATTCCCTCCCAAGCCATCGATTTCCCTCTGCAATCTTTTCTATGACTATTTGATGTTGATAGTTCCGCCGTTAAAGCCTTCGCGCCGTTTCCCACGAGAAATCGGTAGGTTCTTCTCACTGAAAGGTGATTCACACCCTCTAAAAGGTTCTATAATTTTCTCCTATAAATTCCATCGATATTCACTTCTTCTTTCAGCATTAATCTTTCACTTTCTTACCTGAACTTTCAGCTTTTGCTCTAATGGCGAAAGAAAGGGTTTTGAGCCGTGGCATTGGCTCGTATATTCTGTTGCTTTTTCTGTGTTTGATACAGCTACAATGTCGTCTGCATGTGCATGCTATGTTGGACCCTGTTGATTTCTTGGCTCTGCAATCGATTCATAAGGCTCTGGAAGATATCCCGGGATCGAATTTCTTTTCTTCCTGGGATTTCACGTCCGACCCCTGCAATTTCGCTGGTGTCTATTGTGATTCCGATAAGGTCATTGCCCTCAATCTCGGCGATTCTAGAGCTGGTGCACCTGGTCTAACGGGCCGGATAGACCCGGCGGTAGGAAAACTCTCTGCTCTTGCCGAGTTCACAGTGGTTCCAGGTAGGATATACGGTGCTCTGCCAAAATCATTCTCTCAATTGAAGAACCTCAGATTCCTTGGAGTTAGCAAGAACTACATCTCCGGCGAGATTCCGGCGACATTGGGTCAGTTGCATAATCTCAGAACTCTCGATCTTAGCTACAATCAGCTAACGGGTCAAATCCCTCCATCGATTGGATCCTTACCGGAGCTAACTAACGTAATGCTCTGCCACAACCGGCTCTCGGGTTCGGTTCCCACTTTCGCATCGCAGTCCCTGACCCGGCTCGACCTCAAGCACAACGCTCTCACCGGTTCACTCGGTTCGAATTCCCTCCCTCCCTCGCTTCAGTACCTATCTCTGTCATGGAACCAGCTCACTGGCCCAGTCGACCGGCTCTTGAGCCGGATGAACCAGTTGAGCTATCTGGACCTTAGCCTGAACAAGTTCACAGGGAAAATCCCCGGCCAGATCTTCTCATTTCCACTAACGAATATCCAATTGGAAAGGAACCACTTCACCGGTCCGGTCCAACCGGTTGATCAGGTGGCAATCTCAACCGTTGATCTTAGCCACAACCAGTTATCCGGTCCGATATCTCCGATGTTCTCGACAGTTCAGAATCTGTACCTGAACAACAACCGGTTCACAGGTCAGGTTCCGGTTAGCTTCGTGGACCGGCTACTGTCGGCTAATATACAGATACTGTATTTACAGCACAATTATCTTACAGGGATTCAGATCAGTCCAACGGCCGAGATTCCTCTGAGCAGTTCGCTGTGTCTACAGTATAACTGTATGGTTCCTCCCATACACACGCCTTGCCCTTTTAGGGCAGGCAAACAGATAGTGAGGCCTACATCGCAATGCAGCAAGTGAAGGGGTAAAGTCGAAAATTCGCGTGGTGATATCAGGGTCTAATGGGAATTTTGAATGATATATATAGTTAATTTTGTGTAAGTTTTTGTTGCCTTTCGATTCATTTATTTAATTTATGATAATTGTTGGAAATTGGGGAATAAGAAGAATAGGAATAAGTAGATATAATTTGTAGAGCTTCAAATGTTAAGTTACTAATGTAATGTAATATGATTCATTAGGTAAAAGCCAGGAAATATAGCATTGATATTATGCTCTTCTTGTATCTTTGTTTTGATGCTTGATTTTGCCATGTAGATTGGAACTATTTTTCCTTTGCTTTCTTCAGTTGTGTTCATTATTACCGCATAATACGCCATTCAAAAATATTTTAGGTTTTGAAAATGGGATTTAATTTTTTAATTTATTAAATTAAATTTTATAAATTTATTTAATTATTTTATATTTAATAATAATTCTTAATTTATATGTAAAATTTAATTTTAAATCTCATTTTTTATGCATATAATATTGTTATATTTGATTGGCTTTGAAACTAAAGATCCATAATGTAATGAAGATATTAGCAATCATTCTATTTTAAGAATTCATTTGATTCATAATAATAGTATAAAAAATCTTATTTATCCAAAAATGAACTTCCACTTTGGAGGCTCTAAAAGTCACAAACTGCAATCAGCCTAATCCATAAAAGTTCACAATTCATGTAAGCCAATCTACCAATAAGCCAAATGGCTTATGAATTTTTTTTCTACATTTTTAAATTTTATATTAACTTATATTCAATAAATTATATTGTAGTACCACTTTCTAATTTTTTTTAAATAAGTACTACTACTGATCTTTATTTTAAAGAGGTACCAATTTTGTAAATTATTAGTTTTATATTTCAAAAATATTTTTTTAATTATCTTTTTTATACAAGAGTTTCTATTATTTCATGTCCAGTTTTAACACTTTGTGTATTTTTTTAATCACCATTATCGAGAATCCTTTTGAATTTATCTTTTCCTACATATTATTAGCAGTATATTACATAGTTATTCAAGCATTCTAATTAGTAGATTGCATTTATTATTATCTTGTATTTTACGATAGTTATAATTTTTTGCATATACCTATATCTTTTTGCATTCTTTAATTTCTAATTCTTTCTCCACCTTAATTTATCATATTTTATCATATTTAACATTATTCAACATTTAAATAGAGGTTTTTGGCTTAAAGAAATCATTTTTCAAGTATTTTTTAGCTTACCCTTATAGAAATCATATCGGATCTTACTAGCTTTGATTAAATTGAAATTTTTATAGGAACTAATTTTGATTTTCATCAAAAGCCACTAGTTATGCTTGTAAGGTGGGATATTTTTTTGCCAAATTCCATTGTTTTTACTTTTTTAAATTTTTTAAATTTTTATTGCATTTTTTAGGTTCTACATGGTTTATAAAAAACTTTCTATAGTGGCCCTATAATTTTTAAAAATGTCAAAATAGATCAATTAGATGTGTTTAGGTTTATTTTTCATATTGCATTTGTTGTTTTTGTGTCCCTATAGTGCTCTTATAGGGACTTTTTTTTTACAATGTTACTATCTTTTACGAAAAAGTAACGTGACATTAGTTATTTTACTGTCTTTCTATTCAGAGATAAAAAAATGTTTTAGTTAAATTCATCATAAATCAGGCTAAAAACTAGATAATATCACATTACTATTTCATATAAAATAGTAACATCAATGAAAAATATAAATAGTAACATAATGCTAAAAACATAAAATGCTTCCGTAATTAAATAGTATTTCTTAATCATCATTGAAAGTATAGTTCTAGGAAAAAAAGTGACATTAACTGTTATATATACATTAAAATAAAATTGTAAAAATAATCATTGTGTATATTATTATTTTGCATGCAACAATAACATGTAAAGGTTTGAAGTATAACATGATATGCTATTGTCTTTCATTATTGTGATGAAATGGGCTTAAAAATTGCACAATTACTTACATATTACTATTTGGTTACTATCTAGTGCCAAACAGTAATATCATTGAAAAAGTGAAATTGAGGTATGGAAAACAACACCAAAACTATCATGCTGATGTTTAGATTCAAGATGAATTGATCAAGTAAAAGCTAAAATTCTTTATGAGAAAAAATCCAAGCATAACATGTGAGATTGGATATTACTATTTGAGATCCAAATAATAATATCATACCAAACAAAACAAAACATGCCTAGTGTAATGTCAACAAGTGTATTACAATAACTTGAGAAACGCAATCATTGTGCATGTTACTATTACTGTTTGGGTAACTCTGTTATGCTAGACGGTAACATTAGTGAAAAAAGAAAAATTAAAATGTAGTAAAGTAAGACAAATACTATCATAATGATGTTTGCATTAAAAAATTAATTAATTGAGTTAAAACTAAAGTTCCTTACAAATGTAATGTAAAGATAGTATGAGTTAAAGAATAACACGTTACTGTTTGGTATGTAAATAGTAACATGACACTAAAAAATACAAAACATGCACATTTTCAATATACATACTTTCATATTTCTTTTTATCATACAAATAGTAATATAACTAAAATAACATTATTATCACTCTCATTATGACATTTGGATTGCAAATGGAGTGATGAAGTTAAAATTAAAGTTCGTTATGAGATATAATCCATACACAACATATTGGATTACATGTTTCTGTTTGGTATCAAAAAAGTAACATTATGTTTCTGTTTAGTATTGAAAGAGTAATATTATGGATAAATCAAGTCTCATTAATAACAAAACTACTAAAGAATAACATATTACTATGCCGTTGTTTGATTTCTAGATAGTAACATTAATAAAAAATTGAAAATAAATGGATAAATTAAGTCTCATTAATAACTAAATTATCAAAGAATAACAGGTTATTGTTATGTTATTATTTAATCCCTAAATAATAATATTACTATTTGGTCTCCAAATAATAATATTAACTAAAAATTTAAAATAAGTAAATAAATTAAATTTCATTAATAATCAAACTATTAAAGAACAACATATTATTATTTGATATCTAAATAGTAATATCAACCAAAAATTTTAAATAATCAAATAAATAAATTCTCATTAATATTAAAATTATGAAAGAATAACATGTTAATATTTACAAATCAAATAATAATATATTGCTATTTGGTATGCAGACAGTAATATCAACCAAGTTCTTAAAATAAATAGATAAATTAAAATAGCAATATATTACTATTTGGTATGTAGACAACAAACTAAATAGTAACATATTGTTGTTTAGTATCCAAATAGCAACATTAATAAAAAATATAAAATAAATAAATAGATCAAGTATTATTAAAAATTAAATTGTTAAAAAATAACATATTATTATTTGATCTCTAAATAAAAATATATTATTGTTCAGTCTCCAAATAATAATAACATTGACTAAAAAACTTAAATTAGTCAAACAAATAAATTTTCATTAACAATAAAATTATCAAAGAAAATATGATTAAATGAATAAAAATAAATGAAGATATTGTTTTGATACTTTTGTTCATTTCATAACGCACTGTAAGTGTGTCATTGTAATTTTTTAGGCTTTGTGATAATTTACTATTTGCAGGTGAACTTAAATGAAAGAAAGTGAACTTAGAGTACCTTGTTGTAGTTTATTGCAACAAATAATACCAACCTGATTTTTTTCCCTTTTCAACTTATACAAAATTATATTTATATTTTTTATTTTTAATTATATAGGGTTATGTTATAAATAATTTATAAATAATATTTTTTAAGGTTATGTATAAATTTAAAATGCATTTTGACTAATTTATCAATAAATATGTGGTACTTTTAAATAATTTTAATTTTTTATTATTTAAAAGTTTAATTTTTTAAAAAATTAAAATTAAATAAATTTACAAGCTACATCTAATCCACAAAGACCAAATTGGGGTTTCCATATTAGAGGCCTGTAAAAAACTAGATGGGTGTAACTTAACCCGTTTAATGACTAGCTTCCATAGACAAGTTTGTAGGCTAGTCTAACCAATCTATTCACCAGCTTTACCTATCTTTCCTTTAAATAAAGAGTCATTTGATTCTCATGATAAGTAAGTTCCCACATGAAATTAAACTTTTAAAAAATAATTTCATATGTAAACTTTTTAAAAAAGTGCTTAAAGTTATTTAGTTGACATTGAAAAAGTGGTACTTCCCAAGAAGTAATTTTTTATATTTTATTTGATTCAACTTTGAACTTTTTGAAAAATGTTAACAAAATATATACTATATCTTTAATATTATTATAATATAAATTAATAAATTTTATTTATAATTGATTAAATTTAATAAGAATAATTTTATAATTATTTCTATAAAGAATATAAAAAGTAAAACTTATATAGGGAGGAGGTGAGTAAACAATTTTTTATATTTTATGGGAAATAATATTTTCTAA
Source organism: Sindora glabra (assembly GCA_020226215.1). Lineage (NCBI taxonomy): Eukaryota > Viridiplantae > Streptophyta > Magnoliopsida > Fabales > Fabaceae > Sindora > Sindora glabra. The sequence goes on along the minus strand of CM035228.1, from coordinate 8,021,156 downwards.
GAAGTCTTATTTTTTTTAATTTGTTAGATAATAGGCTACCAAACAATTCACTCATTTTTCTATTTTTCAAAAAATAAAACTTCTCATGACGAATCAAATAACTCCAAAATGCTATTTTTTATGTTCTTTATAGTATAAAGATAAAATGGTAAATTGCATTATAGCGTCGTTTCTTGAACTTCTTGTTAAAGAGGTACTAGTATTGATCTTTAATTTAAATAGGTATTAGTTTTATTATATTTTTGAAATACCCTTTTTTAAGTATTAGAATGCGATTATGAATTAGAAACTTCAGAAAAGCATAACTTTATGATTAATTAACTAATTTTTGTATATAACTATTATTTTTATTCATTTTTCCATGATCTTTCCATAGAAAATAAGAAAATTTGGGTTTAGTGAGATCCACTTAACCAGAAACGTATACATTGAATTCAAAACTTTGAACAATCATAATTTTATTTTCGGTTGTCCATTTTTAGTAATTTTTTTATTTCATATAATTTTTTGAGATCTATACGCTTGTAAATACTAAAGGCATTTTGCCCACTCTAGTTGGTAAAAAAAGAAATTTTTCAATAATTTTTCTTAATTTTTTTATTTTCTTGTTATTTTTCTAACTTTATTCTCATTTTTGTCAATTTAAATTCATTCTAATCTCATATTAAATTTTTGCTCCCTAACTCTTTTAGTATTTAGTAATATTATAATAATTTTCTTAACAAATAAAACTACTAAAAAATAATATATTACTGTTTGTAAATTAAATAGTAACATATTACTATTTTATTTTAAAATAGTAACACCAACCAAAAATCTTAAATAAATAGATAAAATAATTATAATTAATAACTAAACTACTAAATAACAACATGTTATTATTTATTTTTTAAACAGTAATATGTTATTATTTTATTTTAAAATAGTAATATCAATCAAAAACTCCAAATAAACGGATAAATTAAGTTTAATTAATAATCAAACTGCTAAAAAAAAGATGTTACTACTTCATTTTAAAATAATAACACTAACTAAAAATTTTAAATGAATTAAATCTAATTAATAATTAAATTATTAAATAATAGTATGTTACTGTTTGTTCTCCAGATAGTAACATGTTATTATTTCATTTCAAAATAGTAACATTAACTAAAAATTCTAAATAAATGAATAAATCAATCTAATTAACAATCAAACTACTAAAGAAAAAAATGTTACTGTTTAACACTAATAAAAAACCAGAAATAAATAAATAAATTAAGTCTAATTAATAACTAAATTATCAAATAACAATATTTTACTATTTATTCTTTAGATAGTAATATATTATTGTTCCATTTTAAAATAGTAATATCAACTAAAAATCTCAAATAAATAGATAAATTAAGTCTAATTAACAACCAAACTTCAGACAGTAACATATTATTATTTTATTTTAAAATAATAACACTAATAAAAAAATTTAAATAAATAAATAAATCAAGTCTAATTAACAACCAATCTGTCAAAGAAGAAGATGTTACTATTTTATTTCAAAATAATAAAACTAACTAAAAATTATAAATAAATAAATAAATCAAGTCTAATTGATAACAAAATTATTAAATAACAACATATTACTGTTTGTTCTCCAAACAGTAACATATTACTGTTTCATTTTAAAATAGTAACACTAATAAAAAATTTAAAATAAATGGATAAAATAAGTCTAATTAATAACTAAACTATCAAAGAAGAAAATGTTACTATTTTATGTGGAAACAATAACATCAAATAGAAATTTGGAATAAACTGACAAATCAAGCATAATTAATAATAAAAATTAATAAAAAATATATTATTATTTTCAGAACAAATAATCTGTTATTTTCGTTTAGTGGCATATTTTTGTTTGGTGACATATTTCTATTTAGTCTGAAATAGTAACACTAACTAAAAAATATCATAAATAGATAAAATGAAGTATGATTAATAATAAAATTTTGATAAAATAATATGTTACTATTTTCATAAGAAATAGTAACACCAAATGAGATGTTACTATTTTATATGAAAACAATAACATTAAATAAAAATTTGGAATAAACTGATAAATCAAGCATGATTAATAACAAAAATTAATAAAAAATAATATATTACTATTTTCAGAACAAATAGTAAGATGTTGTTTTCTTTTAGTAGCATACTTTTGTTTGGTGACATGTTTCTATTTAGTCTGAAATAGTAATACTAACTAAAAAATATCATAAATAGATAAAATGAAGCATGATTAATAATAGAATTTTGACAAAATAATGTGTTATTATTTTCACAAGAAATAGTAACACTAAATGAGATGTTACTATTTTACATGGAAACAGTAACATCAAATAAAAGTTTGGAATAAACTAAAAAATTAAGCATGATTAATAATAAAAATCGATAAAAAATAACATATTACTATTTTCAGAATAAATAGTCAGATGTTAGTTTCTTTTAGTGATATATTTTTGTTTGGTCTGAAACAACATCACTAAAAAATATCATAAATAGATAAAATAAAGTATGATTAATAATGAAATTTTAACAAAATAATGTATTGCTATTTTCACTAGGAATAATAACACTAAATAAAATAGTAACATTAAACAAAAATTAAGAATAAACTGATAAATCAAACATGATTAACAATGAAAACCGATAAAAAAATAACATATTTCAACAACAGCAACAAAAAAAATCATAAATAGATAAAATAAAGTATGATTAATAATGAAACTCTTAACAAAACAATGTGTTACTGTTTCCATACGAAACAGTAACATTAAACTTAAAGTTATTGTTTTATGTGAAAATAATAATATCGAACAAAAATTTTTTACAACGATTTCTACAATGTCTTCATTCGATTTGTCGAGTTACTTGACTAGGAATACACGTTGATGGAATGCGACTCATTTATTTTTATTTTTGTGCTCTTATTCTTCTTGATACTAAAATGTTTTATTTGGACTTATGAGCATTTTAATAAATTAGTCTTGACAGGTGTACTTGAATGAAAGAAAGTTTGCTTAGGATACCTTGCTGTAATAAATTGTAACAACTAGTACTAGCCTGATTTTTTTAAAAGATAAAATTATCCTTTCTAAATCTAATTAATGATATCTATAATTTATTAATTTATTTTATAATTATATTGATAGTATAATAGTAATTTTGTTAATACTTTTTAAAGAAGTTCAAAATTGGATAAAAAAATTATAGTAAATTATTTTGTGAAAAGTATTACTTTTTCAATATCAATTAAATAATTTTGAGTATTTTTAAAAAAATTCATATAAAAAATTATCATCTCACATATTCATTACACTTTTAGTAGAAGAAGGCCTTCTCGATTTATAAAAGATAAAGGTTAAGTAGCAATTTTTCATTAATAAAACAATTAAAATTTAACATGTTAAAAAATACATAATAGAATCAAATTTGGGTTAGATCATGAAAAATACCCCCGAAAAAATAAGGGTGGCTCATGGAGATAAAGAATCCGTTTGATTCAAGGAAAAATGTAATTTTTAGAAAATATTTTTCTAAAAAAATATATTTCTAGAAAATAAATTAATTTTCTATTGTTTGGTGCATAAAGAAAAAATATTTTTTAGTGTTTGGTGTACAGAAAAAAATTAATTCTATTTAAAGTAAATTAAAATTATTTACCTAAAAAATGTTAAAAGTAAATAAAAATTATTTACTTCAAAATTATTAAAATTTTACGAATTTTTTAAAAAAAATATAAAATTTTTATCATTCTTAGTACTCAGTAATCCAATGATGATTAGTCTTTAATAATAAAATATATATTAAAGGTATTATAAAATCTTATACATAAATTCACATAATTAATTTAATTAATTATTGTGAAATACTATATAATAGAACATCCATCATGAGGAAGAAAGAGAGAATATTTTAATAAATATTACATGAAAATATACACATGATCTTTAATAGATAAAAATAAAAAAAGAGTATTTATCATGAAAATATTTAATAAATAAAAATAAATTTTGCTTGTAATCATGATTGTGTAACAAAATAAAAAGGTAAAAAAAGAAGGTTCGAGCTGGGGTTCAGGTTCAGGCATAGATATATTAAATAATAAGAAAAATAAATTTTATTTTTTAAAATGAGAAATCTATTTTTTAAAATGAGAAATTACTTTTCTAAAAAATAATACAATTTTCTAGTTAACTAGAATTTATTTTTCTATTGACAAAATTTTTTAAATATTCAAATAAGAAAAAGTTAAAAAATAAATTTTAAAAATTCGTTTTCTCCCGAATCGAACAGACCCAATATTGAAGTTGGAATACTAAAAACGTGCTGTGGATAACTCAAAAGTGGAGAGTGAGCACCATACACAACGATGGTAATGTGGGGCTTCAATTGCCTTTTGAAGCATTTTTTTTTTCTCTTTTTCTGCAATCTGCCATGGAAAATGGTTGTCGGGCCAACGCTCCTCCACATCATTCAACTAACATTCATCACGCACTTTGGAGACCACTTTTCTCCCGTTTCTGTGTCTATATATTGGAGGTACAAAGTACAGAGCAGCTAAATACACAATAAATCTCACATATCATCTAAACCTCATCCAATTAAGACTGCTCAAATTCACAATATATCACATCATAACAACAAAAATACTTAGCTTACGTCTAAATCAGACGTAGGTTTTCCACACCTTCTAACAAAGGGTGTAAGATCAAAGCAAGACTCAAATTTTTTTGTTGAATGGATGTGAGTAAGGAAGTAATAAAGATAATAAAATAGAAGTTGTATAATAAGAAAAAAATTAGGTGGAGCTAGATGACATTTACTTTTGGGGCTCATGGAAGGTGAAATGATAAAAAGCTGGCCACTCGTGCTCCTAACTCATTTTCTATTTGTATTTCCACCTTTCATTTCAGCCATATGAAATGTATTTTTTTTTTAAAAAAATGATATCTTGTGGGTTTTCTTATAAATTTTTTTAGCCTTATTGCACCAAAAGAGATATTTAGTTTTCTCTTGGGAGATCAAAATTATAAAAAAAAAAATTCCAAATCTCTCGGTTTCTCACCTCCACACGCGAGACATAAAACAAGACAAGAAAGAGAATTCTCCATGCACACTTGCGCAATATCATGTGGGGGAAAATTGTTGCATATATGAAAATTTAACCAAAATATTATCCATAACTAGCACTTATCATACAATTTTTTATGAGCACATGCTTCCTCATTTTATTTTCCCAGTCGTTGTCACAAAAACGAAAAAAAAAATATGGCAGGCTTATTTTATTTGTCAAAATTTATTATTACCTCATGATATGAAACAGGGACCCTTGTTAAGATAAATTGAAGTATTTGGGATTTTAAACAACAGAAATCATTAGACGGTTCTTTTAAGAACCTCAGCATACTCAAAGATCAAGATATAAATGAACATGAAATAATAAATCACCAAGACAAGATAAATATAGGCATCTAGACTGGTGTTCATGCAGTTGGATATGTAAATTTTAGTATACATTGAATAAAAATCAATGCATTAATGAATTGATTTTATTGATGAATTGGAAGCTATTAAATTGAAATTTTTTTTACTCCCAAAAAAATATAAAACTTAATATGAATCATTAGATTCTATACATTAATTAATTTAATGCATGAAAGAATACACTCGTTAAATATTTGTCAATTCAGCTCTTTATGCTTTCCAGTTTTCTGAAACAACAGAACCACCTTACTTTAAAGAACAACCCCATAAGCATTTTGACGTTATTCATGATGTTTATGCCATTGTACAATAATTAATGTATTCATGTGGATACTTCAGAAAAAGCATAAGCAAAAAGTTCACAAGAAAGTCACCAATCATCCAAGTCATGCAAATGGCTAAAGACGTTGCTTTCACGGTAAATTTTAACATAAATTCCCTCCTTTTTTTCCGGGCAAACTCACACGTAAATTACACGTATTTACATTGACATAAACTTCAAAGGAAGTATATAGCATATTTACATAAATAGAAAAGAATATCTTTATATAATTTATATGATTATATCATTTATCAAAGGAGGTCAATGTAATTTATTATTCTCTTGCTTCAGGCACAGCTTTCAGCTCAAACAAATCAACCTCACAGTCAACTTATTAACGTTGTTATTTACGCACAATGGCAACATCCTAATACAAGAACCTATAACAAATGACGGTGCTTATTACACCTTATCTTATCATGTACTCTATATGCAACTTGATTAACAACATGAGATCTCCCAGATCATCCCACAAGAAATTTGACAGACATCAAAAGTACCTTCTCCGGAGTCTTCTGCCAGATGAAGGGGCTGGTGCTTCACTACTCCCTGGAAATCCCCATTTCACCACATCCCCGTCCCACGATGAACTAACAAGCGTAGGATGGAAAGGATGCCAGCTGCAATCTCTTACAGGTGACTTGTGGTGCCTGAGCTTCGCAACTTTAGCTCCACTTACCTGTATCAAATTATAGATGTTAATATCAAAAAACTTACTACTTGATTTATCTAGAAAAAGAAAAAGAATGTTAATCTAACTGCAAATACTTCTCAAAGGGAGAAAAGTAGACGCAAGCACAATGTAATTTGTGATTACATACCAAATCATATATATGAACACAAGCATTGTGTGATCCAGTGTAGATGTACTTTTGACCAGTGCTGCAAATTTGAAGGAAGCGCAATGTTAACCAAAGCATTCATCATTATGACCACTTCCAAATTCCAAAGGTAAACAGTATCATGCTGGGGGGAAACAATGCAAAATACAAAAAAAAAAAAAATGCCAAAGCAGCTGATCAAGTCATTGTTTCAATGAATATTTAATTCGTATTGCATACTGTTTAAAAAAAAAAAATTCAGACAGCTTGATTGTCTCAGGCAAACAATTGCTGAGCTTCAAAGAATAAGAAAATCAAAAGAAAAAGTACAAAAAGAACAAGTTTGGCCTACTGCTCACCTAAAAGCAGGGGAGAAATAGCAGCGGATAAGAGTACTCAAGACTGAATGACCTCTATATGTAGCCACCGATTGATCACAAGGATGCTTCTGGTCTCTTGCCTGAGGTGGATAATCCATCCATCTGTAATCCCATTCATAACTCCTATACACTGGACAGCTGTAGCAGAGAAAAATATGTTTATGCTAAGTCACTACTATTGCAATATTTCTGTCTAGAAATTACTGAATATCATACACCCAGAAAAAGAGAAAAATAATTAGCCAATTTACAAGAAAGTATAGATATCAAAAGTCCTTGTATTTAATTTTTTAGATTATTGTAAGGTCTTTTAAGTATTTTATGCAGACGTGTGCACCCACATGCAGCACAAGCAGCAGACTGAACAACAGTAATATCTCCGACCTACCAAAATCCAAGCCCGTGACCAAAACATAACATCAGTTTTGCCATTTAATGAACAAAACTTGAATATCAGGATATTTATTTGAAGCTGAAAAATGAGCATACCTGGTAACATTGGATGACATCTTGCGTATGTCCCAAAGTTTAATGGTCTGATCTTTACCATTTGAAATGAAGTAACGCCCATCTCCACGGCTATCGATGAATGTAATGCCCTCAACATGCCCCATCAAAACCCCTGCTGGCTTGCCTTTAGCAATTAAGCAGCGCCTATCCCATACCTAAATAAATTTGTATACATCAGAATGTCCTTCACCTAATAACCAGATTGTGGTACTGAACTTTCTACATGAATGAAAAATCTGCAATAAGGAATGATGACCAGACAAGAACTCAAACAAACAATTAACCTATTTTAATTTAGAAACAACTCTCAGCTTTGATTGTAATGATGACAATAACTCCCTCTGCTAAAATGGCAGCAACTTCCATATGTAATCAGAGCTGTGATACTCAACTGGAGAAAATTTGCATAACATCTCATCAAGCAAAACATCCTATTGTGCAAAACATACCTTGCAGAAAGTATCATCACTCCCAGAATAAATAAGATGGCTAGTTTCATCAGCAAAACATACAGTGTTCACATCAGACTGCAACACAAATAAAATCAAATATTAAAATCTCAATAGTTCCTAGCCTGCAGTTTTGAGGGAAGCAAAATGATATATTATAATCCATAATTTCCCATGTATACCTTCAAAAGCAAGTCATATCAAAATTTTAGCATGCAGCATAGTCATTTGAAAATCTTAAGTAAAGAAATCAAGATGAAATGAAATGGTTACGTTTAGTAACAATACCATATGTGCCAAAATTCGAAGTGAAAGCTTATTTGCTTCAAGATCATATACATATATAGAATCACCACTACTCCCAGCAACTAATTCTCGCCCATCTGCCGAAAATTTTACAGAGAATATTCCAAAAGAGTATCCTCTGTCATCATTTGAAGAAAAATCCAAACCATCATGAATTTCCTGCATATCACAAGAACTGAAACACATTACAGGAAAGAAAATAAAAACAAAAGAAATTTCTGTACCATCTGCAACAGATAATGTAATAAAAGACCCAACCTTTGATTTTATCCTGCAACATATATTAGCTCTCAAAACAATTGGGCAATAATTTCAAAATCAGAATTAAAAGGAAAGCTAAAACCCAAATAGCAGCAATAGTTGTCAGTACCGTAACATTTGCCAGGGACTGTATTCCAGCTGATTCAACATTTACGATGTGTACAATAGGTGACATGCTGGCATAGACCTGATATTTTTAGAGTGCAGTTACCTTGTGAGAAAGACAGATAGAAGGACAAATAAAAGAACCATAGCCTTCCATTAGAGAAATAAATGGATAATAAAGAGTAGCCATGCTTGTTTCATCATGCAATTATAATAACATAACCAATGAACTCACAAGATAATGTTGATCAGGGGAAAGAGTAGTATCAGTGATTGTCCATCTCAAATTTTTGGCCATAATGTTTTTCTGAACTTTCCAACCTTTGTCAACATTGTATATTCTTATGCTGCTTTCCTGCAATGTAGATGTTATTAATTTAATTAGTTTAAAGCTGTGGCATACATAATACTTTCCCAATAAGAGATCAACAAAGACCAATGCCTGACATGACCATAGATGATGGAAGCTTTCCACTTTCCAAGAAGGAGAAGATATTTCATAGTTTAGTTATTTAAATTACACATTTTGTCCTCACTTTGTAGTTTTATATGTAAAACATAATTTGCATCATAAAAGTGGTGACAGTTTGGAAAATTAAAATATTAAGAAGAAGATTAGAGCAAATAACACTTACTTGAAACCCACCAACGAGAAGAGAACCATCAGCTGAAAACTGAGACACATATGCTCGACTTTCCATTTGATCGATAAGCCAAGGACCATTTACTGGCAAATATCTGCTTGAAAGATGACAACAATCGGCTGATGAAAACCTTCCCCGTCCTGAATGATTAGATTCCCGACCTGCCAACATTTTGACAGGGGAAACAGGAATCTTTGGCTTTCCAGGTCCATCTTGGCCTAGCAGTTTATGAGGTGTTGACTTCAACTTTGTAATCTGACTAATTTCATTGTGTATATCTCTGAGTGGTGTTTCAGTTTGTTGACTAATACAACCCTGGTGGACAATATCTTCATCACAGAGGTTGGATTCTATCTCCAGTCTACTCATGGCATAACCCATTTCGAAGGCAAAGCACACTGGATATTGTATACATTATCGTCATCATTCATAATAACATACAATACTTTGCAATGCTGACCCATTTTATCTACTACAGGGTCTTCATATAAATCCATGCATGCCAATTCTACACAAAAGTTGAAAAAAAGAAGTTGTAGACCAAAATATTAGTACCTTTTTGGATTTGCCTTTTCCCACTAAATAACATTTTTAAGGAAAATAAAACTCAAATATAATTTTACTAAATTTTACTACACGGTTGTTGCAAAAAATATAAAGAAATTCCAGAATCTTCCATCTTCCCAGATAAAGTTGCAGGGAATTTGGCAAGCATCCTAATCTTAAATTTGAGGAATAAGCGAATTTCTGTCTGCGATTTACGAGACAGGAATTACTTAATCCAATATCTCATACACCGCAGAATCTGTTTCAAATTGAACTCCCGCAGTAAAATACATATTTTCTTCAGCATATAAAATCAGCCAAAAAAAAAGAAGCTCAGTTTCATTTCAGTTACTGCTAGAGTCAATCAGTGGATTCATCTGAAACATCAAACCCACTTCGACTAAATAGCTAGAATTCAGCTCCGAGATGAAGATGACATCAAAATTCATAGGAAAATGAAACAACTTTAATCTGGAAAAAGAAAAATCATACCTCAGCGAGCTGAAGAGTAAAAAATTCTGCCTTTTATGTTTATTCAAATGATGGAACCGAAAATTCGGAGTTAGCATATGTCTAACAAAAGGGTTTAATTTGTAGACAAATGATTGAATTTTAAGGGTTGTTGGATGAAGCATTTAAGGATATAATATAATAATATAGTCATCTGAGAAATTAATATAATACCAATATATTGGGTTAAGTGGGATGAATAATAAATATTATTATCTGCAGTACTACTGCAAGGTAAAGCACTTCTATCTTACAGTAATGCGGTTTATGGTACTCTGTTCCACGTCAAATATATTTCTAATTTTTTACTTGGAGCTATAATTTAAAATAAAAAACAATTATATATATATATATATATCTTTGAAATTCATCTGACGCATCGGATCTATTTTTATTTTGGGGGTTTCTTAGGTACTCTTTGTTACCATACTCTATAGTACTCATAGCCGAGAATGATTATGGAGGTTACACGTGGAGGGAAGATTTTATTTTGCCGGTTGTCAAAACAAACTGAAAGCTGACTCTTGTCCCACAAATGAAGAGATGGACAATTTTGTCCTTAAACCTTGTTTGTTTAAGGAGGAAAAGTAGCAAGCATTTTGTTCGTTTAAACTAAAGGTCGGTTTGGAAGAAATTGTTTCCTCGCCTGCGAGACTTATTAAAGATGGTGGAAAGAAGCAGGTCCTCAAACGCCTTTTACATGGTTCCCTTGGATATAATGCGACATGGGCGGCAGTTAGTGAGCATATCTAGATTAGCGACGGTGATAAGTTGTTGACCTCGGCGTTGTAGGTGACTACAGCAGGTACATCTCAGCGAAGGTGTATTGGTGCAACGTGTATGGTAAAAATTGCTATCTTCTAATTTTTCCACTAGTGTAGAAAATGTTCGCCCACTGTGTTGCAGCCATTGTTCATACATGAAATTTTGTTCTAATATTTCTTCTTCTTCTTCTTTATATATAATTTTGTGCAACTCAAATGCCTGAGAATTTGAAATCAATTTTCGAGTTCAAATTGAATCTTGAATTTGGACTTGCACATATTAGTGCAGCTCTGTTTTACGTTTCCTGAAACCTTCCCTTTTTGAATGATTAGAGCCTTGTTTATAATTTTTTTTATTAATTAAAAAAAGAATCATGATTAAACCAGCTGTCTAATATTTATGATTTGTAAACACATAATTTTAATTGAGGGACAATATGTAAGAGTCTAATTTTTCATAAAACTATACAAGGGTGCTTGGGATCCTAACATTCTATTTAGAATAATGAATTCTCTATCAGAGAAGGTAGGATAAAAGGAATATATATATTGTTTAGCTTCATTTATAGTTGCAACTTGATAGATAAATCCTTGGAATTGATATTTGACATTTTCTGTCTGTCTTTATTACTCTATAACTTCCTAGTAAATTTGAATCAAACAAAAATGGTCTTACAATTGTAAGTTATGACAGATGGGATACCAACATAACTTTAGGTGAAATGATTTTCTCTTAATTCTCACCATATAACTCTATTGCTTTGCACATTTCTCGTGTTATAGGATGGACTGCATTGAGATACATTTCTTATGTTGTAGGATTGACTACATTGAGATCCCTACATGTATCAAATTCACGTGTTACCAATGACACATTACAGTATTTGAAGCCTTTGAAGAATCTACACGCTCTCTTTGGCATCATGCAAAAGGTTACTGCAATGTAATTAGGAAGCTTCAGGCAACTAACCATGTAATTTGATAGCCTTTTTATTCAAAATAGATAAGTAGCATCTCAAGATAGATTTTGTATTTAGATTCCTCTCAGCTGAGGATGCCACTCTATAGTTTGTAAATATTAATAACTTTATTATGAATATTTACAAATAGTTGAATTTCCTTATCAAAAAGTATACATATACATTTCTATTTTCCCTTTTTTAGTTGTTAACAAACTGGTGCTTACATGCCTAAAAGTTTAAATTGTATTTAGTTGCTTGAATTCTACTTTATAATCAGCACACCATTATGGTTTTTATCAAATGTGCATTTCATTTATTGAATCAAACTTATTTTAAATTGCTATGATTAAATACAATATGAAAATAGCTTATGATAAGCAAAAGGAAATGCTTAGTGATAAATATTGAAGCAGTATTACATTGAGTTCATGTTTACTTTAGTCCCTAAAAATTAAAAATTGTCGAGTTAAATCCTGCAAGGTGGTTAGCCTCATGAATTGTATTCTTATGTTTGCCATTGAATTTCAACCATATAAAGCAAATTACAAACTAACACATGTAATGGAAGTTACATAGTATTGCGCTACACATTTATCTACCTCAAAATATCAATACTGAAACATACAGAATCAGGTCAAGTTTAGCTCTAAAGCTAAACATGATCTCCTTGCAATGCACAACAATCAAACACTTCCAATAATGTGGATATGATAGATAAATTTACATCTACTAATAATTTAAACAAGCAACCCTTATTGAAAAATAATATAAGGAAGATAGTACTCTTACAAAAGAAAGAACTAATTCTTAACTAGATGCAAACAATGGCACTGATGAAACTGAGGCTATAAATTTATCTATCATATCCGTATTATTGGAAATTCTTATTGATGGACTTCATATGTCAATGTTTGAATTCTTGACAGTCATGGTTGTCCTTAACTTTTCTCCTAAAGTGGAACTTGAATAGGAATTCCTAGTATTGCTATCAGCATATGACATAGCAAAGTCCAAGTTATAACCAGAGCAGATTCTGGGGCTTGCAAACTCTACTTGCAAATGTTTAGCAAGCTTTTCCAACAATCCATTTATATTGTTATCCAACTATTTTAGGAAGCATTCATCTATCTTACTTAAAGATTTAGCCTCCTCTTCCTTTTTGCTGCTGTGTAATGAGCATGATCGTCATAATCAGACTTGTCACCATGCAGTTCATTGTTGCTATCGATTTCTTGATGATTGACATCTTCATATTGGTGATCTGCTAAACAAAATAACGTTGGTGAATATCCTTTCATTGCTGTTTCTTCATGTTCTCCAAATATCTTCATAATCAAGGTCAAGAGTAAGTTCATCACTTAAACTACTTGCATCAGAGTAGTTAATGGATCATACATCATAAAACTGCACTTAAACTGTGTATTAGAATTAGTATTAACTTATTGTCTTGACAACCATGTTATGTCTTTATACAAGGGTCCCCAAGTTGAATCGAGTAGAGCTGGAGACAACCTGTGAGGATTCAAGTAATAATATCAATAAAAAATTTGGATCATTGCACTATATCCAAGGAAAGACTCTCTAGTGGAGTTGAGATTGAATTGAACTCTTTAATGAGGCTTTTTCATAAGGTTGGTTGAATGTTTAGTACCACAACTTCTTAGTTTCTTGAAAATCATTTTTCATTGGAATTTCCCCCTACAGTTGCCACATTCCACATTTCATCCTCTAAGGTCAATGCTTTTTTATATTCCATATATGTTGTTGGGTAGCTTTAACTAACTAAAAACGTGACAGTAATGTATAAAAAGTGCCATTAAGTATGAATTGTACCTGATATAAAATAATGAGTGCTATCTATTAAAAGCAATAGTCCAATTTCCAACTGTTCAAATCATCTATCTATCCAAATCGAACTATCTCGCCAAATTTTATTTCTTTTTCTACTTTCTTTTGTAAAATTTTAGCCATCAAGTTATAATAAATAAATTAAGAAGAACATTAATTACTGTTAGAAAGTTGAAGAAAGTATTGGTTATAAATTCATGAAAGTAAGTTAATTCATCATGGTTAGCTAAAAAAATATTATGAATCTATTAAATTGAAAGAATATAAAAAATTCAATATGTTCAAAGAAAAACATGAAATCAGGAATATAATACACCTTTCCAGAGTAATGAATGATATCAAATACCCTTCTCAGGATCAGAGTGGTTGTTTTGGTCCTCTATCTGCTTCATTGATCAATAATGCCTTCAAATTCAGAAATATTTGATTTGCACTCCTTATGCAAAGAAGGTTCTTTAGGGTCACAACAATGAAAGGCTTCCTGAAATCCTTATGTATCTGAGGAATGAAGCAGAAATATTTAAGAAAATGAAGACTCCCTTCCGAAAAAGATTATATATATACTTTTTCGAATTATAAGTACCTGACACCGTAAAACATGGAAAAAATTAGCATGAGTTATGACATTCACAACTTGCCAATTGCATTCCTAAATTTGCTTGGTAATAGAACAAAGTAATCTAAAATTTAAATCTAAAGAGACAGTGAGGTGTCAAATATATAAAGAAGCTTACTTTGGAGAAAAAAGAACCATATAACTTAAGTGCACTATACCACCTATTTGCAACATAATCCTTTATGCAAAATGTTAACCCTTCATGAGGGTTTAGAAAAATAATTTCTAGAACAGAAAAGATAGCATTAATTGCAATTTCCTATTGGAAATTTTAAAAGGTTGAAAGAATTAATAAGTGAAGCAAATTACAATTATATGAGCGACAGACTACTTACTATCTAGAATATAGCTAATGGAGCATTATCGAAGGAAACTCGAGCTAGCCTAAAATCACCATTAGCAAGAACATTCTTTGGCTTCTAATCATTGAAACACATTTGGGGCAAAAAATTCAAGATAAACACTAATCTATAAAAACTAATTAAAGAGTCTAAAGCATCAACCAGAATGTATATATTTCAGGGCTCAAATAAGTTGGTACAAGAAAAATTGGAAATGCTCAAGAGTAAAATCATCATTTGCCTTGATAATCTGATAAAGGTCATATTCCATCAACTCAAACACAACATAGATATCCTTGAACTCCCATTGTGAAGGAGGAAACATAATATGCTTAATTTCGACAATATCAAGGCATCTTAGCAAGCGAAGGAGCTTAATTTCTCATGGGATTCGTGTGGCATTAGAAACATGGTCAAAAACATTGTTCATTTTTTTAATTGCAACCCTCTCACCAGTATAACTATCAATGGTAGAACCAACAATACCATAACTTCCTTTTCCAATGACTTCTTGGACTTGGTACTAATTAAACAAAATAAGTCCACTAATAAGAATCTAGATGCACAGGTAGGAGAATTTATACTCTGTTCTATCATAATTAAGCAATAGATTTGTAATATATGTCTATATGGCCACCAGAATGGAAGCAAAGACTAACAATACGGAATGTACGTGTTTAATAAATATTTGTATCAAGATTTAAAATCTCTTGTTAGGTTATCGGATTGCATAGAATACAGAGGGCAAAGGGATTTTGGATTTAGAAATTACCTCAATTTCACCATTTGTTTAATACTGCTTCTTTTCTATATGAAGTAACTCCTTGGCTGCAAATTTCGTTGTGCAAGGGCAAGCCAACAACTAACCTCTAATCAATGGCAAAAAGAGCAGATACTTGAAAGAGAAAGTTGAGCTTGACAAGTGATGTTCTAGTTGAGGTGAGATATAACAAGAGAGCTTTGCTTTTAGAAGGCAAAGGGATTTTGGATTCAAAAATTAAATGCGTAGAACAAAAGTTAAGATTCAACAAAGGAGCTGAGCTTGAAGAGAGAATTTAGGTTTCTAAGAAGAAAAGGGAAACATAAGTTTTAGGTTTTGTTAGCATGTAAGGTAGTGCAATTTAAGCCCTTTTTTTTTTCTTTTGAGGGGGGTGGGAAATTTTGGTCATCTAGTGGTGGTTAAACAATAAACAGCCACTGAGTTGAAGTAAAATGGTAGCGCCTACCTAAAGCACTGTAAACATTATATTTTGGAGGCAGTTTTAGTAACCACCACCATATACCTGCTGCTAAACAGCCCACTTTTTTGTAGTGTCTTTGCGAGTATCGATCATGCTGCATTTACAGCAAAATAGATGGAACATTATTTCCTTCAGTATCATAGTTGCACTGTATGGATGTTGGTGAGACTCCAAACATGCTTTCACTAAAATAATAAATTATTGTAAATTAGAATTCTGCATTAAAAATAAGATATTACCATCAGATTGGAGATTGAGAGAAGAATGCAAATTAGAACAACACCAAACTAAATTTTCAAAATCTAATATTTGAAAACACCTTCATGAACAGAAATAATGATTCTATTTTTTAAATATTTGAAGATGTAATAATGCTAATCTAATCTTATTCTTTAGTGAGCAAGTCATCCAACTCTCAAACCATAAATTCAAAATAATCATTTAAAGAAGTCCTTCTTCATTAACCTTCAAGTTCCTCTAACTTTAGTTAGTATTGTATCATCTATAAGAGTATCCTTCTCTCTCTTTCTCTCCCTTCCCCTTCTCCCTCTCCTTTCAACATACACAGATGCATAAAATCAAAATAAAGACTCTTTGAATTAAAAAGATAAATTTTAAGCATCTTAAGCAAAACGCATGTCAAATCAAAGCAAAAATCAGCATTATTAACAAAATTAAACTAGTGAAATACCTAGCATTAGGGATGCGATCCAGGACCTAAACCTCGAACTTGACAAGCAACCTACGAAATTCGTTGAAACGATCGAAGTGACAAGGAATGTGTTTTAACGTTGGTTGGCCATTTGATTTACATGTGGTGAATGGTGGATATGACATTTTCGGGTCGATCCATCAGGCAAGCCACCAGGGATTTCCTCAAGGCTGATAAGAGAAATGCCACCAACAAAAACTGGTTCTACTTTACATCGGCAATCTTAACTCCTTTAGCTCCCGTCCCACAGCTACAACAAACACGCGAGGCCACGGCAATCTTGATTATGGGAAAAACCAGTTCCTTTCCTCTGAAAATGATAAGGGCAAATTTGACTTTCTACCTTCCTTTCAAATTACTTCATCAAGTTAGGAGTAATTATGAATAAAGGGCTGAGATATAACCATTTATTTTTAACGGTCCAGATTTGCTTCTTTTTACGGTACTCCTGCGGTAATTCCCCTTTTATTTTCCATCTCAAATTTAATTGTGGACAATAATCTGACAACTGACGCAAGAAAATACATTTTAATTTAATTAAAGATATTGTCCATTTTCATTCTTCCTCAAAAGGGTCAAATTTTAATTTTATATACTTTCGAATTAAAAATATCACATTTTTTAACAGGAAGTATAAGATCTACAATGAAATCAAATTTTTAATGGAAGGATGTGAAAGTGGGAGTGGGAAATAAATATACAGAATTTCCTTGCTGCCCTTTGAGTTATATTTAGTTTTTTAAGAGAGTAAATTAACAATTTATCTTAAAAATTTTTGGGATATTTCAATTAAAGTCTTCAAAGATTTCTTTCATTTCTTTCATGTCTTCAGAGATTTCTAATGATGTATCAATTTAGTCCCAAGAAAATATGCTTAATTTAGTTTTGAATGCTTCAAAGATTTTTCAAAATGATTAGACTTCAAGAAAATATAATCTTAATCCCATAGCATTCTCAGTGTGTCTTATATATGTGACAACTAATGGTTCAGTGCAAACATCGTCAAGATGAGTAATGTACTCACCAGCTTAAGGAATGCTGATAATTTTTTTCAGTATTGTTTAATGCTCAGGTTTTCAATTGAAGAAGAATAAGCTCTGAAGGTGGCGCTCCCATGACTCCAATTGAGTTCGGTAAGGGTACCAAATTTGTTGGTAGAACTAGAAATGTTGATTTTGCATTTGAATTGTTTACTACAAGCAAAGGAATCAAAAGAATCTCTACTTATAATGCATCAATATGACATTTTATGTTCAATGGTCTTGCTAATAGATGTCAGTCATTATTTTATGATATGAAGAGAGATGAAACTTATAATCCTATCATAGTGACACGACATACAATATTCTTATTTATGTTTTCGGTCAATTGTTGCTAATTGATCACATGGAAGCAACATTCCAGGAGATAAATAATTTGTACATCTCCCCTAACATTAGCACTTATAATAATTCAATTGCTGGCTACATTACAGCTTGGATGTGGGATAGTATAGAGAGAACTTTCCAAATGTTGAAATCAAGCCGTGTTACACCAGTTACACCTGACATGAGAACGGACCTTCCAATGCTCCGTGGATATGTCCATTTAGACCATCTGAAGAAAATGGAAGAGATCTATCCACTAATAAGGAAACATTAAAATGAAAAGGAATTTCCATTGATCATGTGCATGATATGTGCACATTGTAGAAGTGCTGGAGCAGATAGAATTGCAAAGATAGAGGCACTATTAAAGTTTATTGCAGAAAAGGAGTACAGGCAATGGTTGAATGAGTTGTTAATTAGGCTCTATGCCCAAGAAGACTGGTTAGATCAAACAGACAACTCAATGAGGCATTTGAGCATAAAATCTCTATAACAACAATGAGTATAATGTGATGCATCATTTCAAATTATTTCCGGTGCAATGCAGTGGACAGACTTGAAAATTTTGTGTAGCGGGCTGAATGTGTTGGTTGGAGAATTTGCTGCTCCCTATATCTTTGTAAGATGGTCATGTATGCTTTACAGAATTGTCTGGAGGAAATGGAAAGTGTCCTCTATGAGGTGGACAATTTCAACTTTGATTACACAAAGAAAACATTATGGATAATGTATAATACTTGTTTAAGATGTGATAAAAAAACCCTTAAATTTGAGAAAGTATTGGGCTTGATGTGGAAGCATGGCTATGAATTTCCCTGCCTGCGCATCCATCATAAATGTATTTTATGGAGCTGCATATTGCTTGCCACTTTTCGAGTGTTATTCACCATCAGTAGATCATTGTGAACATGTAGTTACCCCTAGTCTTGCTCAATGGCTTGATCACTTGAAGTATGGAAGATTTTGTCGGTATGCGTCTTTTTCTGGAGTTTCTATTAAGCTACTTGCTCATATTTTACCATTCAATCTCATGACTTCAATGCTACCCTTGAAAGCTCAGTAACCTTGCTAGGTGTATGGTTTATTGTGTCGCCCTTGCTACTCTTCTCTTTGTTTCTTTTACCTGAACCGTAATGACCATGTCTTTTCCTTCTTGGGGGATGTCTAGTTTGCACCTCTGCTTGAGATGTTGGTGTGAAAGAGATAAAAACAAACGGTAACCCTGTTTCTACTTGTTCACTATTGACCTGTCTCTCTCTAATGTATCGAAGCAATGCGTGGGGGGACTGAAATCTGCTGAGGTGGACTGATATTGGGCCCATTGGCTTGTGTTTCAACGGAAGTTGTAACGCTGTTGATGTGTTTTTAGTATAGCCAGGTGGTACTTTGAAGGCTCTAATGTATCCGAGAGTTTACGTTTTAACCAAATGATTACTGCGTTTTAATCTCTTCATTTTAGATATTTGGGGTGAAATATAAATGATATGTGAACATTCTGCCATGCTGTGTTATTCTGATTTCAGATGTTATTCTAACATTCTACGCCTGTGACAGACTTAAATGGAGAAACTGCTAATCCATGTTGTTGTATATTCTAGTTTAAATCATGGTTCAGAGAAGTAGCAACAAACTCAGCATCCAAGAGTTTACTTTCATTGCTAGCAAAAGAGTCTTCTAACTCTTTCAAAAAGGAGGAAAAAAGCAGAAGACAAAAATCTTCTACAAGATATAATTTCGAATTTTTTCATCAGAAGTATCTCAAGTTTTCAAGAAGACTAGCAGAACTTTCAAGCGGACATTTTTTAGTATCCCATCACATTGAAGTAAGAGATCAAGCGACAAAAATCCTTTTCTTCATCGAATCAAAAGGAAAATCCTAAATGCAATTTCAGGGTGTCCTCGTCATCATCAGAAAGGTCTAATGACCTGACCTTTCTGTCAAGGTTAATCACTTTCTTAAAAAGCCTACTTTTCTTTTGTACCTTTTCAGGCAATTCTTGTACGTTAACAATGGTTTCTGGTTTCTCTGAGAAATGTCTTTGTGGGAAGATAAGCTTGCTGTGGTGTTATGGACTGGCCGGGACCATAAGCCCAGTGTTATTGCCCATCATAATCATCTTAATCTCTGAGGATTGGCCAAGGGCAGAGTGGTCCAATCCAGTTCAAAATATTTTAAAAGGAAAATTCTTATACTTTCGGCCAAAATGAAATTCCCCTCAAATTTCAGTGCAACTTGCAATAGGCATTTCCTGGAAAGAAGAATAAGAACGTCATTAGAAAAATAAAAATGAAAGAGAAAAGCAATGTTTGTTGTATGGTATATTCCTTCATCACTTTTCATACTTGTATATAATATGTTCTGATTCGAATATCCTATTTATTTACAATATATAATAAATTATGTATCAGTTTTTTTTTCGAATTGTTATATAATATAATCTTCCAGTAATACTGATTTTCCCCCCTATAATAGGATAAGTGAAAACATTTGTGGAGAGTTGCACATGAGGACAGACCGACAGAGTAAAATATGAATGAAACAGAAATGTTTTGATACAATTAATTGAATCAAGTAGCTTCTCCGAATTGCAGTATGGTGCTGGGGTGTCCCCTGATTTTCTTTTTTTTTTTGGCTTCTATTAAAACCAGACATTAGTTTATCAAATAATAATTTCTCTGAACCTATTGATGCAATTGTAATTTTAAATTAAAATTCAATGCTTTAAACTTGTTTCCTTCCCCTTTTTTTCCCTTTCTTTTCTGAAACTCAAGTTCCTGACTACCTGATACAGCAATATTTAATATTATTTTTAGTATTATAAATTCAAAGTAACCTGTTGCTTCTATTATAAAGTGAAACTATTTGAGTTTTTACCCAAAAAAAACTATTTGAGTACCAGGTGGAATTAATGATTCATTGGGTAGTATGAGAAATTTGGATGCTGAGTATTTACTGCAAATACTGAACAAGATAAGTAGGTCCCAACCTCACATACCCAAATTAGTCTTTGCCACCTGTTGCCTGATTTTGACCATAGGAGTTTTTGTTTTATTTAGCCGTGTCTTTTTGGTTGGTAGTTGAGTATTAATTTCTTTCTGTCAATAATATCTAATTGCTGACTAGTTTACATAATCATCAGATAGGTCAGATGCTAAGTTTCAATTCTGAATGTCGTAATAATCAGAGAAATTTTCTCGTTTAACTTCAAGTTATGATAACAAATTGGAAGATGAACTCATCACCGGAAGGGGTGCTGTTGATTTTATTAATAATCAGAGCTCTTAATTTTTTCATTAAAGATTTTATGAAAAAAGTTGTGAAATTGATGTTCTTTTTTAAGAAAGCATCGGATCAAATCTTTTTTATTTATTTATTTTCAAGTAACATCATTTATACAATAATATGAATAATAATCTATATAAAATTTAAAATGAAACTTAATTTCACACAACTTATATTATTTATCTAAAATTTCATATTGATTAAATTATCGAAACTTAAATACAATTTATGAGACCTTAAATTTGACTATTCTTTTGTGTTATGTATCATGTATTTCAAATTTAGTTATTGTAAACCAGTTAGATTTGAAATGAGATAAATAATACAAAAGTATTTATCGGTCAAATTTAGAGTGTAACAATTTTGAATAGTAAAATCTATATATCTATATTTATATATTAACCATAATATTTTTTAATTTCTATGATAAATATCATTTTTATAATTTATTACATATTAATTTATTATTTTTTCTTCATTTATCTTTCAATATTAAATCAATTTCTAATAAAAATTTAAATTTAAATTTAAATTTTTTATCTATTATCAAAATTCATAAATATCAAATTATTCCAATATCATAAAAAGTTCCTCAAAAAACTCTCCAAATTATATTTACATTTATTTTTTTTCTCTATACTTTGCTATCATCTTCTCTAATATGAGAAATTTTCTTTTCATATATTTTTTCTACACTTTGCTAGCATCATCTCTAATATGAAAACTTTTATTTTCATATTTTTTTCTTTTTTTGTGAAATCTTACTATTTTTAACCTTTTATAACTCTTGGTAATACTTCTATTATGTAAATTCTTTTTTACAATTTATTTTACTTTTTTTATACTATTGTTGTTCCAATTTAATTATTTATTTTTGGTTTTAAATGCTTTATTTTATTGAATTTCTATTTTTTAAAAAATTTATAACTCAATTTATTCTCATAGTTTGCTAGATTTTTTATGTGTAAAAATTATAAAAACATATTTTTTTATAATTTATTCTATTAGATAAATTCTTTAATTATTTCACACATCTTTTAATAAAAAAAATAGTTACACTTTTAGAGAAAATTATAAGAGGAACGGAACTGTCAATGATGTTATTTTTTAAAATTTTTACAAATTTGTAATTGAGCTCAACAAATTTACAAATAAATCTAATAGCATTTTCTATTTCAAAATTTAAAAGTTATTTCATCTCTATCTTTATTCAATTTTATTTGAAAATTTTCTAATTTTTTATTTTCATTTAATTTAAATAAAAAAAATTATCATTATCTTCATCACATTTTAGATCCAATTTAAAATTTATAAACTCTTATTTACAATTCACTTTTTATTCTTAAGTATTTGATAAAATCCTCATTTACTTAAATATGCAAATAAATAACCCGACTTGCAACCAAGAGAAAGTGTAACTAGTTATCTAGTTGTTATATAAATAACATGCTTCCTAATCAAATTCTCTGTGCTGATAGCAAAGGATAAAAACACAAGGCAATGTTTAAAATTTAAATATAATTTTACTCATCACTATAATTAATTTGAATCCTTTACGCACTCAAAAAGTTGAGTGACCATTGCACCACAGATCTGCGTGCCTTTTTCTAATATGAAACTATGCACACACATCATTTGTCATGCAACTTCCTCCGATATAAAGCGAGTCTTGTCGAGGTTGTGACATATGATTGATTTAGTAATATATTAATATATTATTAAAATTAATTATATAATAAATTTATTTTTTAAAAATTAAATTTAATAATAATCTGATATCTATAATATACAAAAGAATTTTCCTTTTGTTAAAGACAAGTAGCTAAAAACTATTAGAGCAGCAAAACATGCTTTTTCTATTGTAGGGGTAGCCATGATGTTTGTATCTTCCGGTGTTTGTTATGAAGACACACTGTTTCTAGTCTTTTTGGTCATCCTAGTCATTCTCCTCCTCGTGTTCCGGTCCCATTTTACTGTATATTACGCGAAACACAATCACTCCTTTTTGTATTTTCTCGCGTTCTATCTCTTGGAATTAAACAGATCATTTCTCCCTCTATCTTCTTCTCTTCTTATATATTATCTTCAAATTTGGGTAAAAGCTTTCCATTTTGTTACAAAGATTGAGATGGGATTGTACTAAAATTACACGCAAGAGAAGGGGATGAAATCCACACTTAATTTGAACCTCACCCCTGTAGGTCTACACTTATACTTAAGATTTTTTTTTATAAATACAGCTATAATATAATAAAATAATAAAAAATCTTTATTTATTTAATGTTAAAAGTGAAATTGGGATGAAAAATAATATCCTCTATTTAAAAAAAAAAGAAATTAATTTTCATCACACTCTATTATTCTTTTAATAAAAAAATATACAAATAATAATTAATATGCAGTCCTTTACATATACATAAGTGAAGGAGGTTTTCTCATGCAAAATATTTTACCACAAAATGGAGCTTCAAATTCACACATCTTTCCCTATAACCAAATGTTTAAGGATAATTTTACTGTACTACCTCAATTTGAAGTAGTATGCATATGTGCTGTCCCAAATTTGTAAGACTTTTTCATAAAATTTGTAGTATTTTATATAAAATTTATAATTTTTCATAATGATATAAGTTATGAAGTATAACTATTTATGTAAATTTTGTAATTTTTTTTATAAACCTTGCAAATATAAACTGTGTGGTCGCAAAACGAAAATTTTAGAATCTTTATAAAAAATTATAAAATCTATAAAAATAAAATAAAATATAGAAGCCGTATCAATACTAATAGTCTCTATTTTAAAGTAGAATCGGACATTGAAGATTATTCAAAGGGAAAGTCATTCTCCCCACCGCTTTTGCAAAAAAATTTAGGGTAGGTTAGAAGTAGAACCAAACAGACAAATCTGTTTGAGTTGAAAAGTAACTAGGGTTAAGGAACTATGATTAGGAGCATAAAACAAAAAGACTAGGATCTATGAATAGAAGAATAATGATGTCCATAATAATGGAGTGAACGCGCAAACGGCAAGCAATGACCCGTCAATATGAGTCTATATATAATGCAATCAAAAAGCAAGTTACTGACCAAACAAACTAAGCTTTTTTGTACATAATCCCACATTAAAGGAAACCCAAATTCTTGATAATGACTCCACCTTGTCGTATTAGGGAATAATTTCAAGACATAAACAGCTAATTTACCAAAGACATGCAGAAAAGATCAGATCATAATCTGCGCAAGAAACCTCATAATCAAGCTACAAACAAAAAGTCCTCATACCAAACTCAACACTTTGTGATGTTAAAGACAGATGATAGAACATTAGGCAATATTTTAAGCAAATGGGACCTAGCAAGTCAGCAGCACAAGACTCTGGATTTTTTTTTTCAATTTTTTTAAAAATATAAATAAAAAAATTCATTGGCTTGTTTTTGGGTAGAATCTGTAGGTCTTTTGTATAATTTTTTTATATTTATTTGAAATTGACTGGAAATAAAAGGTGTCTCATTATTATTTCAGAAAAGACAGAATTCCATGTCATTGTCCAAACGTAGCTGTTGCAACCACTCAAAGGCCATTAAACACTTCAAAGCAATCCCAGCAAGTTTAATTTTTTCTTAATTGGATTATTATAAGTTTGTGGGTTCTAAAAAGTGGTCCCTAGAGAATAGATCCAAAAAATCCCAACCACTGGAAAAAGGGGGTTCCCCTCATGAAAACAAAGCCAAAATGCTTGCATTTGCTGTTATCCAAAGCTCCCTTCTAGAATGGGCACTGAGGAGATGACAAGGATGAATTAATCAGAATGATGTTGAAATATGGCATTCAAACTCCTTTGCCAATCATTCTTCACTTGCAAGCTTTTTTGGTGAATGGGATTTTGTTTTGTGGCAATTACCATGCCGCGCATGCTCCTCCTTCCTTCTTCTCCAACCCCATTTTGTATTTCTAATGCTCTCTTCGTTTCCTTTTGTAAGAAGCAATGGATGTTTTATGGTATCCACTTTTTGACGCCATTCTCATGTTTTGAGCCAAATAATTAATACATATCATGTGTCATATAAAAGTTATATTAAAAAAAATGTGAATTCAATTTATTTGCAATGTATCAATTTAAATTAAATATGTCAAGCTTCATGTAGCTTATGTAATATATAATATGAATATAACTATCTTTTTAATTAAGAAATTGATTCATGCTTTAATTAATTCATTAATTATTTTTGGCAAATATGAACCAAACATGGACCAATTCTAATCTCGAGAAAAGTCATTTCTATTTCAAATGCCTTTCTGTCAAAGAACCCACCATTATAAGCGAGAAAACGCTTAAATAGAATAGGGAAATGGTAAGAAGGAATTTGAACCCTCTTAAAATTACCGATTAGTAATCTTTTCCAATAGAACACCACTCTCTGTCGTCTATAATTATTTCTCCCACTTAACAATTCAAACAATTGATTCTTTGCCTATTTGTACTCAAGTTGGAATGGGAAGGAATGAATGCTTGGGGCAAAAAAGAATGTAGCTTGCAAAAAATCAGGTTAACTCATTTTACTTGCCATTTATAGATACAACTCTGCCACGCTATCCAAAGGCTCCGTAACTGTTATACTAAATTTGTCCATTTCATAGCCCCTCCTTCAACTGAGGAAACTAATTGAGCCTATTCTATGGTTTAGCAGGTGTGCATAATTCATTTTGGTGAGCTAAATTTTCAAATCCAGCATCATAAGAAATCATATTTCAATTCATTTGTTAATAAACTCGTGCTGCAGAATTATAACTTTAAAACTTAAATTCATTTACAAATAAATTTAACTCCACTTTTCTTTTTATGCTTCCACACAAGCTTTATTCACGAAAGGCAAGACTAGCCATGCCGTAAAACCTAAAAGGTTGCAACAGATGTTCTTTGACTAAATACCAAACTAAAACATTTGTGAAGAGATTGAAACAACTTGATTTCAACCATAACAGTAGGATGCTACAGAAGACAACAAATACAATTGGCTTCGTGCCAGAGAAACATCCAACTAGAAGACAAGAACATACAAACACAACTTTATATTACTCACCTAAACTATAAATACATAGTACGACATAAATGTTCGCAACAGGAAGAGATCACCACTTCACATTCAGAAATTAGTGCTACAATTGGTATCCATTTCACCTGAACAAAGCGATCAACCAAGCCTTATCTTCAATTTTCCTTCCTGTTACTATAAGTCATGCAGTTAACTGGGAAAAGCTTCGTATATGATGGTTCAGCCTAACCCCACAGAGCAAACACAAATTCTGGCGCTTTGAACTGCTGAAACAGGCTCAAAACTCCTCGGAGAACAACAGTAACTAGTTCCCAGAGTCACAGAACTCCTCAGAATCACCACCATTGATGTTACGACGGTAAGAACTAATAAGTAATGCTACACAACTTTATAACTACACATCCTCCCTATAAAGGAAGGGAAAAAGAGAAATGAAATATAAAGGAGGACCCCCCCCCAAAAAAAAAAGGTAGAAAGAAAAGACTACTTTCACAACTATTTTTACCACTGTACGGATGGCACAAATTTCAGTTAGATTGGCCCTATCTGTTTTAAAGCAGGCAGAACCAATCTGACTCATTGTACTGAGCACAGCTTTAAAGAAAGTTGTGAATGGTTATAATGATAGTAGGCAGCAACACTCCAGTGAAAATGTTAAAATTTTGTTATGTATGGCCTCCTATAGTAAGGTTAAGTAGTATATTATTAGTTAGTGGGATTCACAAAGTTCTTTATCTCCTCCATGAGGCAGTAGAAATGGTCATTGTTGGGCAAGAAGTAGAAACCAATTGTAGCCTCCCTTAGGTAAAGAGCCTTAACATCATGGCCAGAATTCTTCAGACCTTCCACATATGCCAATTGCCAATCTTGGAGAAGATCCAAACCAGCCACACAAACTAAACTTTTGGGGAATTTGTGTCCTGCAAGACTTTTACCCCTAGGACCAAATGGATTACAAGCTGGATGATCTCTATCTTCTCCTTCAGGCAGAAATGCTCTCCAGTACCAGTCTCTATCTTGCAACCTCACAAAGTACTTACCATCCAATCTCATCTCTGATTCTGTTCTCTTCTCACCACCAAACAAAGGATGAAGAAG
Organism: Sindora glabra; assembly: GCA_020226215.1. Taxonomy (NCBI): domain Eukaryota; kingdom Viridiplantae; phylum Streptophyta; class Magnoliopsida; order Fabales; family Fabaceae; genus Sindora; species Sindora glabra. The sequence goes on along the minus strand of CM035228.1, from coordinate 7,993,499 downwards.
AATGTTCCCCAATATCTCAATATCTGCCTCAGCTGCCCTGACCGCCACATGGTGGACAATATTACCGCCAGAACTATCACCAGCCAAGTATACATGTACTTTTGAGTCCTTTCCACTTTGAAGCCATGGTCTTGATTTAACCCATTTCAGTGCAGCCCAGCCATCATCATATGCACATGGATACCGATATTCCGGAGATCGCCGGTAATTTACAGAAACTACCACAGCCTTACAGATGTTTACCAGGCGCCTGCAAAAGGTATCATAGATGGCACTGTTAGCAGAAGAATGAGAGAAGCTTCCGCCATGAAAGAAGATTATTACAGGAACAATCTCAGTAGTGCTCAAGGGCCTTTCGAGCTCTTTAAGGCCCCATTGAGCCTCATTCTCGGGAGCCGGTTGATAAACTCGGTTGAAGAGGCCAGTGCTTCGATCAACGTGGTCGAAAGAGAACACACCGTTAACCGGAATTGCATTGGGAGAGACTTTCCGATCAAGAAACTCTGCCAACTCTCTATTAAACGTTCCATCAGCACGTCGAAGGAAAGTATAAGCTAGCTTGAAATTGGAGATTAGAACCCAAGTATTGAGTGGGACAACACTCTACAAAAGGAAGGAAATTTGAAGAAATTAGAACTCATATCGATACGAAAACTTAATTATACACCGCAAATTTATCATATGAATCCAAGTTGTAAGAGAAAGTGCAACTCCCTAGCAACTTACTTTGCTAAAGGTACATCGGTCAGGCCCTCCCCTCGCCAAAAACAGAAAATTATCGAAAAAGAGGAATGAAGAATTCGTGCACAAAGAAAAAGGCAGCTAAATGGGTTTATGCCAAAATAAACCTAAAAACTATTCAAAGAAGGACAAAAAGATTTAACTCGTCGCACCTAATCAAGCTCGAATTTTTCAACTTACCAGAACAAGAAACCTGATGCCTACATGGAAGAAATGAAGTGCAAGACAAATCAAACTGACCCACAAAGTATGTCGTCCTGTACTCTCATTATTAACCAAACGACTAACACAATGGAGGGAAAAATCCCAGTATCTCACGGATGGCCCAAAAAAACAATCCAGTCCTTGCAATTCTAATTAAAAATTAGACCTTTATCCTCAAGCTCAGCCCCAAATCAAGAAGACCTTAGATCACATAATTAGAAAGGAGAATGAGTGAAAAAAATAGCAAGCAATAAACCAAAACATATTGTCAGCTTCCAAAGATACGCCAAATGATAGTGAACATAGGATAATCAGGATATGAAAAAAGTACCCTGGATTCATGGAGGTTGACTTCATTACTACCAGCCATTTTTCTCTTTTCTCTCCCTGTCTCACAAAATAATCAAACGAGAAACTCCAGCAGACGCTTAAAACCCAACAGCGATCTTCACAGGAAGTACCCCTTTTTGCCGCCTCATGATAGACTCTTTAAAGACAGGATGACAAAAAGACGGCCCTTCAAAATGATGTGATGAGAGGAACCAGATGACTCTGAAGGGTACCTCTTTCTCACTCTTTACTATTGGATGAACGGGGCTTTCTGTACCCTCTGTGATTGATTCCTGATTTTGTGGCCGCTGAAGATGAAGATACAATTTTATGTGAAACAAAAGAGAAGATGAGAAGCACCAAGATGAAGAAAGATCACAGATTTACAGAGAAAATGAACTCTAGAGAGAGAAATATAGACGGAGAGGGAGAGAAGTGGGAGAAGCTTAAGAAGATGGAGTGGAGAGAGAGAGAGAGAGAGAGAGTCAAACAGAAAGGAACGAGGAGGATGGACGGAGACGAGAGAGACGACAAAGCGGGTAGCCGAATTAAACTGTTTATGTGGGTCCTACCATTTCATATTTATTTATTCGTATTTAGTGGATAGTAGATTACAAATTTACCTCCTTTTAACTTTGTCTGTCGTGTCGTGCCATTTATCTCCTTAAAATTTTCATATTTGGCTATTTCCCATTCCTGAGCTAGAAAGTGTGGAAATAGCAAAGAGTGGTGGCAACTGCTAAGTGTTTGTTTAGTGGAGGGGTTTAAATTTAAATTTATAATTAATTCTAAAGGTCCATAATTTCATCGTACCATTCTTTTCATGGGGGGTTCTTCCGTGATCTGTTTAAAAAAAATAAAGATATAATTTTTTGTATTTTTTTAACAAAATTTCTGTAATTTTTTTATAGAAGTCCTAACTATTTTTCATTATTGTTTCAATTAAAATTTTTTATAAAAAATTATAAAATTTTATATAAAAGTTGTAAGCCCGTACTAAAAATACTTGTAAAATTTTGTTGCAAATTCCCTCCAAGCAGTATGGATGCACAATGTTGGTTAATTTTTGAAAACTTACTCCAAATGAATACAATAGTGAATAACACGATATTATATATATTAAAAATAAGATTTAAAATTAAATTTTAAATATAAATTAAAAATTATTATTAAATATAATATAAAAATAAAATTATAAAATTTAATTTAATATATATAAATAATTTAAAATTTCAATTTCAATTTCAATTTAAATATTTGTAGCATTATTGAGATGAATATCTTCTAATTAGACAATGATAGAGTACACACGAGATCGGCTGAACACTTACATGCTGAAGTTTAACCTTGTTAAAAATAAACAAGTTAAAACTTAAACTCATTATATTTAAATAATTTAAATTTGAATCTAAACTTAAGTTAAATGTAAATTTAAATAAGCATATACAAAGAAAAGAAGCAACGCCAGTTTATTTAGGGAGATACTGATCATTCTAGGAAGACACACTAGATATCTTGGAATACTATTTGTTTGCCTAAAGATAGTGGAAGGCTAGGATTCAGACACCTATTTGAAATGAATAGCACTTTTTTACTAAAGTTGGGTTGGAATCTCATATCCAATCCTCATAGTTTATGGAGCCAAGTATTGAGAAATAAATACTAGCAAACTCCTGATCTTAATAAGTCGTTGCTATTTAGAAGCAATGCTTCGTGATTGTGGAAGGAGCTAGGAAAACTTTAGCATCTTATCACTAATTCCACTCGATGGGAAGTTGGCGATGACAAGAATGTTTATTTTTGGACGTCTAATTGATTAGAGGACACATGCCCCCTCCTAGAACTGGCCAACAATCTAATACGAAGTAACCTATTCCAAGTAAAGGTAGTGAACTTTGTTGACAATCTCGGCCATTGGGATTTTCCTAAACTACAATCTCTTCTTCCAGCTATTGTCCTCCACCGCTTACAGGCTGTTCTCCCCTTATGCATATTTGATGGCCCTAACTACTTAGTTTGGAATGGTGATCAGAGTGGTAAATTCTTTATCAAATTTGCTTATGCAGTTATCACCAACCATGCTTCATTAACCTCCTCGCCCCTTTGGAAGTTAATATGGTCCTGGCCAGGACCAAATAGAATTCGGATCTTTCTTTGGCAAGCTGCTCTTGATAGGCTCCCTACTAATGCTACAAGGGCTAAGTGGGCTGGTGGCACTACCCTTTGTCAACAGTGTGGATTAAAAATAGAAATAACTTTACATATTCTTCGAGATTGCTCTATGGGGTACACAATATGGAAAAAAGTCCTAAACCTTGTAGATTATCAAAACTTCGTCTCAGGAGCTAAACAAGCGCAGCGAAATAAATCGATCCCAGCCAACAGATTCATGTAAAATGTTAAATTAGAATAAGGATTCATTCAACACCTTTAATGATGACTCAAGAACTCAATTGTTAATCATCTCTTCAGCTTCTTTTTTACCGAAGACTCCGAGGTATCCACACGAACTCATGAATCACCGATGAACATCCACATGAACACCGGTTAGAATTGTTCTCTTTTGTCTTGTAGTGCTAGGTATGCATCTTCAAGAGTTTTTGGTCAAGGAGAGGTGTTAGGGTTTTTTATACTTGGGATGTGTGAATAATGATCCTATTATAGTCCAACAAACCTATTTAAATAGGTACATAGAAAACCTTAACTAATTGAGCTTTGTCTCATGCATAATTATGGGCTTATTATTAGGCCTTATAATTATAATATGAAATTCTTAAATATTAAGCCTAACTAATTTAGTCCATTAATTCCAAATCCACTAGACTCTAAGTGTGCGACCCTACAGACTCTTATTATATTGGCAATGATAATTAATCATATTAATGATCATAAATAATGAGTAGTGTCTAACAACACATCATTATTACTTAATTAATGAGAAAGTTAGTAATTTAACTAAACCTTTACACGTGATCATCATCTTTGTCCTTTTATCCTAAACATCTACATTAAGTGCGAGACACGAACCATGTCATTCCCATGTAGCCCAATCTTGAGGTTTATTAATCTGTACGTAAGCTAACTGAAACAAATGTAATTGACATTCCATGTCAATTCATCTGAGCATGGCCATGCATTTTCTTAACTTTACTTAATCAAGGAACTCACAAATGTTACTCCTATTATATAGAAGGGACAAATTCCATCTTGATCACACAAACCTTTTCGCATGATATATGACATATCCAATAACTACCCTTACATTCACTCAATCATGAGTAACGTAGAATAGTATCAAAATATGAAATTCATATGTAAGGAACCTTGGTGATCTCAGGTCAAATGACCATATTAATAATGATCACTAAAAATTACTCATGAAACTCATATAACGATCCATATAGTGTTCTTAGGATGGGCCGGTTTAGTATATAAATTCTTTAACTTGTACTCATGTATAAACTTAATATCTCATATAAGTTACAACATATGCTAGTCTTAACATATCAAAGCAACCTAATCCATAATGATATATAACTAAGGACATTTAGGGCTACAATTATTCTAAGGTTATTATCATAATTAAATATATTATGCAAATAATATATATAAATATAATAATTAGAATTGCCATTAAAATAACACGATTCAAATTTACAATCATCAATATGATTAGTTTTAGGGCATATACACTAACAGTACATAATATGGAAAAAAGTCCTAAACCTTTCAGATTATCAAAACTTCTTCTCGGTTGATTTGGGTACTTAGATGCATAAATGTCTGAAACCAAATTATGATGGCATTCTTAGTTCACATTGGCATATTATGTTCGGAGTTACCTACTGGCTCCTCTAGGTTTGGAGAAATAAGAGATTATTTGAAGATGTTCCCCACCGACCGACTAACTCTTCTCTTTTAATCTATAGATGGACACATGATATTATTAATACAAATTCAACATAGCATGGAGCTTCCCTAATTGTTCAATATCGAATAGTAAATATTCGATGGATACCACCACTAGATGACTAGATCAAACTCAATACTGATGGTAATTGGAAAAAGAAGGTTGACAAAACTGGATGTGGAGGCTTATTAAAGAATTCTGATGGATAATGGTTAGGAGGGTTTATATTTAATATTAGAACCTATCATTCGTTCATTGCTGAATCATGGGGCATCCTCACAGGTTTGAAATTTGCCTAGAGTAAAGGATACAGAAAAGTCCTATGCAAAATTGACTCCCTAATTATAGTTAATATCCTTAATGCAAAGGAATATCACCACAAACATCAGCTTCATTTAATTAGAAGAATTCTAAGATGGCGTGATCAAAACTGGGATATCTTTTTCACACACCAATATAGAGAGGGCAACCAATGTGCAGATTGACTGGCAGAACACAGCTTTAAATTTAGCCCGGGATTTCACAAGATTGCTTCTATTCATGCAAATCTTTCTATGCTACTCCTATATGATATTGTAAGGGCTACTGTGTCCTATGCTGTTCTTCTTTAGTCCTGTTTTCTTTTCTCTTTTCTTTGGGCTAATGCCCCATTTTGTTATAAAAAAAATTAAACATATACAAAATTACTTTAAAGTATGTTATTTATCTTAAATTTCTTGTCCCACTTGGATTAATTAAATTTGAATTCGAATTTGTAATGATAATTTTATTTAAATGGTTTGTTATTCCATTCAAATTTGAATATACAAAAAGCTATTTTTCACAAATTAACTACATATCTAATTTGTTGATCTTATTTTACTTATTAATATAATTTTTTCAGCAATCATCTAATCTATAAAAATTATTTAGACAATAATCACTTAATACTAATAATTATATTTAGGCTTCATTTCGCATAAATAACTAATAAATTAGCTAACAGCTGATAACTTAACTGCTAGTTGATAGCTAATAAGTTAATTGAAATATTTAGCAAAATTAACTATTAAACTAATAGAAGTATATTTATAATTTCAAAATAACATAAAAAGATATATTAACAGAAATAAATTTATAATTAAAAAAATTCATATTTGTTTAAAAATTAAATTATATTAACGTAATTAAAAAATTTAAAATGAAAATATAATTATTATTAAAATTATATTTTATAAACTTATATATATTTACTTACATAATTTTATTTTATTATTTATAATAAAATTATAATTACTTAAAATATAATTAATTATATTTTATGATATTATTTATTTAGATATATGTTTTTATATCTTTATAATTTAAAATTAGAATATAATTATGTTAAAATTAGATTAATTATATTTTATAAAAATATTTAAATTTATATTATAAAGGACATTGGTTGTAAATTAATAAGAAAAATAAGGATAGATTTAAAAAAATTAAAGATGTAATAACTTATAAGTTATAAACTGTTTCAGGTAACTTATTAAATTAGAACTTATTTTTTTCAATAAAATAGTATGAAAAGTACTCTTAAAGACTAATTTATAACTTATTAGTCAAGTTAATAAGTGATAAGTTAACTTATTTATTATGTGAAATAGAGTCTCAGCACAAAATAACAATTACTAAAAAGTTAATTACTTTAACCAAAGCATCATTTTTTTATGTAAGTCTAATAATTATCAATATGATTAAATTTTTAAATATTATATTATTTATATATGATATAGAAATAAAAATAAATATTTTTATTATTAAACTTGTGAAATGTTCCAATCAAATAATATAAAGTTTAAATTCAACTCACATGTCAATCAAGTTAGGATTGTTTAAGCACAGCTTATTTAAAAATTAAATTCAAATCCAAATTTTTGTAAATCAATTGTGAGCTACTCACAAAGAGCTCCACTTATTTGCATTTTTAATTGTAAATGAAAACCTCACAGGCTAGCTTTTTATCGAGATTTTATCCTATAAATTTTCTAAAATAATTTTATCTTCATTAAAATGAAGTCCTAAGCAGTATTTTTATCATAAAATGAATCAATACGTATTTAATTATATTATAAATTGATTTTCAACCCTACTATACTAAACATCAACGTTATTTAAATAATTTCACTCATTTATTTACATCTGTATACGTGATTGGCATATACATCTGAAGTTCATGCACATGTGAGAGTTGGAAGATGGCCGTGCGGTGAACCAATGATTCTAATATGTTGATATTAAAAAAGTCAATCAATTTTATTTATATATAATATATTCTTTTCTAGTTAATTTCATCTTTCATGCATGACATATTTTGTTTTAAATTAGGGAATTAGAATATGGCATTTTTATTTTAAGATTAATTTCAAATAAATTAGGCTTTTTTTTCCAAGAAATAAATTTGACAAGATGTAAGAAGTTGGTAGAGGACAAATAATACAGGTTATAGTTTTTCCATGTTGAAGAAATGTAGACAAGAGCCACCTAATCAATGTAAGTGCACCCTTTGGCCCTTCAAGTCTCCCTTTATGGAAGGAAAAATAAAATAAAATCAGCAACCCTACGTCTACAGATGCTATCATTTGAGAAAACGATGGAATTTGAGAAAAAATATTTATTAAAAAGAAAATTATTTTTTAAATTCTTCATAATTAATATTAAATAAATAAAATATTTTTTACTTAATATTTTATAAAAAATATTTCTCATCAAGAGAAATGGAGCCTAAACAAAAATTCTTGATCTAACTAATTAACCAACTATACTCACCGCTGCCCTCTAATTAGATAAAACTTCAGGGGTCATGTGAGCTGCATTCCACCAACCAGCTTATACCTTTTGATGAAGGGTTAGTCATTTTAGTTGGATTTAAATAAAAATTGTCTAGTTGTTTTAAATTTTAAAATTATATATTTTTAATGCAGCATATATATATCTATTATCTTTTCTTAAAAATAATATAAAATTATACATATTATTATAAATATTCTCATTAATTTTAAAATTTTATTTCATTAAAATATTAAAATATATTTTTCTGTTGATTCTAAGTTCACTGTTCAATAAGGTGAGATTTTAATTGAATTGTTTATTAAATTTAACAAAACACCATTTGAGGAATTAATAAATACTTATAGTGAAACCATCAGACGTAGTATGCGGTAGTACTGCTCATTGTTAATGTGAAAATTTGTTACAAGCAAATTACATAGAAAAATAGAGTTGAATGAAATATTATATATAGGATATATATATATATATATATCAAATAATAACATTATTTATATATAAGGGTGAGATGAATAAATAATAAATATCAAATTTCATGTTAATAAATTATAATTAAAATATAAAATTACGTAAATTCTTTGACTGATCATATTAATTTTATTTTTTTTAATCCTAAACATAAAATTTGAAAGCTAAGATTGACATAATCTAATTAATATATATAATCTGTAATATTGGAAAGGGGTTTCATCCCCAGTATAATTTTCAATCATCTATACTTTATTTTTTTATTTTCGTTATTATCGTTTGTTTTGTGGATTGTAAGTAGAGGGACTGACAAATGACTTGCTGTTTACAAGTTGTGTATAGATGCTATGTTGATGGCTATTGGGAAGATTTTTTTTTTTTTTCCATTTTAGCCTTGTGTTGTAAAAAATGTGAGGAGGCAAAGCTTTCATCATCTACAAACAATTGATTGAAAAAATGTGGAATTTTTTGGCATCAAAGTGTAAATTTATAATTGACCAACTGATTTTTTTTACAGTTTAGTCCTCATAATTTTAAATATCAATTGTGTGTTGGATTTTCATCAAACTTATTTAATTGATTCAAGCTTTACCTATTTATTGGTTGAGAAGAAATTTGGAGAGAAAAATGTCAGTGAGGAGAAGAAAATGAATGATGAAAGGGATTTTTTTTGTTTTTGAATGATGAAGTGAAATTAGAAAAGGTAAAATTTAGAATAGAAATTTACCATAGTTCATATGACTTTTTTCTCTCTAATTATAAAGAGAATATGAGAGAAAAAAGGTAACAAAAAGAATTGATAAATTATTTTTTCAATTTTATCCTCATTGTATATTTAATATAATTTATTTTATTAATTTTAGCAATAACTAATAATTATTCTTTTTAATATATAGTAGTTTTTTAATTTAGCAATGTTATTATTTGGTTTTATCTAATTTGGGTTATTCCTTTCACTAATACTCGTTATTTTTAATAAGAAATATCACCTACTTTATTAATTTAATTCGTATATAATTATTATTTTTAAAATATTATTATTTGTGTCTAAAGACTCTTTTGTAAAAGATGTCACAATGTTTTAATAATGGAAAACGGATTAATATTGGTGCAAGATTTTTTATTAAACATGATTACAATTTTTTATTATTATTATTATTATTATTATTTGAATGCATTATTTTTTTTTCTCATTTTTCTGTTCAATTAAACAAGGAAAAACTATTTCTCTTTTATTTTTTCTTTATTTTCATTTTAACTTAAAAAATATTTCTTTCTATTTTCTTTTTTTCATTTCTTTATTTTTTATATTTTTCTGCATCCAAAGTAAGATTTATTCTCACAGCGTACGTACATTTTGAAAATCTATTCAGTTGTATTATATTGTGAAATTTGAGGATTGCATTTATTTATGTTTTGGTTTTGATAAATAAATTATTTTAATATTTGGATTGAGTAATTTCTAAAATTTAAAAAGTAATTTTTATTAATTAACATATAAAAATAATGATGCTAAAATTTAAAATAATATAATAAAATTAAAATATTTCCATATATCTTATAACGTGACATATTTATTGAAGGTCACACCAGATTTATTTCAACAACCTGTTAGGAAAAAAAATAATTAAAAAATTACTAATTGCATGATTGCCCCGAATAAATTTTACAAAACTTAAAATAAAATTCAAGATTGAAGTAAATTGCATATAAAGGCTCCATTTTTTACAAATAGATGATAAGTTATTTGATAACTGATAAATTAGCTGATAACTAATAATTGATAATTAATAAGCTAACCAAAGTGTTTCATAAAATTAGTTGTTCAACTATCTGAAATTGTAAAATAATAGGAAATGGCATATTAATAGAAATACATATATAATTAAAATTATTTATATTTATCTAAAAATTAAATTATATTAACATAATTAAAAATTTTAAAATAAAAGTATAATTTTTAATATTTAATTAATTATATTTTATAAATTTATATATTTATTTACTTCTATAATTTTTATTTTATTATTTATTATAAAATTATAATTATTTAAAATATAATTAATTATATTTTATAAAAATTATTTTAATTTATATTAAATAATATGTGAATTGTAAATTAATTAAAAGAATAAGGATAAATTTGAAAAAAAATTTAAAAAGTAGTAAATTATAAGAGGTAACTTATTAAATTAAAACTTATAAACTATTTAAAATAATTTATAAGTTAGTGCAAAAAACACATTTAGAGGTTAACTTATAATTTAACAGCTGTCAATAAGTTATAAGTTAATTTATTTGTTATGCGAAATAAAGCCGAAATATAAGACATAAAATTCAAATCCAAATTTGTCTCATGCAAAAAAAAATATAAATTAGTCATGTCATAGATATTTGACATTAAGATTATATTTTCCATAACAAATAAGTTATTTAATAACTTATTAATTAGGTTAATAAGTTATAAATTAACTTTAATTTATTAAAAAATATATATTTTGATTTAATAAATTATTTTAATAGCTTATAAGGTAATATCTCTTTAAATTTTTTTCAAATCTATTCTTACTCTTTTGATTAATTTACAATTCAAGTCATTCACAATGTAATGTCATAAAATATAATTAGTTATATTTTAATTAATTATATTTTAGTTATAATAAAATAAAAATTATTTATATATTTTTATTTTGAACATGTTAATTATATTAATATAATTTAATTTTTTAAAAATATAAATTATTTTAATTTATATATTTATTTCTATTAATATATCTTTTTTATATTATTTTATAATTTTAACTAATTTAATAATTAATTTATAAAATACTTTTTATATAATTAATTAACTTATTAATTATAAACTAATTTTTTGCTATTAAATAGTTTATTGATTACTTATACAAAATAAAGCCTAAGATAACTATTGGATCTCTATGAAAAACAAAAACATATGAAACGAAAACCAAAAAAAAAAAAAGGAATGAAGTTGAAAGTATATTGTTTTAGTGTTTGGTTTGGATGCTATGAAAAATTAGAAATGGAAAGAAAAAAATTAAAAATGTATTTTGGAAATCAATAAAAAAATTTCTTATTGAATGCAGAAAAGAGAATTTGGCTTCTCTAAAGAGTGTAAAATATATTTTAAAAAATAAAATAAATAATTACAATTATTGATAAAAAATTAAAAATTGATCATTTGATAAATAAAAAATTATCAAAAAATTAATTTTTTTAATTTAAAATTATTTATCTCTTGATATTTTCACCAATAATTATAATTATTTATTTTACCCTCTAAAGTATATCTTATACTTTATAAAAGTCAAATCAAAGATTGATAATTTGATAAAGTGTTGATAAATAACAAATCAAAGAAAATCACCCACAATTATGATTATTCATAATTATTAATAACTTTTAGAGTGTATCTTATACTTTTGGAAGCCAAATTCACAAAAAAAGTAGAAAATTTTATAATTTTCTAGTATTTAGTTTGGATGCTATGAAAAATTAGAAGTGGAAAAAAATTCAAAAAGTATTTTGGAAATCAATAAAAAAATTTCTCACTGAGTGTGGAAAAGAGAATTTGGCTTCTCTAAATAGTGCAAAATATATTTTAAAAAATAAAGTGAATAATTACAATTATTGATAAAAAATTAAAAATTGATCATTTGATAAATAATAAATTATCAAAAATAATTTTTTAATTTTAAATTATTTATCTCTTGATATTTTCACCAATAATTATGATTATTTATTTTACTCTCTAAAGTATATCTTATACTTTATAAGAGTAAAATCAAAAATTGATAATTTGATAAAGTGTTGATAAATAACAAAACAAAGAAAATTATCCACAGTTATGATTATTTATAATTATTAGTAGCTTTCAGAGTGTATCTTATACTTTTTGGGAGCCAAATCCACAAAAAAAAGGTAGAAAATTTTATAATTTTAAAATCACCCTTTGTAAAATTTATTAAATAACTTTATTGACTTTGGAATAATTTTGTAATTTAATAAATTATTATTTTATACCTTTTATATTTCAAGCGAATTAAATAAAAAATGTTTTTATCATTTTTATGTATATTTTATACATTCAAATAATAAATGAAAAAAATTCATATATTTTCGTTTTAATTATTGCCCATACTTTTTTCTTGCCACAATCGGGATAATGTTTGTATAACAAAAATTAACAAAGGATGCTAATAACTAGATGAAGTTAATTTAAATTAGTTTAATTACGTGTGTTATTGAATGAAAAATAAGTTACATGTAGATGTAAATAACACATATAATTACTCACACACCACACGCTCAGCCATGTTAAGCTTTGCCGACTTAGCATGCACTAACATTAAACAAAAGCAAGTTGTGTAACAAAGTTCATCGCAAGAGATTATCATTGAAAATGGCCAACTATAATTTATTAAAGTGTAAAAAATTTCCGCAAATTTTAATCTAATTCTGCAGCCTGCTCTGCAGAATTGGCTAACACGAGAAATCATTTAGCAGTTCAGGAAGAGTGCAAATGAGCTGGGCGTGCGTTTTGATGCCCGAACTTATTTGAAGAAATTAATTAACAAGATTGGGTTCAAGGCGTTTAATTGGTAAAATCTTTTTCAAATTTTCATAAATATTATAAGATAATGTAAAATTTTCATATTTAAAAATATTTTTGATCTAATATTTCCCTACAATATTTCCATGGAAGAAATGAGTATTATATATTTTCATGATATGAGAATATTTAATTACTATATACAAAAATTGTTTTATCCACTTCACTACTCATTATAATCAAGCATCGCCCTTCATTATTTATCATAATAATCACTGTTGATTATCATTTATTACTTATAACTACTGCTAACTACTACTCATTTTTTATAATTATTGTTAGCTATCACATATAATTAATGACTACCATTTACTATTATTCACTACCAATAACCACTATCTATTATCGATAACCATCATTAATCATTATCGAGAGAAATTCTACGGCACCCCGGGGGGTTTCAAACCCGAGGTGACGTGGTACATTGTAAGCCGTCGGATGAAATTACAAAATCTCATTCAATGACTTCTGGGGGTGCCACGTCACCCCGGGTTTGAAACCACCCGGGGTGCCGTAATGTTCCCCTATTATCGATTGTTGATAACCATTATCAACTGCCACTTACTACTGATAACAGTTGGTTTTTACTGCTCATCATTGGTTATCATTTTCTACTATTATTCATTGTTGATAACTATAGTCAACTATTACCCATTATTAGTAACCATCACCAACCACTTTCTATCATCAATTACTACTAATTGTTAGTAACTATTATTAATTACTACCTATTACTAGCGACTACCATTCACTACTACTTATCATTAGTTACTACTATTTACTATCATCCATTATTAATAACCATAGTCAGCCACCATTCATTTTCAATTACCACTACCACTCATTGCTTATTGTTAACGATCATTGCCGATCGTTGTTAATCTCCGATGATCATCATCGACCACCACTATTATTAGTAATTGTCGTCTACCATTATTACCATTATCACTGTTAACTATTGTTAATCATTACACATCACTAGTAGCCATTTAAATTTTAATAAGATTTTTTCTGTAATCAAATAATTTTTAAAAAAATATTTAAAATAATTAAAATTTAATATTATAACATTCTTAAAAATATTTTTTAATTGAATCAAATATAAGAATATTATATTTTCAAGAATTAGATTCATAAGAATCACATTTCAACGGATATTAAGATTATTAGAATGTTTAGTTTTGCAAATCAAAAGCCACCCAAGTTCAAACTTTAAATAATTTCAACTTAACGTTTTATTTCTTTTAATGAAAAATATCCTCTATAAAATTACTAAAGTGAGGGAAGAATTTTATTTATTTAATATTAAATATAAAAATTTTAAAAAATAATTTCTTCTATTTCAAAAAAAAAAATACTTTTCTTAACTATCATAACTTTAATATTATTTTTTTTAACCATAGATACAAGTGGTACATTATTTTTCATTAACATATACACAAATAATATTCTCTTATAAATAATACCTTTTGGCAAGCCAAATGGAGTCTAAGTTTGAATTTGATTTAAATATGAGCAAAAATGAAATTAAACAAATTTTTTCAAATAATATTTTATTTAATCCAAAATTTTCATCAATTTTAGAATATTTGAATTCAAAATTGTAATAAGTATGAATCTAGATTAGACAAATTTATATAATCCTTATTTAAATAGTTTATTATTTTTTAAAATTTAAACATATACAAACTTATTTTTCATGAATAATTTTGATGCTAGACTTTTTTATTTTATTTTATTTGTCAATATAAAATTTTATACAACCATCAAATTTATGAAAAAAAATTACACAACCATCTTAGAATATCAAGAATCATGCTTTATAAAAATTAATAAATACTAAAAAATTAATTATTTCAAGTGTATCATTATACTTCTTAAGATTTTTGCACAACTTCAATAATTACTAATATAATTAAATTTTTTATGCATTATAAATCCTAAAATTAAAAAGAGAATTATTATTAAGTTCATCTGGACTTATAAGAAATTTAAACCAAAAAATGTAAACTATTTGCTTTGCTTGTATATTAATTAAACTAACCTATTTTAATTTAACTCATTTAAAATTGATCTTAAACAAATTTTGTAGGGACTAATTTGGATTTGCTTGAAAGAGTTGTTTACATTTCTAAATATAATAGTATTTAATATTATTTTTTAATTTTCTTACTTGACCATCTTGTGTTTAAAATTAGGAGTGTCTGATTTATGAAATATTTTTTTATATTTTTAAGAATATTTCATCAAAATATTACATTCTCATATTTGATTCAAAATTTTAAAAAATTAATTTGAGAATTTAATATTTTCAAAAATATTTTAAAATCCACCTTTCCTCTCAAATATTCCTAAAAGGGTGGGTATCTTAAATTTCTGTGAAATGAAAATATTGATATTAAAATAAAAAATAATTTTACCTTTATATTTTATTAAGAGGTTTCTATAATGTAAATTAATCTTGCATGTTGTGTAAAATAATAATAAGCCTGTGATTCTTGATATCTATCATCTATTTCCATTAATAAAATAAAGTCATTAAAAGGAAAAAAATTCCTTAAAAGCTCTGTGTTAATTGTGTTATTAATTTTATATTATTTTATGAGATTTTTATAAAAAAAATTATATACAAATTATAAATGTAATTTTTTATATTAAATCTCAAAATTTTTATAAATAATATAAATTCATTTAAATTTTACATGCAATAAATATATGAAAAGTAAAAAAATCTATTATTTAAAATTGTATAAAAAAATCCTCAATAATTTTTCATTTTTATATAGAACTATAACTTTAAATGAAAAAGTTAATAACATTATTTTTTTGGCAAAACTCGTAAAAGTGCAAATTGATATGTACTCTCATAATTTTTTAATTATTTTTATGCATTATTTTATTAAAAATTATAATTTTATATGAAAGAAAATATAAAGATTTTTTATACAAAATGAATTATAAGAGTTTAATTTAATTTTTGTATTCTTGTTAAGAATGTTAATTTGTATTCATGTGTTGAATTAGTATCATATCAAATAATAGTAATACATCAAATAAGCTTAATTTGGATTTGAAATAAATAATAGTATATTGTATCGAACTAACCTTTTTATCAAATATGTTAAGATATGTTAATTCATCTAATCCATTTAATAATTTTAGTTAAAATATAAAGGAATTTTGATTGAAATTAGGATTATTGCTCCAATGATTTGAATTTTAGATTGTGAAAGTGAATTGAGAAAGGTAGCAACTATAAACTTGCAAGGTGTTTGTAGAATGCTTAGTTAGTTTTTGTTCATAACATAAGTATAGCTTTGTTAAAAATTATATTGTAATACAAATTATATTATTGTAGATAAAAATTAGTTAATCCTATTTATCAAATATCAAGAAATCCTATAACTATTTTAGGATGAAATCATTCAATAAAATTCTATTGAATTAATATAGATTATTTCAAAGTATGAATTAATTAATTATATTAAAATTTTATAATTTTTAATAGTTTTAATATTTTGTATATTAAATTATTTATCATGTTTCAATTGAAAATAATTTAATTTATTAATTTACTAAGTGATTGAAAGTCTATATTTTAATAATTTTATTTAAAATTATAGCTTCTTATAATGAAAAAATGGATAGGATTATTTTTGAAAAATTAATAGGATTATTAATAATATTAAGTATGAACTAAATATAAGAATATTATATTTTAAGAAATGTGATTTTTTAGGGTTAATTTTTTATGAATATAAGATTTTACAAACTAAACTTCTCTCAAAATATTTTGTAAGCGTGTGTATATGTTTAACAACTTAATACAATAGTTTTGTTTGGTAAATGACATTTCGAATAGTTTTTTAGCTTATTTGAATAAATTTTGATTGATTGATTAATTTTTAGCTGAACTAGTTGTTTGGTGGGTAACTATTTGAAATAATTGTTGTCCTTCAATCAACATTTTCAAATGTTGTTTTTAAATAACAAAATTACCCCCATCTCTCTCCATCTCTACGTAGCCATCGGAAACCTTTCTTTCCATCAAATCTTAAAAGCTTTGTCTACCATAAACATCTTTTTTTTCATGTTTTATGAGTTTATATTTTTTAAAAAATTAATAATTAAAAATATTATATTAATTTAATTTTAAAGAAATATTTAATATGCAATAATTTATAATGATATATTATTTATTAAAAATTAATTTATTAAACAATATATAATCTAAAATGTTAAAAATAAAAGATCACTTAAGTAATTCATAAAATATATTCATATCCTTATTTGTCATTATTTATTATTTTACATACAAATAGTTAATTATAAACAGTTAATTTTATTAAATATTTTTTTCAAATAGTTAATAGTTAATACAATCAATTGGTCAAATCAGTTAACATAATCAGTTAGTAATTAATAATTAATTAAATTAATTAACTGTTATAACTATTAACTAATTATCAAATAAAGTTAATAATTTTTTAACATGTATAATTAATAACTTGACACAATGACATACCTTTTGCTATAAAAAAATATAACAAATCATCATTAAATAATCAAATAAATTAATCAAATTATTTAATTATTACAATCATCAATTAATTATTAAATAAGGTAAATATTTTTTTAACATGTATAGTTAATAACTCGACAGATTGACATCCCTTTTGCTGCGAAAAAAAACCTAACGCTTCGCCATAAAATATTGCTTTTAAAGGAATTGAAGAAGAGAGAGATGTTCTTTACCTTTCACCCAAAAAGTACATTTCACTGGTGGATCTGGAAGTAGCAAAAAAGGGTCTGGCAATAGCCCGTACCGATTGGAAAATCTTGGTGTAAAGATAGAGAAAACCCGCAAGCAGACAAAGAGTTTCCTGCGTGCGGCCGACGCCAATGCACGTGGCGACAAAGGGCAATTGCTAAACACAGCCTTTGCACAAAATCTCGAAACTGCCCTCAACTCCTTCGCATAACCCCAAGTTAACACTGACTATGACACGTGCTTTGTCCTCTAGCGTATAGCGCGTGACGGCATGTTTTTTGTTGGAGCCTTTGGTTTTTTCCCATTTTAACAAAGGGTTTTGGATTTTTGTCGTATTGGGTGGAGCCGGATCCATTGGGTTTTTTATCTCTCATCGTGAACTGCGAACAAGTGGCGTACTTTGGAGCCCTATGTTCGGGTTGGGGTTCCCACGTTTCTCGAAAGGAGTTTGTATGATGATCAAAGGACGTAGAAACCCTTTGGCCGTGGGGCCCGGATTTCGGCACGCTCTGATTGATTCCCAGAAAGACCATTACCATGCATATTACCATAGCATACATGTATGCATGGTTAATATACAAGGTTGATTGATCTGGCTAAGCCTGTTAAACGGATTGACTTATGCTTGTATAGCCTGTTAAACGGATTGACTTATGCTTGTATAGGCCGATGCACAATGCGCTAAGTCTGTGATAGAATAGTACGTGAGTATCATTTTATATTACTTGATGTTTAAAATAAATTTAATGTGATGGAACAATGACAGGCAAATTTATATTATTCGTATTTAAAATAAATTTAATTTTAAAAATTTAAATTCATCAAAATTTATTATGAATACAAATTAATTTATAAATTTTAACTGAAAATTTGTAAATTTGGTGGATATGGACTGGTTCATCACAAACTAAGTTTGTGATAAGCAAAGCCGCTTAATGGTGCGAGTTTAGCGAATTAAGCCCGTGTAAACCTTATCTATTAAGATTCATATTTTAAGCGGATCTATTTTGACAAGATCAATCCACATAAAAAGCTTACAAAAGTTAGTGGGCTTTATCTTATAAATGAGTTTGCCACGAGCTTAACTTAAGCAGCCCATATGGGTCAACCTATTTAGGTCTACATTTTTGCAAGTTTATTTTTAGCAAGCTCGTAGACCAATTCACCAAAAGTCAACAAACCGATCCATTAGACTCGTAACCCAAAGGCTTGTTGAGCACCCTTAGTGACAAGTCAATTCATATTTCTTGCATTCAAAAAATGATTTTATTTTTAGAATCCAAACTTGTAAGAATGAGTCACAGGTTGTGAGTCAATTCATTGGTTGTAAGTTATTTTATGCCCCTAGATTTTGTTAATGTCTCATTTCATCTTACAATTTAATTTGTTTTAAAAAAAAAATAGAAATAAGATATTTAGATTATTGCACTCCTAAAGTTAAAATCTTATGCTATTTTAGAAATTTTAAAAGATAATAATTAGACATGTAAAATTGGGTCTGTGACCGCGGGCAACCCGCGGTCGCTCACGGACTTGCGATCATGGGCTAATATGGGCAACCTTGCCATTTGATGCGAGCTTATGCGAGTAAGCCCGCGTAGGCAAAAGATCGTGCGAGCTTGATCGGGGATAAAAAATTTTATTTTTTAATTATTTTTTATTTATATTTAGGCATAACATATATTTAAAAAAATTCAACACAATTACTTTCTAATAAATTTAGTCCAATTTCTATACTTTAATTTAATTTTTTTACCTAAATAATTTAATAAAAATTAAAATATTAAAATATAATTTATATATTATAAAATAAAATAATTAAAAAATATATTAAAAAATACGGGCTACCCGCGGGTAAGCTTGTACCGTACACAGTGCGGTGCGGACACCCTAATAGGAAACCCACATTAAATGCAAGTTTATGCGGGCAAGCCTATGCGGGCAAAACCTGTATAAGCCTGCCCCGCCCATTTTACATGCCTAATAATAATTATGGTATATGAATTATATCAATATATCATTAATTTAAATTATTAAATTTCAATTATGTGTGTAGTACTATGCATAATAAATAAAATTCAATAGCTTAAATTAGCAATATACAAATGCATTGCAAAATCACTATATTGAGGCTTTACCAATTTAAAATGATATTTATAAATGATTTAAATCCTATTTAAGATTCTTAATAATAATAATTATCAAATAGACTTAGTAGTAGTGAATCATTATTTTATTTTGGAAGTTATTAGTTCGACTTAAAAGAAAATTAATTCATGAATAATGAAAAAGTGGATGTATAACTATTAAATTTGACGTAACTTGATTGATTTAACTAGTGGGTAGTTTAGTTTAAATTGAATTATTAGACCATTTTATAAGTGAACAAGTAAAAATTCAATTCAACAGGTGGTTTTTAATTAATTTGGTTAAATAACTAACTTTTTTAAAAAATCTTAATTTATTTGATTTTGAAATTTATGTAGACTTAAGTTATTTTCTTTTTTTACTATCATATTTTGATAAATTATAATGTGAATTTATTATCATTTTACATATTGAATGTGTATTTTTTTTATTTTTTATAATTTATATTATAAATAATTAAACTAATGACTTACTTATTGCATTAGTGACTCAGTGCACCAGGCCTATGTTTGATTTAATTTTTAATTTAATTTTAATAAGTGAAAGATTTTTTAGAATGGTAATGCTTTAGTAGGGTTATAATAACAAACTTATTTTTTAAGCAGTGGTTCACGTTGATCAATCTTACTCTTTCTTTAACTTAAAAAAAATTATTTATGATAAAATTTTAAAATTTAAGATATAAATAGTTAAAATCAATAAATTTTATGGAATTAATATTATAATAAAATATTATTTTCCTTTTATGTTATTAAAAATAATTCAAATTCTATTCTAAATACTTTAAATCATAAATATTAATAGTCTTAAACATATAAAAATAGGCGAAACTAGAAGATAAATTTTAAAAAGGTTAAAGTCTAACTTATTAAAAATTTCAATGAAAACAACTTAAACTTATGGGGAGCTATATTTAAATCTTTCTTAAAAAAATTAGAAAATCATATGAAAATTTTTGTAATTTTCTCAAATTTAAGGTAGCTAATGCGACCTTAATACTACATAAGGCTTTGCCATTGTGTATAAATATGTTAATATGTTATTGTCATATGTATTTAATAAACTTCTCTCAACTATAAAAGTTAGTCTAAGAAATAAAGTTTTTCCTTAACTTATAAATCAACATTCAGCTCCTTCCATAATCGATATATGATAACTAAAGAAATCTCCTCCTCATATATCAATTGGAATTATGACATCAATCAACTTTCTTGATAACTATTGGGTAGATTTATTATAGTTGGGCTCTAGTCCTTTTTAAAATTTATGTGGAAAAATCCAACAATCTTCCCCTTACACATTGGGCCATTGATTGGAACCTTAATATCAATAAACTCTTTCATAGATTGTTAGGCTCTAATATCACTATTGTAACTTAGGCTCTAATACCATTGTTGGATGTCCTTATTAGGTTTCTCTCTCAACTATAAAAGTTAGCTTAAAAGTTAAGGTTTTTCCTTCAACTTACAAACCAACACTTAATCTATTTCAAAATCGATATGGGACAAGCTAGCGATTATAAAATAAGGAGTGGAACATTTTTCTGTCACATTCTCTATAAAAATATATAATTGTATTTAGGGAATCACTTATGAAAAAAGAGGAATAAATATTTCTATTACTTTACTATTTAAAAATATTCTTTTAAAAAAATTCTTTTAAACAAAGTCTTTATGCAGCACATACTAAAAGCAAATATACCATTGAAGATAGAAGTATATTACATGAAATCAAATGAAAATTATTTTAAAATATATTATATATATAAGGAGACTTCCCTCAAAAGAAAGGAAAAAAGCAAGAAAATAGAATAATAGATTAATCATTAGACAAATTACAAATAACAAAAGAAGGAAATACAGCATAGAAAATATCATTTTGTAAAAGTTACAAGATGTCCTTCGGAGGACTATTAAATCTAGAAAGGGGAATTTGATTCATTCCTTTTTTTGGGCCAAAGCATTAGTATAATAATTTGTCTTCTTGTAAATGTGATAGATAATTTTATTGGAAATGTTTGTTAGAAAGTTCCTGAACTTAAAAAGGAGTTAACTTTTCCATTGCTTGATAAAAGATTAATACTAATTAAAGAAACTAATTCAATATTCAAATGCATTAAATTGAAATGGATAACCAACTTTAACCCTTTAATCAAGCCTTATAACTTATCCATAACACTAGTTGCGAATCCCACCTTTTTATAGAATCCTACAATGTACATGCCATGACAATTTCTAATTAAACCTCTAGCCATTGCTAAACTAGGATTGGCAAAAATAGAACCATCAATATTCAAAGAGAACTAACCTTTTCAAAAAGGTTACTATTTAATAAGTTTCATACTAGTTCTCTTAACAAGCCCTGATAGAAATTTTCCAAATAAGTGAAGGTTTCAATAGCACAACTTTGAATTTAATTTTTAAGAGTGATAAGGATAAAGTGATGTTGCATTGAAGTTAAATTTTTATGAGTCAATTTGTTTCTAACCCACCATATAACAGTCTAAAACACTATACACTAAGGAAGAGTTATGGAATTATATTTAGCAGAAAACCATAAATTAATTTTCAACCAATCAATAAGCCCAAGGTTAAAGTAAAAAACTAATTTAATAGGAATAGGAAGATGACACCATACATCAACAATTATAAAGCAATATCTAGATAGATGGATTGTAGTTTCTTCTTGTGTTAAGTAAAAATGAGATAACCCACCAGTGTTAATACCTCTATGTTTGAAAATAGAACTAACCTGATTACTATTATGAGATATTAACCACAAAAGCATTTGATTTTTTAGAGTAATAAGAAGCTTCCATATCTATCTATTATCCGCCCTTTGAGAAGGAAAATTCTTCCCAAGGTAATTTTTAATTATGGAATAAGTTGAGGAGGATAAAAAGTTGCCATTAGAAGAAATGCCCTACATAAGCTCATCATTTTCAGCATCATTGGAATTAACATGAATAGCACTAATTATTTTTATAACATCATTATAAAAAAAAGTATTAAAAAATAATAATATTCCATGAACTAAGTCTTATAATGTGTTCTTTAACCTTTCATTCCTCCCAAAACTAATTTAAAAGCACATAAAAATAGGCTCTAAGAGGACTTAAGCTAATCCAATTGTTAAATCACAAGTTACTTTTCTGGCCATTTATAATCAACCATCTTATTCCAATTTAAGTAAAATTGCAAGTGTTTCTCATTCCTTACCATGTAAGAGGGATAACAATCTTAGTCTCATTCCAATTATCAACATAATTCTATAATACAAATAATTAGGCCATGGTTTCTATTTACTAGCAAAGAATCTTTAGTTGAGCTTGATAAGGAGTGTTAGATTCCTATAATGGGACTTTGAAGCCCTAAACCAACATTTTAGGTAGTTAGGTGATTTTATCATAAGAAACTAAATTCATCTTCTTATGATCTAAAGTTGAACCCTAGATAAAGATTTGAGAGTAGAATTAATTGGAGCATAATTTTTTTTTTGGAAATAAGAATCTTGTATATAGTGAGCTTTTTTTTTTCTTAGTATTTAATTAGTCTTACATTATTTAAGTAAAAATTATTTTTGAGGAATCAATGGATAATTAACAAATTAAATATATAACATACTTATATGCATAAGCTAAGTAAAAAATGACATGTAAAAATTAAAATTATTTTATCAATATTTTATTAGTACAATGATATTCAATATTATACAAGAAGGTTTAGTTCCCTTAGTATTAGGTTTAAATCAAGACATTACACATGTACTTTAAATAAATTACCACTTCTATTATTACAGAAAAAATAAAATTAATTAAGTTTCACTTCTACTATCATATTAAATCAAGTTTAATAATTTTATCATTCTTTCTAAATTTTAATATATGTCTTATTAGGGATGGCAATAAGTCAAGCTAAGTTAGACTTAGTTAGGTTTGACTTAATTTAATTTTATTTAACTTATGGCTTAACTCAAATTCGATTCAAACTAAATTTTCAGCTTGAGCTTGACTCAATTTGAACTCACAATTAGCTCAGCTTGACTTGACAAACTCGAACTAGTATTCAAAATATTTAATTCGATCAGATGGTTTAATTAGAAAACTTATAAATTGGACACATGTTTATTCTGACTTATTATTGAAATTGAAAGTATTTAAAATCATATAAAAAAACTATGAACTAATATTAAATAGATTAATAAGCATGAATCGATCATTGTTTTATGGTTTTCTATCGTTTCAAAATTTTGTATTCTCACTCCTATTTTATAGTGAGATTATTTGTATCCACCTTTTACAATATTCAATGTAAAATTTGGTTTAAAGGATTTTCACATCTTCTCACCTTCTCTCAAATAATGTTCCTAGATTGCATTTATATTAATCGCATAATTAATTTTAAAATTAGAATGATATTAATAATATCTATTATTAATTTTACTTATTTTTATTTTAATTATAATTCAAATTTAAATATAAATATTAAATTGCAATTATTGTGATTACTCATTTTTTTGTAACAAGTATTTAATTTAAAATATATATTACTAAAGGAATTATAATTAATATATATAAGTGTATTAATTAATATTAAATTATATATATTATTTGAGTCAATTCATGATATAATTAAGTCAAATATATTTAAGCTTAAACCTCACTCATTTAACATATAAGCCAAATTATTTAACTCATATATCACTCATATGGTTCATGAATTTAGCTCATTGAGTTAAAAGTTGAATTAAGTTTCAAGCATTTCATAATCTAATTTGACTCATTATTATCCCTATGTCTTAATCAATAAATTAAATTTTAATATTTTTTCAAAAATAATCTTACATAACTAAATGTAAGTGAGAAGAATATTATTTTATATGAACGAAGAATTTGAATCTATATAAAAATGAAAAAATTATGCAAACAAGTTCACCTTGTTTGCAAAATGACCCATGAGAACCTTAAACCATGTGAGTCAAGCCAAAGTTAACTTATATTTAAATTGGTGTATAAAATAAAAGTTTAGATCCATAAAAATTTGCAATTAAATGAGAAACTTGCATTTTGCAGACTTTTTTTGTGATTATAGAAATGGTTAAATCATTAAATGCATGAATGTGAGGATTAGAAATCGAATCCTGGATGTAATGAAAGATATTAAACCTTCAACAGACATTAGATACCACTCGAGATAAAGGCTTTCAATGCAATTTGTAGACTTTTAAGTCAGCTCTAAAAGAGATTATATATGAAAGTTGTGAATATAATAAAATTGGTTGTAAGCCCCACTGATAATAGTAATTAGGGGTTGATTTCTATCAAAATTTTCTACAATGGAATTTATTTTATTTCAATAAAAATAATTTAATTTATTTACTGATAAAATTTATTGTTTGAAAATCACACCAAGAATAATAATTTCAATATATTTACAAATAAATTCATTTATTTGAAATATATTAAAAAATACATGCAATTTAATTAAAAAATAGATATTAATAGTATCATGATAGATGCAATACTAGAAAGATAATAATTTTTTTATATAATATGCATTTTAGGTAAATAAAATAAATTCTAATAAATTTTTTATTAAATTTAATAAATTTTATAATAATATAAATATAATTAAAATAAAAAATAAAAATAAAATAAAATAAATTTTATTTTGCTTGAGTAAAATATTACTTAAAAATTATTTAAAAATAAAATAAAATATTATGTTTAACTATACTAAACAAGGCTAACAAGTTTTGGTTTGAATCTTTGATAGTCTCATGTGACATTACATGGAACACATATTTTTGAATGTAAAAAGTGACCGGCTCCTAGATTTGTAGGTTTTGTATTCTGTCATTTCCATTTGGTTTTGTTATTTTCTCTTTTCGTTATTAATTGATTTTATAATTATTAAGTAAGTAATTAAATTTATTTATTTTTAATAAAAATTTTAAAATTATCTTTTAGTCATTTATTATGTATAAAGTTCAAAATAATTAAAAATAAAAAATATATTGGAGTAAATATGTTAAGATATTTTAAGAAAAATAATAAATTATTAATTGGTGAAATAGAAAAATAAAATTCAAAAAATTATATTTAATAATTTACTAATATTTTAAAGTGACATATTAAAAAAAATTTAAAATACAACAAATAATAAAAAATAGAGAGAATACATAAGTCTATTTATTTGGTGTTTTTAAAAACAAAAGAACAAAAGAATTTATTTGTTTAAATATTTTTTCTCTTTAGTTTTAAAAACTATTTTCAAAACATATATTTTAAAAATGAGAAAATAAAAATAACTTAATTTTTTTGTTTCAAAAATACTCTTTATTAATGGCATTTCTGTAATTCAAGATTATTTTTAAAATAACTTACGAAACACATTCTTTTTTTAATTATTTTTAAAAATTATTTTTAAAACATATTTTATAAAATTGTTTTAAGAACTAAAAATTGAAAACACAAACAAGCATACATGTTTCTATATTTCACCAATTTTTTATGTTCCCATCCATCATAATATGCATTTGTAAATTTTGAGAGGTTGTAATTAATACGATTCTTCCAAACATTATTTTTAAAGAAAGATTGCATTAGAAGCATTAAATTATGATAATCTAAATAATTTAACAAATATTTGATGTAAATTAAACTCAATTGTAATCATGAGGGAAAGTTAAGCTTCTTCATTAGAATGATAAAATATCCTAAATTTGCACCGCTTCATAAGGATTGCCTCAATAAAATTTGAGATAGTGTAATTTTTTATTCTGCATGATAAAGTATGGGGCAAGTTTTCATCTCAAACGAAATAATAGAAATAGGATAATAATATCTTGTCTTACTTTGTAGAGCCCTATTATGAAATTATTATATTTTTATCTTGTATACTAATATATTTACATATATACACATATATGTATAATTATATTCACCTGTTTAATAATTTAATTGTTTAAAAATTGAAAATACATTAAGATTTCACTTAAGATGTTGAAAATAGAAACTAATCATATTTTGTTAGCCATGTATTAACTTATTTTTTTTAATTTTAAATTGTTTAAATCAATTATATATGATTTTAAAGTTATATTATAATATTTTCTTAATTATGTATAATAATTAATATTTAATTTTAGATTTTGTATTTCTCATTTATTTACTAATATTTGAGATTAATTAATAATTATGTATAAATTTGTAACTCTTAATTTTTAATATTTATATTTTTTTGGTAGCTAAGATTTTTTTTTAAAATTTTTATTTACTATCATTCTCTGCAAATATTCATAAAACTTTGTTGCCTTGTGGGGCATTAGGCAAATTTTATCCCTAAACACCAAGTGCAAAGTAAGACAATATTTTATTCTCAATAGTGAGGTATGAGATAAAAAAAGATTGATTTGCTTTTATCTCTCCCGTCTCATCGTCATTCCTACTTTTCATTGTCAATATATAAAAAAAGGAATTTGGATCTTCTTTATTTTCTTCTATCAATTAAAAAAAAACATATATTATTTTATTATCAATTTAAAAAAGACTTAATTTTCATTTTGTGATTCATTTTTTTTATTGGGACCAACAATTTTAAACAAAAAAATTCTATACATATATATTTATGAAATTCACCCAATGCATTTACTAGGAAATGCACCGAATCCATTTTCATAAAAAAGATATCATCATGTTAGTAGAAGAATAGTAATAATATATATAACAAAAACAAGATACGAAATTAACTTTTATTCAAATATAAATTAAGACTTGTAAATAAATATAGGATGAAGAAGTAAATTCATAAAATTTAATTAAATTGATATAGAAAATTTGATACTCAATTTTGAATACCATCTCATGAAAAATTTACATAAAGCACTACATCGAAACTTTTTTCAATTGGTATCTTTAATAATATAGTATAATCTGATTTTATTGTTGATTCTTTTATTATTTTAAATTTAAATTCAAAAATTTGAATATATGATAAGTGTTTTATATTCTTGTTAAAAGAATTCATAATGAAATTCATTCGGATTTAATAATGCTAATTGAATGATAATATTAATAACTTATTATCCATTAGTTTGAAGAGAGATCATTATTTGAATTACCTCACCATGGAATTAAGTTTGATGTTTATTTCATCTCAGTCGCGTTTCCTTTTACCGTAAATTATATTCTCTTTTTCTTAGATTTAATGTAATTATAATATCTTTTATTTTTAAAATACATTTTTACCTCTCTTATTTTTTAATAGAGAATATGGGTGTATGTTTAAAATAGATAAAAACAGAAATGGATACATATATAAATATAAATATATATACGGTCGATGTATATTTTTAAAAATAAAATAAAAAAGTATAAATATAATAATTACATATTAAACCTCAAGTTGAGTATAATTTATCTTTTTTTTTATTTATTATACTATATATTCTTACCCACATGAGTTTTAGAATAAAAGTCATTCTTACTAATATGTTTAATATGATAGAATGGAATGAAAAAAGTTTATTTGGTAATTTTTATAAAATAGAAATATTTATTTCCCAAAGAATGACTATTTTATCAAATAATGGAATGCTTATTCTATAACAAAAGTGATAGAATAGCTATTTCCTCATTTATGAAATTACTTTTTTAATTCCTATCTCTTACCATTTTTATATCTTTTAACATTTTTTTATTATTAAATATAAAGTAATATTAATTTTTAATATTTTGAATTCAAATATTTTGATAATTATATATATAATAAATTTTAAAATAAAATATTTTTGTATTTATTATGAAAAATTTAATGCAAAAAATTGGTAAATAAATGTTTTCTTAATTATAATTTTAATAATTAAATCTAAAATATAATAATTTTATATCATTGATGTCACAATTCATCTTAGTTGTAGTTGGTGTAAAACTTAATTTTGAATTTCCACTAACTTATCTTAAGCTTAAAACTTGGTGCTGTCACATGGCTACAAATATGTAAACATATTTTATAAACATTTTAAAAGAGATATATACAAATGATTTTTACATTGTATTATTTTTAGTTATACCTTTTAACACCTAGGGATATTTCTATATACAAGTTACAAAATAACTATAATTTCTTTTTATAAATCATGCTTTGGAGAGTTCACTCTTGCAAGATTAGTGAACGAGGAGTTTTTACTAGAGTATTTATAAAAATGGATAATTTAAAATAATAAGTCTAAGACTTTATAAGTAAACAATCTACTTAAAATAAATTAAAGGTGATTGTAGTACCTTTCTTGCTTAGGTTATTTCATATGTGATAATAAATTTATTTACAGCAAATAATAACATCATCAATATTTCTAACTAAATGAAAATTGAAAAATAATTAAGATATATAATAATTAAATTTTCTTATATCTCTTACCTGTCTTTATGCCTCCAAGGTTTATTTTATCTCTGCACAAACGATTTTCTAGATTGGGGCTCCGTTTCGTGTAACAAATAAGCTGACTTATAGTTTATTAACCTGATCAATAAGTTATAAGCTAACCTCTAGAGGTGTTTCTTATAATAATTTATAAGTTACTCCAGGTAACTTATAAGTTTTGATTTAATAAGCTACATAGAGTAGCTTGTACTTTATAAGCTACTATTTTTTTAAATTCTTTCTAAATCTATTTTTATTTTTTTTTAATTTACAATCTATATCTTTTGTAATATAAATTTAAGTAATTTTTAAAAATATATTTAATTATATTTTAAGTAATTATAATTTTATAATAAATAATAAAATAAAAATTATATAAGTAAATAAATATATAAGTTTATAAAATATAATTAAATAAATATTAGAAATTGTACTTTTATTTTAAATTTTTTAATTACATTAATATAATTTAATTTTTAGATAAATATAAATTATTTTAATTATATATATTTCTATTAATATATCCTTTTATATCATTTTACAATTTCAGCTAGTTCAACAGTTAATTTTACGAAATATTTTAATTAATTTATCAGCTATTAGTTATTAGCTAACTTATTAGTTACCAATTAACTTATCAACTATCAGTTAACTTATTAGCTAGTTGTACGAAATGGAGCCTTGTTATTATTCATATTTTACATTCATATCATAACCTCATCCATATAAGAATTTTATCATTAAAATTATTTAAATCAATATGTGTAAATTCACAATAAAAATATGACATATAAGCTTGCCATATCGATATCATATGTTCAATTCTCCCTCATCACATCTCTTATCATATTTTAATCTCAATTAATGATTCCATCATCAAAACTATAAACAATAATATCAACATATTTAATAACTAACTATTAAAGCCATATATGCATATATTACCTTAGAATTCTATAAAATAAATGAACTAGGTAATATAATGTGATACTCAAATATATACTCGGCTATAGATGCTTAGAAATGAATCCTAACCCATATAATTGAGCATTTAGATGAGCATGGGCAATCTGATAGCAACTTTAAGTGCTATATTTGAATATAGGCAATCTAAGAGTAATTTTAGGTGCCATACTCACTTCTACACATGAGTATTAACTTCAAATTTATAAGAAATCTATAAATTTACTATTCATATGGTTCATTTTCACCAATTTGAACATACATTCTACCTCTAACCCATAATTTCTCAATAACAAAGCATTCTCACACATTCATAAGCCATTAACTACTAATAACTCACATCATAGTTAGCAATTATACATTAATCACTCAAATTCCAACATCTAACACATAGTAACTTTTCCAAACATAGATTTTTAGAAAAATAATTTAGTACAAGAAAATTGTTTATTTATTTATATATGAAAGAGATAAAAGAAAGTTGGAAGGATAATTAAGTTACCCTAATTAACACCAAATCAAGCAAAATAAAAAAAAAACACTCAAATCCTTAACTTTTCCATTTATAAGCAAACCTAAGAAAACATTAATTAAAGCTTAACTTTAAGAAAAATAACCTTATTTGAAGAGTAGAAATAATGTTTTCTTGAATTCCTTTAACTAAATCCTACTAAGATTTAATAATGATGAAGTTAAAGAAAAAATGGAAAAGGAAGATAAGTGATTTAATAGCCAAATTGAAGAACAAATTAGCCTTGGAAGTTAAAAGGTGGTTTAACAGTGTTTCAGTGATTGTAGGATGACTTAACGGGAATATGGAAAAAATAACTCCTAAGTTTTTTTCATATACATTTTCTTAATTCTAACTATACATTAGCCTTTAGATAGGTTATTTCCTTCTATTTTGATCATAAAATTCTATTATTTCTAACTAAACTATCACCCTCATGACAATCATAATAATTAAGTAATCATTCTTAGCATAGAAAAATTCTTTGAAAATATTTCTATAATTCTTAAGGGTGACAATTGATCATATCATATATTTTTTATTTAACATATATTACAATTTTATTATTTAATATATGTTTGATTATAAAAAATTATACATAAATAAAAATGATAATAACATCTTCTATATAAATATAATTTCAATTTTATAATTTTTAGGGTGTTATTGTAATTGATATTTTTTATTCCATTTTTACAATATTTGTTGTATTAAACATGATTATGGAATAGAATGCTCATTTATTTTTAACTATACTAAACATGATTATGGAGTGATTATTCCATTTCTTTCTTTTTCTTTTCATTTCATTTAATTTTATTTCATCATATCAAAAATAACATTATTTAGAATTATATAAAAAAGAAACTTAATTTATGTAAAAATAGACTTATTTTACAAATTAACAATTTTGATATACATTTATTTACTAATAAACTAAATTCTATGATAAATGCATCTAAATTTTCAATTATATCTCACTTTTTTTGCCCATAAAAGTGCATCTACCATGATGGGAACCTTTAGGCACTTAGGATAAGCATTTTTCAGTCGCCGTGGAATAAAAGAAATTGAAAAATGTTATTCACACTTTATTTTCAAAGAGTGAGCATGCATTCCCCTTTAATAAATAGTATGGTCTACAAAATTGTGGACCTTATAATTTGTAAAGACAAAAAAAGTAAGAAATAAATGCAAAAAAAGTAGAGTAGTATTACCTTAAAAAATTATAGTCAACGGACTCTCGCATATGGGAATATCCCAAGGGGCATTTGGTTTGTAGAGTTAAATATTTTTAAGAGTTTGAATATTTCTAGAAATTGGATTTTTAAAAATTTAATTCTTCAAAATATGATATTCCCAATTTAGTTCAATTAGAAATGTTTTCAGAAATATTACAATATTATATTTTAATTATTTTAAATATTTTTTAAAATATTATTTAATTAAAAATATCATCACTAAAAATTAAGTGATTATTGATAGTAAATAGTGGTTGACGGTAGTTACCAATAATAAGTAATGGTAGCAGACGATGGTCATTGATGGTGAGTGATGGTCAGTAGTAATCACTAGCCACTAAGAATGGGCAGCGACCTGTGGTTGTTAATAGGAATAAGTGATAATTAGTAATTATTATCAATAATTGAAAGTGATTGGAATAAATGATAGTGGCTGAACAATAATTATTAGCAATAGGTAGTGGTTAACGATAAACATAGATGATGGATGGTTGTCTGTTGTGGTTACAAATAATGGATAGTGGTTGATTGTGATTATTGATAAGGGGTACAGTGAACAATGATAATTAGCAATAGATAATTATGAGTGATGATCTTTGGTAGTAGATGGTAATCAATAATAATCATAAGTGATAAGTGATAATTGACAGTGATTACTGGGAGTAATGATAATCAATAGTGAATAATAATGAGCGGTGATCATTGGTAGTAGATAATAATTGATAATAATTATAAGTAACAGGTGATAGTTAACATGATTATTGGAAATGAATGGTGATGGGTAATGATTACTAATAATGAGTGATGATAAATAGTAATTATTGACAATGCGTGATAGTCAATAAAAGTTATTAGCAGTAGGTAGTAATGATTGATTACAATAAGTAATAGAATCGACAAAATATTTTTTATATCATTTAAATATTTTTATATCATGAAAACATAACATACCTTTATTTTTCAAGACACTTATTCGCTAGACTAATTTTTTGAGATAATTATTTGCTACATTTATTTTACCCTTTACAGTTTTGGGGGGATCGAGCCATAGTACATGTTGTTATTTCTTTATATCAAATTAAACTTTTAAATATGTTTTGTATTTTTTTGGAGCGATGAATGTGACCATTAAGGATGATGATGACAGCCATGGCGATATGATAAAAGAAAATGACAATGAGAACCACCTCAGATGATTGAGATGTCGTTCCTTCCTAACAATTAATTTTTATCAAGAATTTTCACAAGTGGGAGATATAAAACTGGTACATGAATTTTTAGGTTTTTGTTATTACTCTACAAAAATGTTGGGGCGGAGTCGGGGGATTACCAAGAGAAAAATGGTTTGAAATGAGTACATCTATCAACTATATGATAAAAACATTTAAGGGTTTTTTTATTTGTTATCTTCAAATAACTACTTAGTAATTCAAAGGCATAAAACAGAGATTTTTTTTTTTTTGGATTACATTTAAAACGTTTATTCAAACTGAAAAGTTTTTCCATCCTTTATTATCCAAAACAGGTTTTTTTGATAAAAATTAGGTATCCTTGTATTTTTTTTATTAAGTATGAAATTAATTTATATTCAGAATGAAAATAATAAATTATAAATTTTAATACTTTTAAAGATTAAGTTCAAAATCTTTTATTAAATTTGAGATACCTCGAGACTAATCTTATTTCAATTAAATTAACAAATTGTTGATAGTAGAAAAGAGTTTTTTTTTTTTAATCATGTTTTTATTTCCATTTAACTATTTAAGTCAATTTTCATGAAACCCTTTTCCACATAAGAAAACAAGGTTAGAAAATGACAGCATTGTTTTGTTGAAGATGTGCTAAATACAAGAAGCTAAAAGCCAAAAACAGAGTCCATGTCAAAAACCGGTTTCTCACTTTGATCGTCTTTGCTTATTTAAAATCATATCCAGCAGCATTTGTTTTTCTATCACAAGGGTAATATCATATGAATAATTTTTCTGACAAACCATGCATAAAGTGAGTGGTCTTTGCATTGGACTCTGGACTTCCAGCCCAAAATGAAGAATGAGAGACAACGAACAGGTCCAGCCTTTTGACCAAGAAATCTTTCACCCAAAGTGTTTTGTGGGTGCACTTCTGATCATTTTTCAGAATGAAGGGAAGTTTGCATCTCTTCTAGAGTTTTTCCTTTCTTTCTGGAACCAACTTCATCACAAACAGAACAGCCATTGCACAGAACCCTGAATAGATAAAGAAGGTCCTTGAAAGCCAAAAAGCCAAAAGTCATTTTCTCTTTCTTATTTAATCCAAATAGAAAACAATAAAACAAGCCAAGCATATAATATCAAAAATACTATGCGCATACAAAATGAAATTCGAAATTAAATTTTAACTTTTATATTTATTGAATTGAATTTTTATAAGTTTGTCTTACCATTTTATATCTAATAACAATCTTGATTTATATTTATAATTTAATTTCAAATATCATTTTCAGTGCATATAAAATTACTACACAAAATAGGATACAAAATTGAATTTCAAATTTTTATATCTATTCAATTGAACTTTACAATTATATTTGATTATTTTGTACTTAATGACAGCCTTGATTTACATTTAAAATTCAATTTCCAATCTCATTTTCAGTATATATGGAATTGCTAATATAATATATAATATATAATATGCCTGCAGGACTCCATTCCATCAAGAAATTGTGACTGTATGAAACAGCCCATGCACCAAACCAATGTACAAGATTCACCAAATCACCTGCTGCTCCCTTTATGTTAATGGGGAATATCTGAGACCCAATGAAGGATCATCAATATTGATTTATTATTATGTATATCTTTGTACTAAGCAGAAAGTTAATTCATATTTCATGGTGACAGAAAGAAATTTAAGGACAGACCTCAGATATTTTAACCCAAGGCACTGCTCCCATTCCAATTGAGAATGAACCTATATAAATCTGAAACAACGTATAAATGACAGTGATTAAATTCATGACAATTCTTGTATACTTAGGGCCTATTTGTTTTTTTGAAGAAAATTTTCATAGAAAAATCTCTTTTCCCTATATATAAATCAAGATATATTATGTATTTCTATATAATATGATTCTTAAAATGAAAATAGTAGATGAAAATAACTTTGTCTTTAAAAAAATTATTTTTTATTAAATTTATTACATTTAATATTAAACATATTAATTATTTTTTATTATTTTAATAGTTTATAATTATATTTTTATAGAAAATATTTTTATCAAAATAAACAAAACCTATCATAAAATATGTCCTTACTCCAAAGGGAACAAAAGTAATTCTAGGTACACATTCTATCCCACACTTTCATTATGTTTATTTCATGTTCACTCACAATGCAAAAGCGGATTGTGAATGATAGGACAAGTGTTCATCTTTATTTAAAAGAAAATCGTTTATTAGTTATATGATTTTTAATGTTTTGAAAATTGAAGTGAGGTTTTTAGTGTTTTTGAATTTCACATAGCGGACATATGAATAGTTTCTATTGGATTAATTCACATAGAAAGGAGAAGCAGATTATTAAGAATTCGTATCCAGCCCTCCAGCAAGAACAACTATCGGAATCCATTCTTGTAATAAGCCATGTTCTGTGTCCAAATGAACATTGCCTCCAATTAAACCAAACCATAGTTAAATAAATAAAGAAGAAACAAGGAAGAACTGGAGGGGGGGGGGAAAGCTCAGGAGAATTAACTGACTTTCAGAGAGATTTCTTTCTATCTTGGAAGTGTTATGGTAAAATGTGACAAATTAAAATCACCTTCATTAAGAAAGATGTCCCAGCAAGGGAGCATCCGAATAATGTGCCTGTTGCAGATACCTAAAACACAAGGTTTCTCCCTTCATCCACAAAGGCTTCTAGAAGGGGGAGAAACAACATGAAAGGATATTATGCAATGTAAGACTTACAAGCAGAAGTGATCTCCTCCCACAATTATCCATCAAGAAAGAACCTAAGTTGTTTATTGGGATCTGCAATAATTTTTCATTTTTAGACACTTTGATTTGGATTGGTTTCAAAGGACAACAAATAGCATCAAAGATGTTCTAACCTGAAGACAGGCAAAGGCTATAATTCCAACTTTGCCAGAGGTGAAACCTGAGTTCCCCATTTTATCCAAAGTAGCTATCATATTGAAATGCATAAAAAATCAAGAAACCTTTGAACATTTACAGTCATGTAATCTGCACCTGCAGAAACAAAAGTTTCACTTGCATAGAAACCAAATCCATTTGCCCCTCCAAACAGCTGAAGGAACATTAGTCCAACCCCAATCTCAGGATAAAAAGGAGAAATCAGTGTGAAGTTTGAAAAATGAATTACTCAGTCATGAATCATAGCTAAACGATGATTTTCTTGCAATTACGACTCGCAGGTATCTTCTTTGGAATAAATCCAGCATCCCTGCTTTGGGCATGCATTGAATAGTTTGTAGACATTCCTGCCAAGCAACTTAACAAATAGGTCATACTTCCACATTTCCTGAAATTAAAATTCTGTACTCTGGAAGTATAAAAAAAAAAAGAAAAGACTTGATTTCAATTGCTTCTTGAGAAATATCAGCATCATCTCCGCGGAGCTTTTTTAATGAATCCTCAAACTCCTTTTCATATCCACCCTTTGCCTGAAATCCAAGCTTAATTATACCGTCCAATTTATTTATCAATGCAAAATACGGTTGTGGTCATATAGACTATTTACCAGCATCTGGGAGATTTTTGAATAAAAACTTGACCAATGAGCTGTATCAAACATGGGATAATCATCAATTTATTTACATTTTAAGAGGAGGTAAATGATGGAGTAATTAAAGAACACTAAAGTTTTTATACCAGTTAGAGCTAGTGTTTGCCACCTTAAAACTATTCCTAGTATGAAGGCAGTTGATTCGCCGAGTACAATCATAAGCTGCAATTTTATTATCCATTTATCAGTTTTGTGCAGCCTATACACATTAAAAATTTAATTTTTCAATTTTTAAAATATTAGAAATTGTAAAATTTGACTACATGTCTTTAGTCATACTCAATAAATAAAGAATAATTATTAATTTTATTGTTCATTTATCAATTTTGTAGAATCTATACGTATTAAAATTTAATTTTTCAATTTGCAAAATATCCAGAATTGTAAAACTTGACAATTATTTGGTATAATTAAGGACACGTGGTATAGTTAGACTATATAAAAATTTCTCATTTGATTTGCGAGCCAACAATCTAATTTAATTTTTTAATTTAATTTTTCAATTTCTAAAATATCCAGAATTGTAAAACTTGACAATTATTTGGTATAATTAAGGACATGTGGTATAGTTAGACTATATAAGAATTTCTCATTTGATTTGCGATCCAACAATCTACGCATTCAAGGTGTGCGTAGCGACCAGAACAAGGCACCTGATTCAATGTAGCTAAACCAACTCGGAGTTCTTTTGGTGCTATCTCAGCAATCTATACGGGAACCGGTACATCTCAGGACTTCAAGGTACACAAACAGAAAATAGTGCACAAAGGAAAAGATATAGTCATTTATAACACACCACAACAGAGAAAACTCCAATGCCATATCCTGTAAAGAACCTCCCAGCACTAAGCAGTAAAGTTCCCTCGTGACGAGGCAACAAACAATTATCTTAGGCCGTTTCTGATTTATTGCTGCTTAAGATTTGGAAAGGTCTCGAAAGTGAATAAAAAATTCAGAAAGTAAAATACCTTTGCAAAGTGTATTGCAATCCAATCTGCAGTACTAACAATAGCCGATATCCTCATAGCCTGCTTGAGTTACAAGGTAACCGAGATTAGAAAATTGAGCGTGAATAGACTCGATGTTATTGCAGGGGCTAAGTTAAAAGGATATGTTGGAGGAGATTAAAGTCATTTTCAGTGTTAGTTTTTGTTCTTGTTTACCCCTTTCCTGCCACTGACGTCTGCAATATGCCCACTTGCTAGGGCACCAATCGCCGCACCAATGATGATCAACGAGCCAAATAATGAGTACTGCATGTGAAATGGAGGGGATTTAAGTTGTGTAAGAATTTCAATTTTGACGATGCCAGTTGACTTTAGAACTAAGTAGAAAAGCTGATTGAAAATAGTGAAACAAAAAGTGTTCTTGTCTAGCAGACTCAAGTTATATTGATCTGATCAGCAAAAAGGACAGGAGAGTGCTCGCTGATTTGGCCAACAAGTTGATCAAGCACGCAGTCCGCAGAAGAAGTTAGGAAAATTGCTAGTGAAACTATCAAAATTTGAGACATATTGGTTGGTAATTGGATATTGGATCTCATACAAAGTTATCGCTATATTAGACAAAAGAAGGATGCACAAGAATCGATAAGTGAATGATAGCATGGTGCAAAGAACTTTCACGAATCATGAATAGCAGAAATGAAGGAAGATCACTCTTCAAATTCACCTCTGCTACTGATAAGTCTAGATCCTTTCTGATGGCAGAGTGAACGGATGCTGAAAATCCCACCTCAACAGTTGATCATATATACAGAAAATTTACATTTGTTTCAAATCCAGAACATATCTCATCAAGTGAGAACTATCTAACATTTCATTAGCTTCTAATATGAGATTCAAGATAGCATGCAGATCAGATGAATAAAATAGTGTGAAATTCAGAATTAGCTAACTCCAGATTCCGAAGTTAAGAGAAAAAGGTGACTTGCACGAGAACCGAATTCATATGAGCCCAAAGCTGCTACAAGAGTTCTTAGAAAAACGACTGCTTTAGGTTCTTTCTTCTTTTCACATGGAGAGTCTTGATTTATATTCTTTATTTTTTCTACGAAAGGTTTTCCTAACTCTGCTTCGTTTCTACTTTGTTCATTTTCCATTATTATAGTTGATTGCCATGATTCACTAACTATACAAGAATCTAGAGTAGAACTATTGCTGAGGATGCCAAAAGCTCAAAACAGAACAGGAAATGGTGGAAGGTTAAAGAGTTTGGTTATCTTAACCTACTATTGCTGGTAGCACAGACTCTGCATTTTTTTTACAATTTCCCTCACATTCTCTCTCACAGAACTGTTTTATCTGCATAAGAAAACAGAACTGGGGACGGGATTGAAATTGGCCCAAAGATTTGATCCATAAGTCCTGGAATCAGAATATGGCAATGTAAAATAGCAGTTTGTGTGCAAGTGGGAATTTCCAATATTTTAATTGAAGTAGAACAGAAAGGCATCCAATTTCTTCCTAAGATGGCAAATTCAAATATGATCAACTTTGAGAATCAATTGCTATATTTCCAATTCCTAAAAAGTCATGAAGGAAGGTAAATATATCTCATTAGATAAGATGATTAATCCCTTGAATTGCAATGTCATAATAATCAGTTCCTGCTTCTTACAAGTGCATATGACAAGGGCAGTAATTAAACTCAACGTGTGTTGTTACGGCCCTAATAGGAAGTAGCGAATAGCAATTCAAGGAATAAAGTCATTTTATGACGTAGGACGGAAAGCAAAAATATGAAAATATATTCATAGCGTACTAGAAACAAATACTTTTTTTATTTTTGAATTGAATATTAGATGAATAAAATTCTCCGATGTGGAACATATATATATATATATATATAAGGAAAATAACAATAAACAATGTAGGACTTTACATATTTATATTAATATTCTAAACTTAAAGTTTTTATTTTACCTAGGACTTAAAAAAAATAAGGAAAATAACAATAAATAAACAATTGATTTTAAAGCTTTTTCTAATTTGATTTGATCAATATTCTCCGTAAACTCAAAAGATTTAGCATTTGCATCAATTCTTCCCACTTGAGAAAAATTCGACCTTAAGTTAATTTCTAGATATGTTAATACAAATTAACAACATTGAAAAGTATTTAAAATTTCCCAGGTACATTAACAACATAAGATTTATTATTGATTTTCTTTGAAATCTTCTATGGCACAATTTTTTTTACTTGTAGCTTGTTATATTTTCTAATCAAGGATCTATTTTTTTAAAAAAGCCATAATTATATCTCCTTATTGAAATGTTTTGCATTTTCTATGTTTATCTGTTGTTGCTTTATATTTTGAATTCAAGGCTTCAATTTTTCTTTTTGGCATTTTTTTGAATAAATTGAATTTTTTTTGCCATAAGGTTAGCAAATATATTCGAACTAGACATTTTGGTGGCTAAGTCAAATCTAATGGATGTTTTGAAACCTTCCTATAAATTATGAAGAAATTTAAGAAGTTTTGCACTTCTCTTAGCAAACTTGGCTTGAGTTAGTACAAAATCTCATTGCTTTAGCTTATTTCCATAAATGTCGTGAACAAGATTTCTCAAAGTTTTGTTTATTGTTTTAATTTGTTTGTCAATCTATGGATGAGTTATGCTACTAAAGTTTAAACTTATGCTAAAACACTTCCAGAGGATAAGTAAAAAATGTGATAGAAATTTAAAATCTCTATCAAATGTAATGGTTTTAGGAACAACATAGAGTTTAACAATCTTTTGAAAAAATAATCTTACAATAAACATATTATCAAATTTGTCATCTTTGAAAATCTATCTACTACTATAGAAATAGGATTTATGCCACATTTTGTTCTGGATAAGCTTAGTACAAAATTAATTGATAGGTTTCGTTGAATGTCATTTGGTATAGGCAATGGCATGTAAAGTCTTATATTTTGAATAATCCCTTTAGAAGCTTAACAAACGAGATATTTTTGCACAAGGTTTCCTATGTCTTTCTTTAATTAAGGTTAATAGTATTTCTCTTTTATGTTAGCTATTATCTTATCCTTTTTAAGATGTCCTTAAGGCCTCCTCCATGAATATCATAAATAATCTTTTCTCTAAAG
Organism: Sindora glabra; assembly: GCA_020226215.1. Taxonomy (NCBI): domain Eukaryota; kingdom Viridiplantae; phylum Streptophyta; class Magnoliopsida; order Fabales; family Fabaceae; genus Sindora; species Sindora glabra. The sequence continues at coordinate 7,952,465 of CM035228.1, read as the reverse complement.
CATACTATTAGGATGCAGATTCATTTCCCTTGAATGACACATGAAAATCACTTGTTAGCTACTTCAATAAGTACTTCTTTCAGATGTCTTCTAAGTTTTCATATGCTTAGCTCAATTCTTTTAGATATTTAAATATAACAATTTCTCATTTTAAGAATAACAAGAAGAGTTGCTTTTGAAATGTTTTAGTGATTCATGATTAAAGTATATGACAAACTTTTGAAGAATTAAGTAATACTCTTAATGGTGCAATATTTGTACTATTGCATGTAAATTTTGCTTATAAATTTACCATTTTTTAGTGCTTCATTGATTTTCTAACTAAAAAAAGTGATTTGTTTGACTCCTTGTGAAAGAACTCACCTCTTAATTCTAATTCCACTTGCATCATATTCACATTTAAATAGCTTCTCAAATTAGGTAATGTTAATATTAAAGTTATGACTAACTTTTCTTTTATTTTCATGAAACTTTACGTAGCTTTAATCCATCAAAACCTACCTTTTTTTAAATAATAAGTGATTGTGCAACAATATTACTCAAATTTTGAATAACCTTCAATAAAATGTTGCTAAAACATAGAAGCTTTTGACTTTACTAATGTTCTTTAGTGTTTGCATTTTTTAAATTGCGCATATCATTTCTATTATTAACATGTATCCTTTAAATGCTTATAATGAATCCTTGGAAGATCAAGCAATTGGTTATAAAGTTATATTTCTTCAAGTTAATATATCACTTATTGTTATGAAGAATATTCATAACTTTTCTCAGGTGACTCTTATATTCATTTTTACTTTTATTAGAAATTAAAATGTCATCAAAGTCAACAATAATAAATTTTTTAATGAATGGCTTCAATACTTGATTCATGAGACACATAAAAGTACTTAATACATTAGATAGTTCAAATGGCATTATTAACCATTCATATAATTCATCTTTTATTTTAAAAGCTATCTTCTATTTATCATATGGCTTTATATGAACTTGATGACATCCACTTCTTAAATTAATTTTTGAAAACACCATCAACCTTGGAGTTAATTTAACATGTCTTCTAGTTTAGATATTGAAAGACTCCATCTAATTGTTATCTTGTTAATGGCAGGATTGTTAACACACATATGTTAATTTTCATCCTTTTTAGGTGTTAGCAGGATAGGAATTGCATAGAGGCTCATACCTGCTTGCATATATCCTTTGCAAATTAATTCCTTCACGTTTTCTTTAAAAACTTCATTCTTCGTAAGGTTCATTCAATAATGTGGCAAGTTTAGAAGGGTTGTTCCTGAAATAAATCAATGTTAATATTGAATATCTCTCATTATTGGAAGTTCATCAAGTAAATCATCTAAAATAACATTTTTGAATTCTTTTAACAAGGACTATAGTAGTGATACAATACTAATATTAAAAGTTTTTTCCCTTTTGATAATAAGTACAAAGATCTCTTGAGCTTCTTTGATGTTTTTAATAAATTTTTCTATCACTTTTAGAGTTGGTCCTTTCTTGATCTATTTGATTTGGTAAAGTATAGGATAAGCTTTTATAGGCAACTTTAATGTTTGACTAATATACTTAATATAATGTTTTTATAACTTCAATTGTTTATAATTAGATCATACACTTTCTTATTAATTGAATATTGTGAGTGAGAAGTCTTATTACGTTGAGATGAACCTTCTTACTTTTAAGTGTATGATAGCTTTCAAATCATACAAGACATATATGCTCTTTCTTCGATTGTAATTTTAATGTCTTCTAATTCTTCACCTTCAAAATCATCATTTATTTCATCTATGTCTTTATTATAATCTATTATATTGATGGATTTACATACAGGTCATTTGTTGGATCAATGTCCAAGTTCACTACACTTGAAATACTTTCCTGGCATGGATTTAGCATAAGGATTCTTAGGTACTCATTTGATTAGGTAAATTTGATGAGTTTTGTTGTTTTATTTGCACTTACGTTAGCTTGCCAATTGAAATTTGAAGATTGAACTCCTTCATTAACATTTAGTTTCTCATTATTTTGACTTATTTGGAAATGTGTTAAAGAAGCTAAATGCATGGCCGAAGAATTTACAAATGGTTGTGATAACAACATTTTTGCCAATAATCTCATGTTATGTACTTCGTTAATTGTCCAAATTAGAGTTAAAGATATCTTGTTTTTAATTTTGAAATCTAAGTCATTAATTTAGTGAACTACTTGTTATTCATCTATTTTTAATAAATTGTATCATGTTAAAAGCTTGAAAAAATCTTCAATATATTAAGTTACAATTTAACTATTTTAAACATAATTCTAATATTGTTGAAAGAAGTATTATTAATAATTTAAAGGGAAAAATCTTCCTTAAAGAAGCTTTTTCATCTTCCTAATCGTTCTTACAAGTTCTTTCCCTTGCTTTCAATGATTATTTTGTAGATTGTCTTATTAAGTAGCTACTCCACATGCTTCACTCTATTGTTGTTTGGAATGCCATCATATTGAAAAAATCCTCCATCTTGTATGTCTAGTCTAAGAAGCCTTCAATATTAAAGTTGCCACTAAAGTTAAAAGATAAACTTTTATGTAATTGTCTTCATTTCTTTGATTATGTCATCTCATAATTTAGTATTCGTTGTATTTAAAATCTGAATCTTTGTTATAATCTTCTATCCTTCGTTGATAATGATTAACTTGATAGTTGTTATGTGGCTTTCATCATTAATCTTCATCATAGATATGGTGGGTGAACTTTTTGGAAGTCATTCATGTCTTTTGCTTCATCTTTAAAGTCTTCATGGGTGGTTTCTCTTTTTAAATCTATAGGTTTGTGATGGTTGATAAGTTAACCGAGGAAACCATTTTTGATGTAGTTGTTTCAATTATTTCCACAAAACCTACAGGTTATTATCTCCACTTGAGCTTGCATTGTTACCCAAAGAGTTTTGATTCCATAATTATCGACCCATCAATGAGAAGTTTAATGTCATTTATGCTATTACTACCAATTGCCATCTCAAACATGAGATTATTGACCAAGCTTTGATGCCACCTAATGCAAAACAAAAGGCAAAAGTAGAAAAATATATTCTAGTGCACTAGAAATAAATATAAATAAAAAATAATGATATTAAAATTAAATATTTTATTACTTTTTGAATTAAATATTGGATGAATAAAATTTTTAAATATGATACATATATATATATATATATATATATATATATATATATATATCTTAGAAAAATAACTCATATAATTTAAACAATGTAAAACTTAATATATTTATACTAGTCTTTTGAATTTAAAACTTTATTTTATTCAATATGAAACATCATAAAAAAAGAAAATAATAATAATAATAAATAAATAATAAAAACAATTAATTTCAATATTTTTAAAATTTAATTTAATTTAATTTTTTATAAATTTAAGAGATTTAACATCGTATCATTTCATCCCATAAAAAAGATGATGCCAAGACTTTCATTTTTCATATATGAAACGTTGAGGCATGGCAGCTGGAGCATGAGATCACCGTGGTAAAGATCCCTCAAGTTGCAAATGACACATTCTTCTATTAGTCAATTAGGAACCGTTTTCTTACATGACAAATTACAGTAGCACATGGTTAAATAAATAACGTAAGAAATCAACCTGAGGGGCTCGGTTTTCCGAGTGCAAGGTATGATACGACAATCCAATCTAGCTAGTCATGGGATCCGTCAAGTTTCCTGTTTATAACTTTGATAAAATAATACCCAGTCCGTACTCTTCCAAAAGTTACGCCAAATGTCATGGTTCAAAAAAAAAAAAAGAAAAAATTAACAAATAAGCAATAATTTTTAGAGATTAATATTCTGCTCTCTCTTGAAATATTTAAAATTTATACAATTTTTTTTAAAAAAATTTATATAAATTTTTTCTTTATTTTTAAAATAAATAAATGGAAATACACAAAAATTTTTTAAAATTTTGAAAATTTACAGAAATCTTCCTTTTATTTTTAAAATTAGAGGAAAAATTTGTATAAATTTTTAAAATTTAAAAAGAAGGTATATGTATTTTTATTTATTTATTTTAAAAATAGAAGAAAAATTTATGTAAGTTTTAAAAATTAAAAGGAGGTCAAAATAATTTTATCTAATTTTTATTTTAATTTAATGATTTGATTTTCATCGGAATGGCCATGCTAGGAAATTACATAGCACCAACTTCGTCGGGAACCATGCAACGCATCCTTCTTTTTTTTTTTTTGCAATGAAGGTGCGGACCTAGCCATCTTGTTGCACTTAATATATTGGAAAATAATTATAATATATTATTAATGTAATAATATATTATTAAATAATGTATTAAATATAATTTTAAAAGTATAAATTTAATGTATTAATAATACTTCGATGTATTATTATGATATATCTCAATCATTCCAAGGATATTAAATGAGGGATTCAGGATCCCAGTCTCTCCTGGGATACCGGGCTGGAAATTTTGTCAAATCTTTTGTTAGAACTAAATTTAGACACCTAGTAACGAAGAGGGGGCAGGGTACACACCCTGTTTGTTGATAATGACAGATACACACATTTCGAAGAAATTTTCAATGGGGCATGGACTTCAAGAACCAACAATAATGGCACAACTGTTATACCCTGAGGCTGAGTGAGACGAAAGGGCGGAGTTGGAATCTATCATCCCGGGCTGGTATCCTCTTAAGTGTTCAATATCACAGACATTAATATTGAAATCAATAATTTATAATTTTTTTATTAAAAAATTATAAATTATTAATTTCAACATCAATAATTGTGACGTTCACTTGTATTTTTAAAGTGTTAAAAAGTACTTTAAAGAATGCCGGTCCCTACCAATCCCATTTCCTCTATCCAATTTTCAAAGCTTTGCAATGGATTAAAATATTATTCAATAAATTTAATCAATACAATTTTATCAATAATTATTGTGTAATATTTAATCAGTTTGCATACTTGTTTACGGTTAATTTCTTTTCTTCTTTTTTACAATATGAGTGGTTAAATCATTATCCAGAGGAAAAAAAAGAAAATTTTAAATTTTCATAAGAGAAGAAAGTAAAAAAAAGATGAATTTTTTTTGAAAATTTAATGAATAAAAACAATACAAATTCATTTTTCTTTCCAATCAGACAAAGAAAAATTTTGAATTCTAAATTTCTCTATTCCTACTCTGTCCTTTCTTTGCAATCAATATATAAGATAAATGTATCCATGTGAAATTTTAAAATCGAAATCAAAACATAAAGGAAAACAAACTTTCAAAGCACATCATGTGACGCTGAAATAAAAAAATTATTAGGATGATTAATTTTATTTTTTATGATAATTGAAGGAGTGATTAAATTATCAAATATATATATAAAGATTAAAAATAAAATTTTGTATGCAATAAAAATTATAAAATATTTAAAAAATATTAAATATCACTCAAAGTAAAAAAATTTAATGATTAATTTTAGAAAAAAAATTATAGTACACCATTAATACAATGAAATATCACTATATTGCTAAATTTAATTGTTGATATATTATCCTATGATATATAAAAATATTTTTTATAAAAATAGATTAAATATATAATAAATTTAATAATATATTTATATACCACTATATTAAATTTTACCCTTAATTATATTTTTATTGATACACCAGTATACTTTTCAGATTCACGGACCGTTACTATTAGAATAAACATCCACTTGATGGTGTGTAATTTGTGCAAAAGCTGTTTGTGTATTTTATTTTTTAGGCTGGACTAACAAAATAAATTCGTAAATTCAACCTAGAGTGATAAAAATCGGGGCGAAGAAAAGAGGCATACCGCTTACGTTTGAATTAGTTCATCCTCCCATGTTGATCTCCAGTTGAATTGTATCATTTATTGCTTTAGTCATGAGTCTTGACTCCATGTTTTCATATTCAACAAAAGGCCATTGGTGACTGGTACCAGTTCTTCTCCTTCCTCTCACTATCATCGTCCCCACTTCCTCGTCACAACCACACTTAAATTAACAACAAATTGCTTTATCAATCAAATGCAGATTTAAAATTTTGTAACAGTAATATTGGAAAGATATACAAGCAAAAACCTCCATTCTTCTCCTTCTTCTCGAGTTTACATCCCTGCCAAATTGAAACTCTGAAATATTTTCTCAAAAAAGAGGTAGAACTATTTTTAGGGGTTGTTGTGGACAGATTGGTGAAACCAGATGTGAATAAATTGGAAGTGATCTTCCAGAAGGGACAAATATGCATGACCTCGTTCAAGCTTACCAACCTCATGCACACTATGCTTGTTGCAGTGTCTCTGACTACCTCAAAATTATCTGTGTTCTCTTTTGATCGACCCTTTTCCATTTTCCACTTATTTCTTCTTTGTCGTACATCATTTTCCTTTCTTAGCCTTTTGATGAACTTTCTTTCTCCACTCCTTGTGACGTTGTCACTGTCCAAATCTCCAAGCTTCCCACCAGTAAGGCCTATCAAGACAACCTTCGCCACTTGTTTTCTAAACTGAGACCCCATGTTTTTAGAGACACTATTTTACCGGTGTGGTTTGTAAGTCCCCAAGTTGCAAAATTTCTGATTTCTCGCCATTCCTAAATTTTAGAAAGTGATTCCCATTTTAAGAAAGCGATAAATGGGTGCACTGCAACTCAGCTCATGACATTGCTGAGATCTACAGTTGAATGCGGAAATGCAACTTTCGTTACAGCTTTGATTGCTACTGGTGCCAATGTCAGTTTTAAGGATTCAAATGGAAAATCTCTCATGCCTTTGGTTATTCGTGCTGGGAATATCAATGTTCTGAAGCATTCGACTACTTCCCTTGCAGAATCGATAAATCGATCGATTTGGTTTTGCACAAAGTTGCAGCTATTAATGGGGTTGATAAAATGGACATTCTATCTCAAGTTCTTGTCAATCTAGATGTGAATTTAACAAATTCAGAGGGTACGACTGCGATTCATGTGGCCGCAACCCAAATGTTGTGGATCGTAAGAAATAGACCCCTTTTCCCTGTGCTACATTAGGGGGGTCATTTGAAGGCCACCGAGTGTCTGTTCAAATGTTCCAATGTAAAATATGCTATAAATAAAGATGGGAAAACAACATTTTCACTTGCGATGGAAAATGGACACTCACGCTTGATTTGCTGCACCAGGGCGATGTGTTGCTCAGAGTTGTAAAAACAGATGATATTCATGAATGGAAAGTTGCGTTGTAAAAGGAGCAATGGTGAACAGGAAGGATCAGAATGGTTGGACGCCATTACACTGGGCTGCATTCAAAGTTCGAATCAAAAGCTTAAAGCTTTTGCTTGAACATGGTGCTGAGGTTGATGTTGTCGATGATTCTAGATTTACTCCTTTATGTTGTGCAATTGAGTCTGGGCACTTACAGGTTGCTTTGTTGTTAATTTCTTATGGCTCTAAACCCAACGTTAAGAGCTTAAGGGCCTTGCTTCTCTTAACTTAGATTCTTTCCAGAAACGTCAATCTCTTGATCAACCTTTGCATCAAGAGAAAGAAATGCTAGAAATATAACAAAAAATTTCCCATATGTGTAGTTCTTCTGTAAGTTAGTTTGAATGCTAGAACAAACCGACAAATTTTTACTTGTCAAAATATGAATGTAATACACTGATGCCTGCTTTCTCAAGATTATTCTAGGGGTTAGAAAGGCAACATCAACTGTATAAGGCGTGTAAATGAAATAAAAAGATTCAATCTTGCCTATAGAGACTAGCAGTATCAATCCAAGAGTTTAACAAGTTTGTCTCTTTTATCAATAGATCATTTGTTTTTAAATTTCAAAGTAAATAACCAAAAAAGTACAAATTTTGAAACAAAATCATTATTGGACCATAAAAAGAGTAATTTTAACGGGTTAGTTTTTATGTAATTAAGTACACTAATAAAAATAATCTAAATAACATTACCCAAAAAATAATATGAATAGTAAGGTTAAAAATTATATATAATTGCTTTAAAAGGAGATTATGATAAATAGGAATAATCAATTATAAGTTTAATTGGGCTAAAATATTTAAAAATGAATAATAAGATTAAAAATTATCCATAATTTTTATTAATAAGGCTAACATATAAAGCTAAAAATTATGAATAATTATTTTCAAAAAATGATTATAAATCAATATTTCATATTTGATAACATTTAAATATTAAATATAAAAGTAAAAGTTAATAAGTTTAAATTTTTATTTTGAAGTCTTTGACATGAAATTAAATTTTAAAAATTAGTTTTTATACAATTAAGCACGAAAGGAATAATATCACCGTTAAAATTTTGGAAGAAAAATTAAATGAATTTTTTTTTAATAACATATATAATTTAAAATACTTACTTACAACTCCTAAAATATTAGAAATTTTTTTGTACATAAAATATAGCGTAAACGAGTTAGTTGTACTTTCACCTTTAAAATAAGTGCCGATTCATTTTGCCCGCATGGTTCATTGGCTCGAGCGTAAGATGCAAAATTTGAAGCGACGTCGTAGTACTTCCCAAAATCCAAAAATCCGTGGTACTTTCTCGTTTCGGTTCCCGCTCCGGGGAGCAAACTGGAAAAGAAATTGCCATGTTGGCAATCCGCGAGAAATCCAATTGAACCAATCAACGAGAAGCCCGATGCGTATAAATCAAATCTTCACAACTTGCTACTCTGCTTAAAATCATTTCAGTTTTCGTTCCCGCTTCATCCAAACCTCCTCCGCGGAAAACTAATCAGATCTCAAGTTATCAAACACCGTCATGAGTTCAGAGGCCACCGCCACCGCCACCGCCACCGCCACCGCCACAAAGGGCGGAAGAGGCAAACCCAAGGCTACCAAGGCCGTCTCAAGGTCTCAGAAGGCTGGCCTTCAGTTCCCCGTCGGCCGTGTCGCTCGCTACCTCAAAACTGGTCGCTATGCCCGGCGCGTTGGATCTGGGTCTCCTGTTTACCTCTCTGCTGTACTTGAATACCTTGCTGCTGAGGTTCATCTTTATTCTATGTTGCCATTGCCTTTTGTGTTTCGCTGTTTTCTTTCTTCCGATTTTAATTTTTTGTGATTTTGGTTGTTAAGGTTTTGGAGCTTGCTGGGAATGCTGCGAGAGATAACAAGAAGAACAGGATTGTACCAAGGCACATTCAACTTGCTGTGAGGAATGATGAGGAATTCAGCAAGCTCTTGGGGTCTGTGACAATTGCAAATGGAGGAGTTCTGCCGAAAATTCACTTGAGTTTGTTGCCCAAGAAATCTGGAAAGGGAAAGTCCGAGACTGGATCTGCTAGTCAGGAATTTTAGATTGGAGAGTTGGGAAGTTTGTTGCCTTTTCTTTATCTCTTTTGAATGATATCCATGTCTGATGGAATCAAGTTAGATTAGGTGCTGTAAAGCCTCCATTTTTGTGAAAAGTGAATGGATTCATCTTTACTTTCATAGAATCTTTGTATCTACAATTTCTGCAGCCCCTCCCTCTAATTACATGTCTATCTTTCTTCCGACAGCAAATGAGCGCTCTTATGAAGATATTTGAATTTTGCTGGTGAGCGCTCCCCCAGTGCTTTGGTAGGCGAGGAAGTAATGAATCAAAAGAAAAAAAAGATTTAAATTTTGAAATTTTTTTTCATTGGTTTGGAAGAAAATAGAAAGAAGAAAACTCAGGTTTCAGGCTTCAATTATTTTTAGGGTGAAACTGAGGCGTCCTAGCACTATTTCCAGAGTAATCCACCTTGGCGTATTGGATCAGTCTCAGTCGCTAGATGAAAAGACAATTGAATATGAACGGAAAGATATTATCACTGCAAAATATCATTGTGGGGTAAAGGGAAAATTTTCAGTCCTTACACTTTTAACCGTTAATATTGTAATTATAAAAATAGTCCCTTACTAATTTTGTCTTTATGCTTTGACCTATATATAAAAGCGACCCTACAATAAGGTCGCCTTATTTAACATAATTTCAATATTAGTAATGCATTATTATATAAAAAATGATGTAAATTTATTATTGTTATTATAAATAAAAATTACCAATATTGAGATTGAGCTCCATTAAATAAGTTTTAGCCTTTGATTTTCTGAATTCTCTAATTTATTTTTATTAATAAGGCAAAATTTATCTATAGTTTTGTTAAAATTAAAAAGGAAAATATTTTTAATATAAAAATTAATAAAATCATCTTAAATAAATTTAAAGAATATAATTAAATTAAAACATCCTTCAACAATTAATATGTATATATTTTTAAAAAATGTGATAAAAATCATAATTATCAAATTTATATTAAAAAATAATAAATAATTTTCATTTCTTTGGCATATTAATAATAAGAATATCCAGACCTATTACTTTTAACATATAAAACAAATTCTTTGCTTTGGTAGGAAAGACAGAAATTGGAGGAGAAATAATTTTTAAAATTTTTTTCTTTTCTCTTGTTTGGATCAAAAGAAAAAAGAGAAGAAAAAAAATAATAGATATTAAACTTGTGGTTATTATTTTCTAATTAATTTAAATTTTTTAAAAAAAATTATCTTTCATTTTCTTCTCAATTCAAATTTATTTTTTTTCCTTTAATTTTTCTCATTTTAAATAGGAAGTTAACATCAACTCATCAACTAGTCAACTGGTGGTTTTATAATATGTTTATTGTATTTTTTATATACTTCAATTTTCAAATTATTAACGTATTATTTTCTTCTCTTACGATGAATTTAGGACACTAAAAAATTATTTAAAAATAAATTATTTTTTATAATTAAAAAATACTCACCTATTAGATAATATGCGCAACATCAATGTGGCCAGAATCATGGCAACATCAATGTGGAATTAAATTAAACAAATTACTATTTGCTATATAATAATACTGAAATTAATTTTATTACGATAAATTTATTATTAATTAAAGACAATTATGATCGAACAAACCTTTAATGTTAACCCTTCTACACAACTAGCAAACATTTCCCCTTGTTTTTAATATTTGTGTATCTTTATTTTGTTGTGATAAAGTGGTAAATTAAGATTTAATCTTCCAAAATTAACAAACTTTCAATCACTATATGAAATAGGAGAAACGATGGTTCGCAAGGTAGTTTTGGGTTTGTGGTATTTGATCAGCAACTCGCATTGAAGGCATGATAGAGACAGTTGGAACGAAGGAAGCTAAGATTGATGTCGAAGTTGATTGAAACTAGCCTGATTGCAAGCATGTCGAGAAGGTTAGCAACAACAATTGTAAAAGGTCAATGGCTTACGATGGCGTTAAGCAGGGAATAAAGGCAACAACAATTAGGGTTTTAAATTATGGTTATGGTCACGAATGTGATTGTGGGCATTGCAAGTGCTATAATACTGTTATGATCATGAATTTTCTAAACCTCATCACATTTTATTTATGAAAGAATAAATAACCTCAAAATTCTAAATATTTTGGTTGACATTATTTTCATAAAATTTGATGATCTAAAACAATTTTTAAAATTATAATTAATTTAATAATATCAGTAACTATGAAACAAGTAAATTCTAGTAAAAATTACAAAATCTTATATTATTAGAGAATTACATAATCTTACATCATTAGAGATTCTAGATCCTTGTTTAGTGCTCCATAATTATATAAAATCAAATAGAAATAAGTGATAATATTTAATCGTTAATCATAAAATTAGAAAATATTTAATTTTCAAGAGTCCATTTTAATTTTTAAATATTTAAAGCCATTTATAGTGTATTATGATATAACAATATATAAATTCCTTAAATCCTTAAATTCCTCCCATAATTTTATTTATTTATCTATTTTGTTTTTAGTCTCAAATCCTAAAATTATTTTTTTTCACTAATAAAATTTTAATAGTCTTGTCCATAATCTACTGTAATTGATGGCTCCCATCTTAATAAAGTAAATCACTTTAGTCTTATTTTTTTTAATGTTTTTATTTTTTTTTATGCGTCTGCAACATGGGTGACAACTGCAATTTTGTTTCACAACGCAATTGCATCCAAATGTGGTTGCCGAGGCTTCCACATCAGTGAAATAGCGACTGTATTTGTTAATATAGACCGCATTTTGAATCCTTAAAAGACTCTGAAGCAAAACTAATTACATGTAAAAAAGAAAGTATTTATTTATTTTTTTAATTAAACAAATGTCATCATTTTGTTGGTTGAAGAAGTCGAAGTGAATTGCCCTAGCAACAATGCTAAGGCATTGTAGTCCTGCCTTATTTTTATACATCAACATTTTATTTTTTTTTAATATTTTCTCTTTTAAACTAATTTTCAATTTTTTCCTTTATCAAACAAAAGTCAATGATCATGGTATTTTTATGTTGCATTTGTTACGATGAGATGGAATGGAGATGATATAAGAAAAGAAAATTGATGTAAAATTTATTCGATAGATATAATCTGATGGAAATGTTTATTTTATAAAGAGTGATCATTTTGTCAAATAATGAATATTTATTGTATAATTTACACATAAGAAATATTCATTTTATTGCAAATATAATGGAACAAATTATTCTGTTGGACTTTTTACATTTCTATCATCTATATTTCTCACAGATCATAGTCTCATATTTTTTATTAATAAATATAATAATAATAATTTTTAATAATTTTATTTAAATATTTTGGTACTTTTTAATAATAAAATAAATTAAAAATAAGATATTTTCTATTAGGTATATTTATTTTATTGTAACCTAAAATTTAATTCATGTTACGTGTGTATCCTTTTTAATTAAATGTTAATAAATAGTTTTACTAAAAAAAATTAATAAATAAACTTTAGTTTACCGCAATGTAAACCACCATTAGTCGCGACCTTACGGTGAAAGGTTTAAATAATTGGGTAAAATGTAATTTATTTATTGAATTTTGAGATTGAATGATAAAAATAGTATATTAGTTTTAAACTCTTACATTTTATATTTTAAAATTTAGTCAAGTAATAAAAATGATATATAAACATTACAATTCTATAATTTTACTATTTAAATTTTTAGGAAAATTGAAAACACTATCTTTAAATTAAAATTTGATCTTCTTGACCTAATTCTTTAGATGTTATATAGGTTAAATTATTCAAAAATCATGAATGTATTATGACAATCATTAAAACTTGAAAAATATATGATGTTAAAGCTTGATCCATTTGTATTTAATGAAAGTTTTTTTTAAAGATATTTAAAATTCATAATTGTCAAAATGAATTTTATCTAATTTATAAATTTGAAAAACAAAATTGTTTAATCAATAAGGAACATTATAGATATTTGTTTAAATTATTTTAGTAATTGTTTGAAAGATTAGTGTATAAATAAAAATTTTGATTTGGTGGAGGCAAAATGAATTTAAGGGTTGATGTTTAATTTATATTGTACATTCTTAAAGAGCTGAATAACCTACCATATAATTAAAATAAATTATGTATTTACAAAAAATTTTATCTGAAATTTTAAAAGTGATTTTGAAACTTACTATCTCATTTTTTTATTTTCTTGGAAAATTTGTCATACAACTTGAATTTTTTTATTTGTTTAAATTAAAGAGTAATTTGACACAATGGAAATGTAAGACCAACATATTTTATTATTAAATTTAATTTGAAATTAATAATTTTACTTTTTCTAAAAATTTAGAGGATAAAGTATAAAATTTTAAAGTTTATCCACTATTTTCATCACTTAGTCAAAAATTAAAGGGTAAAGTGTAAAAAGTTTAAAATTTATGTACAATTTTTGCCACTTGATCAAAGTATACGAGTATACTATGTTTTCCCCTAAATAATTTGATACAATTTCAAAATTCAAATCTATTTGGTTTTAATATTAATTTTTTTTATTAATTTATATTACTTATAACATGTATTTAATAATTTATATTAAATAATTATTAATAAATTGGTGACAATTAAATTATTAATCATAATAAATATGAATTCAAAATATTAGAATGTTCAAATTAATTAATAATTTTATGCTAGTGATTATTATTTTTAATCATTTGTTTATTGTATAATAATTAATTTATAAATTATACAAATTATGGGATTCTTACTTTTACTGTTCTGATTAATTAATTGACAATTAGATGTTAAAACTGATACAGAAGGTTTGATTTTCCATCATTTGCTTCTAAATTTTACTTTATTTTATTCTTTTACTATGTTGTCATATATCCTTAGTAAAAATACTCAACTTTTACTAAGTATTTAATTTAAATAGTGTATTATATCATATGAAAATTTTATTTATATTTATATTTTATATTTGATCTTAAAATTCTATATGTCTAATAAACATTTCTATTATTAAAAAAAATCCAAATTCTAACTTTAGGTACTATAGACTTGCCTTAGTTTAAATGTAATTCTGTTAGAGGTTAGGTTTGCTTTTTGGCATGCAACAATTGGTTGGTTGTGTAACCAAAAGGAGTAGGGAAAGGTTTTAGTGCACTAGATGTGTGGTTCATCGGTCCCTTTTAAAGGCTTGAATTTTTAAATACTGCACAGATTGAATGAAATTTAACAATTTTTAAGCAGTAATGTACTATACACCTAGTGCATCTTAATCTTTTCTAAAGAAGTTTTAGTTAATAGATGTCATTTTAGGATAAGGAGTTGGTGCAAACTTATGTACCCTAGTAAAATATCAAAGCAAGAAGTCTTGCTAATGTGGCGCTTTCCTTATTATTAAATTTTCACTAACTTTGTTGCACTTTTTAATAGAAAAGGACGAATTCAACCTTTTCAATATTTAAAAATTACAATTTCATCTTTTAATTTTCAATTAAATAAAATTACAATTTAATCTTTTAGTTTTTTATTAATAATATAAAAATAATAATATTTACTAAATAATATATAAATAAATAATAATTTTATAATATCAAATTAATTTCGATCTTGCATATATTATTATATTATATTTTATTATTTCTATATAAATTAAAAAAAATTAAATAAATTTATCTAATATTTTGAACTCATAAGCATTCTTTCTAAGGTGAATAAAAGATTTTAACTTTTTTTTGTATTTTTATTCTTTTTCTTTTTTGGACAAGTTAGAGCTAAAGTAATTTTTTTTTTGTAATATTTATGAGTTTTTAATCTCAAGATTTTTTAATTTTTTTATCCATAAGGTCTTGACTTTTGAATACTATTTTTATATAATTTATTTTTCTAATTTTTTATTTTGATATTTTTGAAAAAATTTAAGCATATTCATTAAGTATGAAAATAATTTCTTTTAAAGTTAATATGAATCTTTTATTATCTTTTTATAGTTCTACTTTTTTTCTCAATAAATTAGAGTGGTGATTTTTTTTTTGTAATAATACATGTGGATTTTTATTCTCATATATTTTAAATTTTTGACAAATTTTATTTTAAAGGTGCTAATTTACAATATTATTTCAACATAGTAAAATTATAGTATAATATTCATGTAAAATTAATTTACCTTTACTTTATAATAAATTATACATTTTAATTTTAAATTTTAACTTATTTTTTTCCTCCATTTTCCCTTCTTTTCATATAAATAATAACAACAACAATAATAATATAATTTTTAATTTTTAATATTTTTCTCATTCTTAATCTTTTTTAAAATTATTTAGTTAAGCTAACTCTTTACTTTTATTATTGTCATCATCATTATCATTATCATCATTTGATTTTTATCACTTAATATCATGAAATGAAAATTTCATCCTACTGAAAAACTCTCATTTCACCTCTAATCAAGATTATAATTGATTATTTATTTTGAATTTTTTATTGATGTTACTATTTAGATACCAAATAGTAATATATTATCCATTGGCAACTTAGTTATTAATGAGACTTAATTTATTTATTTATTTTAAATTTTTGATTGATGGTACTATTTGAAAACTAAATAGTAACATACTCTTTTTTAATAATTTGATTGTTAATAAGACTTGATTTATATATTTATTTTAAATTTTTAGTTAATATTATTGTGTATAGATCAAAGAGTAACATGTTACTATTTGGAAACTAAACAATAATATACTATTTTTTTATAGTTTGATTATTAATAAGATTTGATTTATTCATTTATTTAGAATTTTTTTATTGTTGTTATTGTCTGAAAATTAAATAGTAACATGTTCTCCTTTGACAATTCGGTTGTTAATGAGACTTGATTTATCCATTTATCTTAAACTTTTCATCAATGTTACTATTGGTACTGTCTGGAGAGTAAACGACAACATACTATTTTTTAAATTTTTTATTGTTAATGAAACTTAATTTATATATTTATTTTAAATTTTTAATTAATATTATTGCTTAAAGATCAAATAATAACATGGTACTGTTTGAAAATCGAACAGTAACATACTATTTTTTAGCAGTTTAATCATTGATAAGACTTGATTTATCTATTTATTTAAAGTTTTTAATGAGAATTGATGTTATTATTTGAATACTAAATAGTAATATATTGTTATTTAACAGTTTAGTTATCAATGAGACTTAATTTATCTATTTATTTTAAATTTTTTATTGATATTACTATCACTATTTGGAGACTAAATAGTATTATACTCTTCTTTAACAGTTTACTTGCTAATGAGATTTGATTTATATATGTATTTTAGATTTTTAATTGATATTATTGTTTGAAAATCAAAGAGTAATATGTTATTATCTAGAGATTAAATAATAATATATTATTTTTTTAACAATTTTATTATTAATGAGATTTTATTTATTTAAAATTTTTTGCTGTCATTATTATCTAAAAACCAAACAGTAATATATTTTTCTTTAACAGTTTAGTTGTTAATAAGATTTAATTTATCTATTTATCTTAAATTTTTTATTGATGTTACTGTTGTTACTATCTAGAAATTAATGAGATTTAATTTATTCATTTATTTAAAATTTTTTACTGTTGTTATTGTCTAAAGACCAAACAGTAACATATTATTCTTTGACAGTTTGATTGTTAATAAGATTTAATTTATTCATTCACCTTAAATTTTTTATCGATGTTACTATTGTTACTATCTAGAAATTAAATAATAACATATTACTATATGAAGATTAAATAATAATATATTATTCTTTGACATGCTCTTCTTTAGCAATTTATTTGTTAATGAGACTTAATTTATATATTTATTTTAGATTTTTAGTCGATATCATTATCTGAAAATTAAATAATAACATGTTATTTTTTAGAGATTAAATAATAATATATTATTTTTTTAACAGTTTGATTATTAGTGTGATTTGATTTATCCATTTATTTAAAAATTTTTAGTGTTGTTATTGGTTAAAGACTAGATAGTAACATATTCTTCTTTAGTCATTTGATTGTTAATGAGATTTGATTTATCCATTTATCTTAAATTTTTTTATCGATATTACTGTTGTTACTATTTAAAAATTAAACAATAACATATTACTGTCTGAAGATTAAATAATAACATATTATTCTTTGACATGCTCTTCTTTAACAATTTGCTTATTAATGAAACTTGATTTATATATTTATTTTAGGTTTTTAGTTGATATCATTGTCTGAAAACCAAAGAGTAACATGTTATTGTCTAGAGATCAAATAATAACATGTTATTTTTTTAACAGTTTAATTATTAGTGAGATTTAATTTATCTATTTATTTAAGATTTTTTATTATTGTTCTTGTCTAAAGATCAAATAGTAACATATTCTTCTTTAACAGTTTGGTTGTTAATGAGATTCGATTTATTCATTTATCTTAGATTTTTCATTGATATTGCTATTATTACTATCTAAAAATTAAACAATAACATATTATTCTTTGATATGCTATTCTTTAGCAGTTTACTTGTTAATGAGACTTGATTTATATATTTATTTTAAGTTCTTAACTGATATTATTATCTGAAAACTAAAGAATAACATGTTATTGTCTAGAGATCAAACAATAATATATTATTTTTTTAACAGTTTCATTATTATTGAGATTTGATTTATTCATTTATTTAAAATTTTTTATTGTTGTTATTATCTAAAGACTAGATAGTAACATATTCTTCTTTAATAATTTAGTTATTAATGAGATTTGATTTTTCCATTTATCTTAAATTTTTTATTAATATTACTATTGTTACTATCTAGAAATTAAATAGTAATATGTTACTGTTTGAAGATTAAATAATAACATATTATTCTTTCACGGCTTAGTTGTTAGTGAAATTTGATTTATTTATTTATCTTAAATTTTTTATTAATATTACTATCTGAAAGTAAAGTAGTAATATGTTATTCTTTAACAATTTAATTATTTATAAGACTTAATTTATTCATTTATTTTAAATTTTTTATCGATGTTACTATTTAGAGATTAAAAAGTAATATATTACTATCTGAAGATTAAAAAGTAGCATATTATTGTTTAAATATTAAATAGTAACATACTATTCTTTGATAGCTTGATTATTAATAAGACATAATTTTTTTATTTATTTTAAATTTTTTATTGATATTACTATTTGAAGATTAAACAGTGATATGCTTTTCTTTAGTAATTTAGTTATTAATGACACTTGATTTATCTATTTAATTTAGATTTTTAGTCAATATCATTATTTGGAGGTCAAACAGTAATATGTTACTATCTGGATACTAAACAGTAATATATTATTCTTTAGCAACTCAGTTGTTAATGAGATTTGATTTACCCATTTATTTTAAATTTTTGATCGATTTACTGTTTAGAAACTAAATAGTAACATGCTCTTCTTTAATAGTTTAATTGTTAATAGAACTTGATTTATCCATTTATTTTAATTTTTTTATTAATGTTACTATCTAAAGACTAAATATTAACATATTATTTTTTAGTAATTTAATTGTTAATGAGACTTAATTTATCCATTTAGTTAAAATTTTTTATTGATGTTACTATTTGGAGACAAACAGTAACATAGTATTCTTTGATAATTTAATTGTCAAATAACTTAATTTATCCATTTATTTTGAATTTTTAGTTAATGTTACTATCTAAAGATCAAATATTAACATATTATTCTTTAGCAATTTAATTGTTAATGAGACTTAATTTATTCATTTATTTAAATTTTTTTTATTAATGTTGCTGTTGGAAACAAACAGTAACATACTATTCTTTGACAGTTTGATTATCAATAAGACTTGATTTATCTATTTATTTTAAATTTTTTTATCAATATTACTATTTAAAAACTAAATAGTAACTTATTCCTATTTAGAGATCAAACAGTAACATATTATTATCTTGTTACCATCTAGATATCAAATAGAAACATGCTCTTATTTTACAATTTGATTGTTAATGAGATTTGATTTATCCATTTATGTGAGATTTTTATTGAAATTATTATCTGAAGATTAAATAGTATCATCATCTTTTTTAGCAGTTTAGTTGTTAATGAGACTTGATTTATTCATTTATTGAAGATTTTTTGTCGATGTTAGTATTTAATTTTCAGATAGTTTAGATTTATTAATTTATTTTATTTTTTTATAAATATTACTATTCGAATACTAAATAACAACATGTTACTATTTAGCCTACAAGTAATAATATGTTATTATTTGATAATTTTATTGTTAATAAGAATACATTTATCTGATTATTTTAAATTTTTTATTGATGTTATTATTTGGTCTCTAAACAATAACAATAATATGCTATTCTTTGTTAATTTAATTATTAATAAGATTTGATTTATCCATTTATTTTAAATTTTTTATTAATGTTACTGTCCAAATTTCAAATAACATGTTATTGTTTAATCTTTAAATAGTAATATGTTATTTATTGGTAGTTTTGTTATTAAGAAAGTTGTTATGGTAAAATTGGACACAAAAATAATTAAAGAGCAAAAGTTCAATATGAGATTTGAATGAATTTAAATTGAGAAAAAAAAAAGGTTAAAGTTAGCAAAATGACAAGAAAATGAAGAAAATTGGAAAAAGTTATTGAAAAAGGATTTTTTTTTTGCCAATCAGAGCAGGCAAAGACATTTTATAAAAATGTAGATATCAAAAAGTTATATAAAATAAACATATTTTTTTTTTCAATTAGATGATCAAGTGCAAAGTTATGATTATTTAAAGTTTTGAATTCAATCTATACATTTTTTATCGAGTGGACCCATTAAAATTAAATTTTCTTATTTTTTATCGAAAGATTAAAGGAAGACAAATAAAAACGAGTGGTTATATACAAAAATTATTTAACTAATCATGAAATTATACTATTCTAAAGTTTCTAATTCATAATCATATTCTCATGGTTAAAAATGATATTTTAGGAATATAATAGTAATAATTTATAAAAATGATACCTGTTTAAAATAAATATTAACATTAATACTTTTTTGAAAAAGAAGTTCAAGAAGTGATACCACGATACAATTTATTATACAAAAAATTAATTACCATTCTAATTTGTTGAGAAAAAAAGTAGAACTATAAAAATATAATAAAAGATTCATATTAGCTTAAAAAAGTCCTTATCTTCAAACTTAACAAATATGCTTAAAATTTTATTAAAAATATCAAAATAAAAATTTATAAAAATAGATTGTGTTTTAAAATAGTATTCAAAAGTCAGAACTTTATGAATAAAAAAAATAAAAAAATCTTGAGGTTAAAAATCCACAAATATTATAAAAAAATAGCCTTAACTCTAACTTATACAAAAAAGAAAAAGAATAAAAATACAAAAAGAAAGTTAAAATCTTTGGTTCACCTTAAAAAAGAATGCTTATGATCAAAATATTGTATTAAAATTTTTTACTTTTATATATAAATAATGAAATATAATATAATAATATATGTCATATTAAAATCAATTTGATATTATAAAATATATGATATTATTATTATTATTATTATTATTATTATTATTATTATTATGATTATCATGTATATAGGTGAACAATTGGTTAAGCTACTAGGTTTCAAGCCGGGCCTTTTATGCAAAATTGCATGAAATACATGGCCTAAATTCAAGCTTGACTTATTCAATTTTAAAAAAATTTATCTTGATCTGACCCATTTATTTTTTTATACGATCAAAGGCCCCAACCCGAAAGCTTGAATATTAATTTTTTTATTTTTTAAGTAAAAATAAAATTTTAAAATAAAAAATATATTTAAAGAGATAATAAGATATTTGAATATATAAATATTTAATTATATTAAATTAAATATTTTTATATTAAAAAGGATTATATATAATTATATTTTTATAATATATAATTATGTTATTAAAGTTAAATTAATCTAATTAGGTTAAACCAGCCATTTTTAAGTAAAAATAAAATTTTAAAATAAAAAATATATTTAAAAAAATAATAAGATATTTGAATACATAAAATATTTAATTATATTAAATTAAGTATTTTTATATTAAAAATATTTATATATTTTTATTTTTGTAATAAATAATCATGTTATTAAGGTTAAATTAATCTAATTGGGTCAGATTGGCTATTTTTTATTTCCATGACCCAAACTTGACTCGAATAATAATTAGATCATAAAAAATTCTAATAGGCTTATTGAATTATAAAAAAAGTTTAAACCCTATATTTTTTCGAGTAGGTAATCTTGTATAGATCTGATCGTGTATAAATTATTATTATTTATTTATATATTATTTGATAGATATTATTATTTATATATTTATTTATATATTATTAATAAAATATTAGAGGATTAAATTATAATTTTATTAGATTGAAAGTCAAAGAATGAAAATATAATTTTTAAATATTAAAAAAATTGAATCTGCCATTTTTTACTGAGAAATATGATAAAGTTGATGAATATTTAATGGTAAGGAAAATACCACATAAATAAGGTTTCCTACCCTAATATATTAATAGGGTTTATAAGTTGCACCGAAGGAATTACTTGATTTATGAAAGTAAAGGTTTATGTGAGAAGTTGAACTTTTTAAAGAATAAGTTTTTCATGTGAATTTTTTAAAATAAATATTTAAAGATGCTTGGTTGATAGTAAAAAAATTATTTAATTTATATAGAAAGTGAATTTTTATTTATGAAATAAAATTTTTATTAATTTTTTAAAAAGTACTTAAAATTATTTAATTGAAATTAAAGAAACTATTTAAAAATTAATTTTTTATATTTGATTTGATTTGATTTTGAATTTTTGAAAAAATATTATTAAAATAATGAATAAGTTATTTATAATTTTAAAATTATAATATACAAAATAATAAATATCAATAAATTTAAATCATCTTTAATTTTTTTAAAATCATATTCCTAATTTCTTTCTCTATCCTAATTTTTCAAATTGATAATTTTAATTTTTTATTTTTAATTTACAATAAAAAATTAAAATTTATTGATATAAAAAATTAAGATGCCTAATATATTAAATTATCTTAATATAATTAAATTAGAATATAGTTTAAATAAAAAATATTTGTTAAATAATTAATTCTATAAAATTTATGTAAAATAGATTAGAAATACATAATTTTTTATTTTTATAATTGAATATTAAAATCATATATAATAAATATAGTAGATATATAAGAAGTATAATTCCTATTTACAATTGAGTTTTTATTATAATTATATTTACAATCTAAAATGCAATATTTATTTTATATACTTTCAAATCTATTTGTTATGTGATTGATAAAATAATTGTATTCATATCTTATCATTAATAAAATATATTTATTATACTCGCCAATGAAGATAAAAGCTTAAAGTGGTTATTGGTTAAATTAGATTGGATTGCTTTTATATTTCTATGTATAAATAATATAGAAAATTCCTTTTATTAATGAGGAGTATTGCTAAGTAATATTTTATGATTTGTAAGAAGTAGAATTTTCTTAAAAATTCTATTTTCTCTATTTTGGCATTTAGTAAATAATTAAATGATTTCAAAATTTCCTATTTTTTGAAAAGTTATATCAAAAAAGTTTTAAGCAATTGACACTACAAATAAATTTATAATGAAATATGATTGAAATAATTAATACGAGATTTAAAATTATAATACTGAAAAATTAAAAATATCAAAGAATTTCAATTGATTTTTATTCTCTTTCTTTGATATCATGTCTCCGATCCCCCTTTCTATATGAATTTTTTTGAACTTGAAATTATAATTTCTTATTTTTAATTTACCATAAAAATTAAAATTGAATTGATGAAAAATATATAAAAAAAATTAAGATGAATTTTACATTATATGTTTAATTATAAATTTATAATGACTACCTAAAACACATATAAATAATATACATATGAAAATTACAATAACAAGAAAGGTGAGTAAGTAAGTTAACGTATTTTTATGAAAAATAATTTTTTAAAAGTCTCATGTTCTCTATTTTCACAATTAATGACTAATCAAAGTTCTTTTGTTTATATGCCTTACGTACAGAGAAGGTAACCACATATGAATTGGCTAGCATGTATAATTCTCACAACATCGGCTTAATAATACTTTTTATTAGCGATTTTTAGCCTTTGATGTTAAGTGATGTTATTGGAAACAATAAACCAAGAATTTTTTTTTATGTAATTTTATTTTGAATTTTAATGCTGTCTATTTATTAAGAAAATAAATGAACTATCTACTTCTTATTTTTGAAGAGCTACATTTCATATAAACTTTTTCTCGATCAAACTTTCTCTAAAATACAATTTTATGTTCTTTCGAACCCTAAGATAATTATACCAAACATGAACAAAAATACTTGATAAGAGTGAAAAGAGATTGATTAAAATCAAAATCGCTGGTGCATATTTTTAGTATGTAAAAATGCTAGGATTTTTGAACACATGAATTCAAATTAAATTTCTAATCCTAACAAAGACATTTCAATTCTAACACTTGAAATATTATTTTCTTAACTTTGGTATATTATTGATGAAATAATATATTAATATATTATTAAATTTAATAGTATATTAAATTTATTTTTTAAAATTAAATTTTATATATAATATATAATATAATATATTAATAATTAAATTTAATAATAAGAGCTTTCTTTCTTCCTCTGTTTTTGCTACCCTTTTATACCACAATTTAAAATGCTCAAAGCTTCTACCACTGAATTGCAGGGGCGGGTGGATTTTCTTCCTGTGTTTTTAGGAGGACTCTCAAATTTTGCGATTCTGAAATTTCTGTCTCCAGAAGAAGTCGCAGTGAAAACAGAGCAACCTAGAGGCCGTCAAGGCTTGAAACGACCGGGGCTTTGTCCAAAAATGAAACGAGTCAAACGATGATGCCAGCAGAAAGAGGCTGCTAATCATGCTTCGCTGGCCCACGTTTTACTTTCCAATTGGACGACACAAAATTTCTCATTCCCCATTTTTCAACAATAAATAGTTGAGAATTTTTATTTTTTAGTTGAGGATATATAATATAATTTACGATAAAATTTAATTCCTCTGGGAGCAGTATTATCTTTTATATTTATGTTCAACTTTTTTTTCACAATTATACTTATTTATTAATTTAAATTTAATTGTTTAATAGAAGAGTATAAATTTAATTCACTATTTTTTAAAATATTTTATATTATTAATAAATGATAAAAATATTTTATTAAAAAATAATAATTAAAATTTTTTACTGATAATAAATTAAATTTAAATATTAAATAAAATGATATAAATTTAATTAATTTATATTATTACATAGTTATAGAAAAATTTATAAATAATATAACCGAAAATGACATTTTTTCCGACATAAAATGACTAGAAGTTTACTCTTTTTCAACTTCTACGCTGTGTTTATAAATATAAATATAGAATTGAAATTGAGAAGAATATTTTTTTCAGATGGAAATTACTAAAATATTATCACTTGATAACATTTTAAGCTAAAAATTAATTTAAAAATCGATGTGCTAAAACTACAGTTGACTTGGGATATCCATTACAGCGGTGAGCTTTAAAACCCGGCTTCTGCACGCTTTCAACTCTCCGTGGTACCTTATCCTCAGATTCTCACCAGACCCCCCGATACCAATGCCCGCCAATTTAGGTTATAACAAGAAAAATTTACCTTTTTTCTCGTATTATGGAAGAAACTAAAAAACAGAAGTTCCAATACAACGGCTCTGAAGGTAGTCCTGGCCCACGACCAGCACCACCGGGATCACACCCACCATTGCTATTCTAGGGTTCTTTTTGTTTTCGATCAATTGGGGAGTTTTTTTTCTTGCTTTGATTTTTGTTTTTAATTTTTCTTTGAATGTGAAGTCGAGGTAGTGGGAAAGCTTAGTTTTGAATCAATTCAGAAACTTTACTTGTGGTTTAGATTCGAATCTATGTTGAACTGAGCCGTATTTGTGGGGGAGTAGCTTGCCGGGTTGATTTGAATCAGAATCTGGGGTTCGATGGGTTCGAAGCCGTGGCTGTACCCAGCTCCAACCTATCGAACGCTAGAGACCTACTGGGACAACGATGAAGATGCTCCTGGCCCACGCTGTGGTCATACGCTCACCGCCGTTGCTG
Source organism: Sindora glabra (assembly GCA_020226215.1). Classification (NCBI taxonomy): domain Eukaryota; kingdom Viridiplantae; phylum Streptophyta; class Magnoliopsida; order Fabales; family Fabaceae; genus Sindora; species Sindora glabra. Next base: position 7,926,864 of record CM035228.1, on the reverse strand, counting down.
CTACGAAGTCACATGGTCCCCGCTTAATCCTCTTCGGCGGCGCCACCGCGATTGAGGGAGGCTCTTCCTCTGCTCCCGGCATCAGTAAAGCCGTCTACTGCATCTCTAATTGTCTTTTTTTTTTAGCTTAATCGGGTCAGTTCTAAATTGACGCTTCTTGGTTTGCTGGATGCTAATGTTCTTAAGGATTAGCGGGAGTCACCAATTCAGTTCACTCCTATGACGTTCAAACAAGGAAATGGACTAGGTGATTCCCATTTTCCCAATACTTCAATCTTTGAATTTCACTATATTTGGGATTGAATTGGTGAAGTAACGATCTCTGCTGCTTTGATGAGCAGAATGAGACCTGCTGGAGAGCCTCCCTCCCCTCGGGCTGCTCATGCTGCCGCTGCTGTTGGAACTATGGTTGTTTTTCAGGTGAATAAGGGATTAATTTGCCAAGGGGGTTGAGATTACTTCTTAGGGGTTTGAGGTTATTGATTTTGAGTGATGTGTTGAAATCATCTAATTGATTGATGCTGCATGGCTAGGGCGGGATAGGTCCTGCTGGGCATTCCACTGACGATCTTTATGTACTTGACCTGACTAATGATAAGTTCAAGTGGCACAGGTGAGCTTATTTGAATACGCCTTTTCTCATCGTTGAGTAATCAAATTTTGATAAAATTATGGTAATAGTTAATGTTGCAATTAATGTTAATGCAGAGTCGTTGTGCAAGGACAAGGGCCTGGACCTCGCTATGGCCATGTAATGGACTTGGTTGCTCAGAGATATCTTGTTACTGTCAGTGGAAATGATGGTGAGCCCCATTCAGCGCTCAATTTTACCTTTTGATTGCGTAGGTTTTTCTAAATAAGATTCAGATGAAAAACACATGTTGCTGTAAAGACAAGAATACATTTGGTGCAATCTTCTGGGTTACCACTGAGTGGCCAAAGTGATAAAATTGGATGTGAATGATGAGCATTAATACACTAATTGACGTGCAAGTTGCTTGTGGATCAGGGTTTTGTATGGTTTAGTATATGGAAAATAAAGGAGTGCCAGAACAGAACCGATGTCCACTTTGATCTTTTCTTATCTTGATCTAGTTCTTATTAGTTACTACCCCTTCTCAATGACAATGATGGAAATAAAAAGTACTTATAGCCTGTCTTACTACATTACTGTGAAGTAAGTTTATGTTGACATGTAACATTGTATAATTTTTTTTTTTAAATAATATATGAATATGGCATAGGCAAAAGAGTTCTGTCTGATGCTTGGGTGTTGGATACTGCTCAAAAACCTTATGTATGGCAGAGGCTGAACCCGGAAGGTGATAGACCTTCTGCCAGAATGTAAGTATGTTTAGTTTTTTGACAGGTGAAGATCATTGGTTGTCTGTATTTTGTTACTCATACATATCTAAATTTTAAAATTTTCAATTGTTCTGCTCAATTTATAGGTATGCAACTGCTAGTGCTCGCTCAGATGGCATGTTTTTGCTGTGTGGTGGAAGAGACTCATCTGGAGCAGTATGATTGAACATACTCTTTTCATCTGATAATATAACCAGTTGCTTTTATGTTTGGATTTTTTTCATCACAACTTTTGGGTTGTAAAATTATGGCTTGCTGAATAATGGATAAATAGAAATATTGCATGAAGTAGAAAATACAGCTTTAGTTTAAATTATATTTCTGTGCATATTGCTACAGAGGCCTTGTCAGTGAACTATGAATATATCAATTTTATCTATCTTGTGTAGCCACTAGGAGATGCCTATGGACTGCTTATGCATCGGAATGGTCAGTGGGAATGGACCCTAGCGCCTGGAGTTTCACCTTCAACTAGGTATCAACATGCTGCGGTAAGTGAGAGATCAACTCCTGGAATTTGTGATGTGTAGGATTTATTTGTCTTTTCAATTCCTATATGATACACACCTACCATTGGTAAGGTAGCATTATCAATCGAAATTAATCTGTTTGATTTGCAGTGTCTTCTCTTGACTAAGTTTGGCTTTTACTTTTGAAGCTTCTCTCTTTACTATTGAGTTTGGTAATGCATTCTATCAGGTTTTTGTTGGTGCAAGATTGCATGTTACGGGAGGTGTCCTTAGGGGAGGACGTGCAGTAGAAGGTGAAGCAGCCATTTCAGGTATCTTTCATCTTATAACATAATTTGACATTGCACGGGTCCTTAATGCAGTTTAAGCATGTGGTTGTATTAATCTGAATTTCATTCTTCCTGTTTTGACAGTATTGGATACTGCTGCTGGTGTTTGGTTGGACAGAAATGGCCTTGTGACCTCACGCCCAAATAAAGCTCACAATGCTTATGACCCTTCTTTGGAGTTTATGCGACGTTGTCGCCATGCAGCTGCTGCTGTCGGTGTTCGTATATATATCTATGGTGGTCTTCGAGGAGGTATACACTTAAAAATGTCCAATTGAGACTCAAGAGAGTTGTTGTAAACATAGAACTGAATGAGCTTATTCTGACTTGGAAAGCTAATGTGATGTATTCAATCTTAATTACTTAGAGGACAGTTGAACTCACAAGAATGAAGTGCCACTTCATCTTTTGTTTAATTTTTGGCTGGTTCTTTAATGAGGTGCTTGCTACGGTACCCTAGGGGGTTTAGAATCCAGGGTAATGTGGCAAAATTCAGGACATTGGATGAGATTACCAAGTCTCTTAATTATTTCATCTAATGACCTGAATTTTGTCACATCACCCTGAGTTCCAAACCCTATAGGTTACCTTAGAATTTTCCCTTTAACAATTACCTGAGAAACTTATGGTTAAGATATGCTACTAGATAATTTCTAATGAAATTTAGCTTGTTATCTTGTACAGATATTCTACTAGATGATTTCTTGGTGGCTGAAAATTCACCATTTCAGTCTGAAATTAATTCTCCTGTTCTAACATCTGAGAGAACTTCACCTATTACAAGCCCCAAACGAAATCAGTCCAGCTCTGTGACAACACCAAGTTTGGATGGCGAGCCAGATATCCCCTCATCTGGGGGCATGGGGTATTTTTTTTTCATTGCATACACTTTTTTTGGAAGTTCAACACATTTACCTTGCTATGCTAATGCTTGGCTGTCTCAATATGATGTATATTTGTTTTAGCAGTATGGATAAAAACTCTATGGAGAAACTGAGGGAAGCATCTGCTGCTGAGGCTGAGGCAGCAAGTGCCGTCTGGCAAGCTGTGCAGGCTCAGTCAGGCAGTCCTGTTGAAGAAACATCTGCATCAGATGACAACTCACAAACTGCAGAGACAGCATCAGATGGGAGTGACACTGAAGGAGACGTTCGCCTTCATACCAGAGCAGTATGTAACTTAATCCTTGTCTAAAATAGCTAATTGTCAAGGCTGTCAAATCATATGAATGTTGTTTATACAGGTAGTAGTTGCTAAAGAGGCTGTGGGTAACCTGGGTGGAATGGTGAGACAGTTATCACTAGATCAATTTGAAAATGAGAGCAGACGCATGGTTCCCATAAGTAATGATCTACAATATTCTGCCAAAAAGTTCACCAGGCAGAAATCCCCTCAGGGTTTACATAAAAAGGCAAGATTATTGATGTACAATCATCTGTCGTTTATATTGATAGCTTCGACATAATATCCTTTATCCATTTATTCATTGATCATCGAATTATAAGCTAATTCAATGCCATTGCTTTGTTTGCCAGATAATTTCACAATTGCTCAGGCCTCGCAACTGGAAAGCTCCTGCTAATAGACGTTTCTTCTTGGATTCTTATGAAGTGGGTGAGCTTTGTTATGCTGCTGAGCAAATATTTATGCATGAACCAACTGTTCTTCAGCTGAAAGCTCCTGTGAAAGTATTTGGTGATCTGCATGGACAGTTTGGTGATTTGATGCGTCTATTTGATGAATATGGATTTCCTTCAACTGCTGGAGACATAACGTAGGTTTGCTATATGGATTCATTGGTGGATTAACATGGCTTGTGTCTAAAATAGATGATGCAGAGATTGAGTTACAATACGCTTTCTTCTTTTCTGACATCTGCTCTTGTGATTTTATGAGTCTTATTTACTCAATTTGCCTTGATCAGAATGCTTGAAACCCAAATTTAATGAGCATCTATTTAACAGTGTAGGTTACGTTCTTGTTATGTGCAAACAACATATTTCTTCTAGCTAATAGATGTATTGAGGATTAGGTGAACTGATCTACAGTTTTGCACCTTCATATAAACTGAAAATTGAAGACAACTGGAATTTTTATTATATGATGAGACACTCATTTAATATTACAGGTATATTGATTATCTGTTTTTGGGAGATTATGTTGACCGAGGACAGCACAGCTTGGAGACCATTACCTTGCTTCTTGCACTTAAGGTGGGCTCCTGATTAATTTATCCACTGTCATAGATTGTTGTATTCTGCTTCTCTTTGTGATTGACTTTATATTGCCATACTGTGATTGTGCAGATTGAGTATCCTGAAAATGTTCACTTAATACGTGGAAACCATGAAGCTGCTGACATAAATGCACTATTTGGTTTTCGTATTGAGTGCATCGAAAGAATGGTATGGATGTGTAATGTATCTTTGTTGCTTCAGTTTTTTCATTTCTAATCTGCTACTATGTGCATGTAGGGAGAAAATGATGGAATATGGGCATGGACGCGGTTCAATCAACTTTTTAACTATCTTCCACTTGCTGCCCTCATTGAAAAGAAAATAATCTGTATGCATGGTGGCATAGGAAGGTCTATTACTTCTGTAGAACAGATAGAGAAGCTTGAAAGGCCCATAACAATGGATGCAGGATCTATTATTTTGATGGATCTTTTATGGTGCTTATTTTTCTCTCTTCTATGTCTCGTGTCTCAGTTATATTTGCATTCTCTTTATCTTATAGTTCTATATTTGTAGGTCTGATCCCACAGAGAATGACAGTGTGGAGGGTTTGAGACCAAATGCGAGAGGGCCTGGGCTTGTCACTTTTGGGGTATGTATAAACATGGATCCTTGGAATTCAATTTTCAAATTCCACCTCCTGTTCCTTTTTCTAGGTGATGATTTGTGCATGACTTCTTTCAGGCATGCAATAGATTCCCCTTTTCCACAACAAAATATAAATACACTCCCTCAAAAAACTGATTTTACTATTTGATCATAAAGCAAATTTCTAGCACAAGCCTCTTTCTTGGAGAGGGATATTTCAAACCACTGTGTACAATTGAAGGATAGTTCCCTGTTTAAACAATTTAGCCTTAAAACTTGGACTTAGATGCATGGCTAACTTATTTTATTAATCTTATTTCATGCAGCCAGATCGTGTTACAGAATTCTGTAAGAAAAACAAATTACAACTCATTATAAGGGCGCATGAATGTGTAATGGATGGTTTTGAGCGATTTGCCCAGGGGCAATTGATAACTCTTTTTTCTGCAACAAACTATTGTGGTAAGCCCCAATTTCTATTACAATTTTTTATATTCCCTGTTTCACTCACTGTGTACTTGGTATAGTTTGATTTAAACTGGTCTCATTCATGTATTAGCCCGCCTTTTAGATTCTGTCAATTGTACAGTGAGTGAAATAGAATGGATCAGAATAAATGTCACTGGCTTCATCCATCCTTTGTTGTCATTTTTGTCCTCTGCATTATACATCCAGGCTGATGTCGTTGAATACAGGAACGGCAAACAATGCTGGAGCTATCTTGGTAGTTGGTAGAGGTTTGGTTGTGGTTCCAAAACTAATTCATCCCTTACCACCTCCTCTTCAGTCTCCGGAGACATCTCCTGAGCGTGTCATGGATGAGACATGGATGCAGGTAAGCTTTGATGCTTCATATTAGTGAGATCGGCTCAATTTCTTGCAGTATCTATATTTGTTGATTTTAAACAGACAAAGACGTCCTCAATTGAGTAATGACATACTCACACACACTACACATTCTAAATTAGACTGACCCTGCCGCGTTCTGGGTTCTATTTGTTGAGATTCTATCAAACTAAATTTAACTGCCATCTCTTTTACACAAAAATTCACAACATTTTATGCTGGGGCCACATAAACTGTCTCTTTTAATGAATTTATTAGACAGAAATTTGAGAGATTTCAAATGCATTATGCTGGATTTGCAAGTTGCTGGAAAAATGAAGGCAAATCTGTGGGAAGTTAAATATTATTTTGTTTTGGTTTGTAGGAGCTTAATATTCAAAGGCCACCAACTCCTACACGAGGTCGACCACAGCCTGATCTTGACCGTAACTCACTTGCATACATATGATATAATTCATAAGAGTTTCCAAGCAGCAATTGAAGATTTCTCATGTATTTCTAGTTGCAAAAAACTAGTCTTAAAGCAGTGTGCAAATTTTGACGTTTAGCTAATTAGCCAATGGGTGATTTTCTTCCTTAGATTGGGTTTGTGGAGGCATCTTCTTATACTAGATGTAGGGGTGAACTTGTAGAGGAGAATTCCTTATATAGACTATGTCTACAAAGGTTTGTGTAAAGAGGAAATACAGATGATTGGCTTGTATATTGTAACAAAATAATTTATTACGCTTTTTGCCTTTTTATTTTGTAATAAGTGGAATGACAAATTATTTAATACACACCTTTTGTTTTTATATTTAGATTTTATAACCTTGTGAGCAAGTATTTTGTAGTTTTAAACAGAGATATTAAATTTCATAAAATTATTCCATTTTATTATCAATTATTGATGAATAATACCTATATTTTTCCGGTTATAATTTTTTGTGCTCGTTAATTTCCCCTGAATAATAACTGATGTTATAACAATTCAATTGATAACAATTATTATTTTAATTGGTTTTCAATTATGATTAGAAGATATACAAGCTTATTAGGCGAGATCTCTAATTTTTTTTTTGGAAGTTTTCTTCATATATATATATATAAGATAGAAACTACAATTTTTCTTTTTGTCAGACAAGATAAAACTTCATCTTAAATAATAGCAAGCAAAACATGAAGTTTGTTGAATTGGTGAATCTTTTTATAAAGTATGTTTCAGAAAAAAATTGTTAGATTATGAATAATAAATGGATATTTGTTAAAAATTGTGATTTTTTTTTTCCAAATGCAAATGAATTTTATTTAATATATTCAAGAAGATAGGCTCATGGAAGGGGCGGGCAAAAACTGCCGAGACGGATTTAAATTATGTTCATATAAATATTAAGGTATTTTTGTCTAAATCATGCCCTTTCCATCTTGAGTTCTTTTCATACTTTCTACGTCAAATTCGGTTTGATTTTGATCCAATTTTAAGATTTTAATATATATTATAATTAAATTTTATAAATATATTATAAATATATAAAATGTATTTATAATTATGAATATATTAATTATATTTAATATATAACAGAAAAATATTATTAAAAAATTATCATATTAAGATTTGAGTTACATAATATATATAAAATATATAATATAATATGATAAAATATTTAATATATAAATTTAAAATAAGATCGAATTTGAGCTAGACCGATTTATTTATAAAATATGATCTAAAATTTTACTTAAATTCAATCTTTGAATTTAATTTTTTATCTGAGGTCCTATTTATTTGGAATTAGGTTCAGGTAAAAAATCAAACAAGGTCTCCTAATTCACGGAGTTAAAATCCCAAATTCACTGAGTTAAAATTGAATTTGGATGGTAAACTGTGATATCTTTAAAAGGGAAGACCTTGTCACCATTTTTTTTGGTTGGATTTAAATAAAAAATGATTAATTTAATTCCGTAAATTAATATTGACTAAAAAGATTAATTTAATTTCAGTAAAATTAATTTTTTATCAATTTCATCAATAATTAAAATTTTCTATTAAATTAATTTTGATAAAATTAAAATTTTTTAAATTTTAATCCTTTCATGATATTTCATTTTATGAATGAAAATATTAATTTTTAAAAATTTTTAATCAATTAAATTGATATAATTTTTAATTAAGGATGAAATTAATATAATTTTTTTTAGTCTTTAATATTTGATAGGGCGAAACTGGTATTTTCACCGTATGATACAACACCGTAAAGCAGTTTGCCACTGCCGTCTCATCTCAATTGCTCGTTCTTTGAACGACCTCTAAAACCCTAAACCATCGAAGTTCGCAAAGCCTCTTTCAATGGCGGAACCGCGGCTGTTCAACACATTCCCTGTAAAACCCAAGTTGAAATCAAAACCTAGAGCCCCGAGGCAAACTCCTGAATCCAAATACTGGTCTTCCTTCAAAACCCAACAAATCCCTGACCTTATCTCTGTTCCTTCTCTCACTTTTTCACCCACTCCTCCTCATGCCTTCGCAGCCGCTCACTCTGCCTCCGTCTCAATCTTCAGTTCCCAAACCCTCTCTATCACCTCCACCATCTCGTCCTTCTCGGACGTCGTTTCCTGCGCCTCCTTCCGCTCTGACGGCCGCCTCATTGCCGCCTCGGACCTCTCCGGTCTTATCCAAGTTTTCGACCTCAAATCGCGAACTCCACTTAGGCGTCTCCGCTCCCACACTCGTCCTGTTCGATATGTGCAATATCCTTTACTCGACAAGCTCCACTTGATCTCTGGCGGTGATGATGCGCTTGTTAAGTATTGGGATGTGGCCACCGAATCTTCGATTTTGGAATTGCAGGGTCACAAGGATTATGTAAGGTGTGGTGATTCATCGCCTGTTAATATGGAGATGTTCGTCACCGGGTCCTACGATCATACCGTGAGGCTTTGGGATGTGAGAGTTACTGATACCAAGTCTGTAATGGAGGTGAACCATGGAAGCCCTGTGGAGGATGTGATTTTCTTGCCATCAGGAGGGTTAATTGCCACAGCGGGTGGTAATTCTGTGAAGTTATGGGATGTGATTGGTGGCGGAAAACTTCTGTTTTCGATGGAGAGCCACAATAAGACTGTGACTTCAATTTGTGTGGGTAGAATTGGGAAGGATAATAGTGAGGAATTGAAGCAATTTAGGATCCTGAGTGTGGGATTAGATGGGTATATGAAGGTGTTTGATTATGCTGCTATGGGAGTTACCCATTCAATGAGGTTCCCTGCACCACTTCTGTCAATTGGTTGTTCGCCGGATTGTTCCACCCGTGTTATAGGGACTTCGAATGGAATTATATATGCCGGTAAGAGGAAGATGAAAGAAGAAGAAAATGAGAAGGATGAAGCAAGCCAGCTCTGGAGTATTGCCCCAGTAGTGCGGCAGGAGAGGCAAGTATTGAAGCCCTCATATTTCAGATATTTCCACAGAGGACAGGGGGAGAAGCCATCTGAGGGAGATTATTTGATTATGAGACCAAAAAAAATGAAATTGGCAGAGCAGGATAAACTATTGAAAAAGTTTAGGCACCGTGAAGCACTGGTGTCAGTGTTAGCTGGTAAGAATCCTGAGAATGTGTTGGCTGTGATGGAAGAATTGGTAGCTAGAAAGAAATTATTGAAGTGCGTTTCAAATTTGCACTTAGAGGAGCTGGGATTACTATTGATATTCTTGCATAAGTATTGTACCGTGCCAAGATACTCGAGTTTGTTAATGAGATTGACAGAGAAGGTCCTTCAAATGCGGGCCGATGATATTAGAGCATCCGATAGCCTGAAAGGTTATATCAGAAACCTAAAGAGGTCTGTTGAGGAGGAGATTAGGGTGCAAGAGTCGTTGCAGGAAATACAAGGTATAATTTCACCTTTACTGAAGATTGCTGGAAGAAGATAATTTTTTTTTCCCCTTTTTTGGGAGGAAATTTTGGTCTTTCCTCCTCATATATGAGGCGGTTTCAAGGATTGCCTTTTCCGTTCTTTCTCCTATAAGTCTATTTTCTTTTGTCCTTTCAAAGCAACTAAATTTTGGTTTGAGTTCAGACTTTTGCGAGCAATTATTGGTGTCATGACTAGATTTTTGCTAGCTCGATGTCTAACTGCATGTTATGTGAAGTTGACTTTATTTGACTTCACAAGGGATTGGCTGCGGCTGACCATTCTTTATTTATTCCGGTTTCTCTTGGCTAATTTCAGTCTACTAATACGCATACCTATAATGGTTTCTTGTATATTCAGTCAGTTGATTTGAAGGTAAGCGACTCAGTAGTACATAAATATATGTTGGACTTCCAAACTGAGAAGTGGAAGTCTTTTTTTCCCTTTTTCCCCCCCTAACAGTATTGGGATCGTTGTGTGGGTGGGCTTGTAAGTTGAACTCTCTGTTTCAATTCGAAGGTTTTTACTGTGGTAGGGTTTCTAATTGCAATTCTTCTCACCTTTCTTCAGATATCTTGTTTAAAACAGTTTTACTTTACATGGCTGAAATAGGCACACATGTGGTATTATTCTTATAAGAATTTCTCGATTCTAGGACTAGGTTTTACCTTTGTTTTGATCCTGTCTGAATTCTTTCCTTTTCTTTTTCTCGTTTTGAGAGAGACAAAGGCAATCATTTTTTTTCTTTAAATACTGGCACTTACAATTAAAAAAAAAATTATTTTTTATTTCTCTTCAAAATTTTCTCCATCCTTTCCCTCTGTGATCCCAATTCGTTTTAACCGCATTCATAATCAGATTTTACGGGATGGACATAAATTGAAGATGAACCACAAACTGAATTCATTAAAGATGAACTGCAAGGTGAAGAATAATTTGTAGATCCCTCTCATAAGTCATAAAAATCGGGGAGACCAAGAATTTTGAATCCTTTGAAGTTGATAACAAATGCTCATAGTATTAAGTACTCGCTCTACCTGACAACTTAAGAGTATCTACGACACTTGCAACCGAATTTGATCTGAATTCATGAATTCCATTTATTTTCTTCTTAAACCCCACAAAGGTTACCAAAATATATTCAAACCCCACAGCACAACAACAAAAGACAATAATTTAAATAAAACATTTGTTTTGTTTAAGAGTTGACCTCCCAGCATTTCTTCCTAATTTCTCCTGAAGTGCCGGTAATGACCTGAATGGCTCCAAGCTTCTTCATTGATTGCGCAAATTCTGTGAAGAATCGTGTTTGGTTTACCAACTTATTCACGGTGGTTTTGGCACTGTGGCTTGTGAGTAGAGCAGCGTCTGATTGGAACAGGCCCTTGTTCTGGAGAAGGACAGAATAGTAGTCGCTGTCGAATGTTATGGAACTGCCTGGATCCATCCCCACTGTTGTGGTGTTGTCACTGAGATTTAAACATTTGGTCTTCAAAAATGCGGCATAGGTCGAGTTGAGCGAAGGGTCCTGGTCACCTTTTCCGGTGAAGTTGTAAAGCCTGCTGCTGAATGAGTTGCAGTGCCCAACTCCAATTGTGTGTCCCCCTGCGTACACAATTGGTTAATTTAAATGGTGATTTTGCTGTCACGGATAATAAGAATTAAATTGATTTAACTCAATGTGAGTCATTTGATACTCAATGCATGAACGAATTAGTTGTATGAAAAAACTCACCAGTGAGGCCAATTCATCCGTGCATTGGGTTTTTCGCACAATGCATGGTAGAATTGGCTTCAATTTATTTGTTTTTCTCACATATTTGAATGGATTTAAATTTAATTTATTATTAGTTTAGATGAATTTTACATTATTATTTACTTATATGTTGTTGTACCATTTTGAAATTATTAAAAATTCTTTTATTAATATTAAAATTTCTTAATTACTTTTAATATTTTAATGATTTTAATTTTTTAATAACGTAATATCTTCTATTTCATTAACAATATAAAACATTTTACACTAATAGTTTATCAAATTTTAATTTTAATCAAATTATATCAAGCATCTAACCAAAAAAATTATGGTTGAATATCAAAATAAACATGATAAATATTAATTGAAAAATGATTTGGGTTATAGTTATTATTTTAGATAATATGACTAAACAGTTTTAACGAATAATATTTTGACAGTTTTAAAATTTTATCATTCTTCTAAACTTTTTATCGTATATCTAGTCTACATTGATCCATACATTAGGACGCGTTTTTGACTAATATTATTATTTCTAATATTCAAACTCTTAGGATCTATAATTTATTTATTCTACTTGCAAGTGCAAACAAGTTTGTACTTCTTTTTAAAAAAGAGCAACCTTCAAATCCGATCTTATTTTTAATTCTTATATTCCACTGCTTATTTTTTTCTTTAGAGAACTTAATAATAAAAATAATAATTTCTATGCATTTATTTGGTTATACCTGACAATACTACAAGGTCATGAACAGTAAGGTTTTTGCTGGCAAAGTTTTGTTTGAGTTGAGTGAAATTGAAGAAAGGTGGCGGCAGATTGGCCAATGCCTCGCTGCTAATTGAAACTCTACCATCTCTTCTGCCAGTAGGCACTTCCCACAAAGGTTGGGTAAACTGCAGATATACAATTCAGCAATTAAGCACTCTTCAGATCTTAGTCTAGGTTTATTTTTTTGAGGTATTTCTTATTGAAAAATCTCATTTGCTTATATATATATATTCGAAGAAGTATCGTATTAAGGAAAATATATATAGAGAAATATGATAATAGGAGACAATTACTTCTTTTTTTAAAAAAAAGAAGTTATTTTTTATTAAATTTCTTATATCTAACATTGAATATATAAATAATTTTTTACTATTTTAAATTTCATGACTATATGTTTACAAAAAATATTTTAAGTTAAAACAAGGGGATGCTTAATAAGCACTTGTGGGAGAAGCAATTAAGTTTTGAACTTACAGGGATAGAAACAGCATCTCTGGCAGCCAAAGCCAGAATGTCAGCACAAGATACAACTCCTGGGCATGCCTCCTCAACTGCTGCCTTGATGTCATCTATGGCATCAAATCCTCCCAGTGTTTGATTTGGAATTGCGTCCTTCTCTGCTGAATTACTTGCGGTTGAGTTTATTAAAACCGACCCATCACAACCCTGTAACGTAAAATATAGTTTCATAACTCACTTAGCTTTTAAAATAATAATGGATATCTCTGTAACTTTACAATGTACGTACCCTGACAAAACAATCGTGAAAATGCATTCTGAGGAACTTTGCCGGCAACTCGGGTCTCTTGGAGACAAGCTGCGAAGTGAGATTCTTAACAATGTCGTCGGCACGAGGGCAGGACTTTTTGTAGAAGTTCTTGTTGAGGTTGCCTCCTTCACAGACCCCTATAACACCAAAAACAAACACAAAAGCTAACAACATGGACGTAATGTTCTTCATCCTCAAACCCACGTTGAAGAAGCCCAAAATCACAGTGCATTTAGCTGCAGCTCAATTCTCCTTTTTATAGGCACTCAAAGTCAATCCTTCTTAAGCTTGAATTAGTTAAGCATTGCAAGGAATCATATTTAATAGACTATGTCACGCCCTCCTTTCTTTTCTTGTCTTTTTATCATGTTGAAAAAAAATAGACATAAAGGTTTTATGTATAGTAATATTCAGATTTTTTTTTTTTAAATGTGTAATAGAATTCACAAAAATTTTCAATCAATTGAATATTTTGTAACGAGTGAGTGTATTTATATTTTTATAATAATATTTAAAGAAGATAGTTAATGCATTTTGTATTTATTACTTGAAAACTTCTTTTATACTTCAACTGTCCTTCCTCCGCTTAATTAACGAAAATGAATTGTTAACTTTGGTAGATTTTGATGTCTAGTAAGTAGAAAAAATTTCTCCAAATCCTATTTCATATCCCATTGCAATTAATCATTACTGGCTGGTTTGTCTCAACATTAAGAAGGCCACCGATTGTCTTGAGCATGGAGACCGGTGATTATATATTTTAAAAATAAGGAATCTCAAATAAGATAAAGCATAAATCTACCTGCTACTTGGTAATAGAATTTGTCTTTTTTTGGCACATGAATCATGGTTGTTGAGATGCAACATGTCCCAAGATAGCTATAGTTCAACAGAGCAATGTGGCATTCATTTGCATATATCACTTATTACATATTTAAATGAATTTAATTCAAAATGTTGATGGGAACTTAAATGAACAAATTAACAAAGCTTATATCAGTAGGGTATACATTTTTATTAATAAGAATAATAATCTGTTTAATACATACATATAAAAATTTGAGTTCTAACTTTAAATATAACAATAAGTATAATTTCTAGGATAAATGCCAGCTTAATAGAGTACATGTTATCACAATATAAATGTCACCGGTGTAAGTTTCAATTGTTATGTGAAATTCTGATGTCTAACTATCTGTAATGTATTAAAAGGTTTAAATAGGGGAGGGGCTGACTAAACTTGCAAGGTAAGATTAGAATCGTCTAAGATTTGCATAACATATATTGCAAAATATTCAGAGGTGACAGGCATTTATTATTGTTTTACTTTGAACCCACCTACTTAGCTAATCTGTATTAATTATAACTTAGATTATGCCATTGCCAGCCCTTGATTTTCCTTTCTCTTCCTTGTCAAGCTTCACAGGTCAGCCTTGATCTTCTGGACGTTGTTTGTTTCTTTGACTGGATGCCTCTCAACTATGTAACAACTAGATAGTTAGGTTGGGCAGTGGGCTTTTTGCATATTTTTGTCGCCTAGAAATCATTGTATAATGATACGCATTACTATTTATATTAGATTGACATTTGCTATCAAAACAAAATTGGATGATCAACCCTTCATTATCATTTTTTTTTTGACAAAATACATATAACCCTTGAACTATAATCTTATATTAAATAATTTCATAAACTTTCAAACCTTGAAAGTTTCAAATAACTTTCTTAAACTTTTTCAAAATATGAAAATGTTAATTTTGGAATAAAAATAAATGGAGAATAGAGTAATGACCATACAAAATATAAATAAATAAAATTCTTTTAATTTTCTTTGTAATAAAATGTTTAGGCCAAAGTATATTATTTCACTCTAAGAGCAAGCCGTGCCACAAATCTTTTTAAAAGTTTCCAATAATAATTATAAATTACTTAATTCCTTGAAATTGTTGATAATAAGATTAAAACTTATAGTATAAGTAACTGAAGAGAACATACGATCTTGGCAAACCCAAAAACATTACCCTAAAACTTGAAATTGACATATATTCATCAACTATATTTCAAATTATTTTGATATTTAATCTTAAATTATGATTATGCTTCATAAAATAATAATTTCTTTATAATACTTTGATGCCAACAAAAATATAACATATTTATAAATATATAATTAAAAGTACTCAATATATTATTTAAACTGTATGAAATATAATAAAGTAAAAATAAAATAAGCTTTTAAAATTTATTGTCTCCATTTAAAAAAAATCCATAAATATAGTAGTAATTGAAAACTACCACTAACTGATTCTAGAATTGCCACAAAATTATTTAGAAAAAATTTAATAAATATAGTTGCCAAATGATTGTAAAATCACTCCTAATTTCTCCTTCTGTTTTAACTTCAAAACTAACATTTTCATATTTTGAAAAAATTTAAAAGAATTATTTAAAGGATTTGAAAGTTCAATAAAATTATTTGATACAAGACAAAAACTTAAGAGGGGTTGTATGTATTTTGCTCTTTTTTTTTTTTTTTAATAGTAGAGTTTCGACTCTTCATAACAAAAAAGAAAGTAATTGGAATTAGGATTACAAGAAAACTTTAACAATTAAGTCAATAACATTAATAGAAAGAATAATATGAATCAATAGAAATGTAAAAATGTACCTTAAATAAAGGTACTCTTAAGATAATGGTAGATAAATAAGTAGGCGGTTAAGTTACAATTCTTCTGATAATACTTATCATAAAGAGTGACAAATCATTTGACATAATGAAAAAAAAATTAATACAACATTATTGTCATTGTATTACTAAAAATATCAGCTACTTATCCTTAATTAATTAATTAATATATATATATAAGGGGTTGGATGAAAACAATATTCCAACCAATAATTGGAGAATAAAACCATCTCGTGATATTATTAATTAATATACATACCCCATTGCAGCTTAGATAAGAATTTCATTCGTCTCAAGAACATTCCTTCTTTTAAAAAAATTATATATGCATAATACCAGTGTCCTTTATTCTATAAATAATGCAGTAATGCTGATGATTATATTCATTTTAATTCGCTCAACTTTGTTAACAGTACATATTTAATTAAACAGTTTAGATGAAATTGTGTTAAATATTGTGCATTAAAAAGAATGTGAATGACATTATTTTAAAGCATGAAAGGGCACATAGCAATATAATTATAAATGAAGAGCCAGCTAACACATCCCATTTGTATTGAAATATTCATTCATAGACTAAGGAGGCACATGCATGGTTTGCTGTAATGCCGCGTTTGCAGAGATGTCCTTGTATATATTTAAATCGTTAGAAACCCAAGAAAGTAGTAAAGGACACAATGAATTCATAATCATGTTGTCAATGGTTACCTTGTTCTTCTGCACGTCGTGCTCCTCAAGACTCGAGTTTTTTTAACCAAGTTGTTGATGATCAATGATCATGCGTGGCTGAGCGAGAATTTGATGGTCTATGAAATTAAATGTATTTTAATAGAATTAAAATTTATAAATTAATAAAATATTTTAAGTAATATTTATAGTTTTATATAAATTTTTTCAAAAAAATTTAATGAGAATATGTATTTCATTTATATATATATATATATATAATTTTGCCGATTGGATTGACATTCGATTTCTGCATCCAACTCACGTGGTTGATAAACGCATACACGGTTTAAGACACTGAGCTATACGTAATGCGAAAGATTGTAGATTCATGTCAAAATATAACAGTATATATACGATCTGTGATGTACGTGACAATCAGTGGAACTTTCTTTTTCTAATAATTCTTCAAGTATTTAGGTAGTAGATTCGTGAATATAATCTCTTCTATTCGCCAAATGGTACGCATGATAAAAACAATCATGCATCTTTCCTTCATTTGGATATGTGTTAGAAGGGAGACAATTTAGTACATTGCACTAGCGTTATATTATTAAATCTAATTATATATCAAATTTATTTTTTAAATTAAGTCTAATATATTATATAATAAAGTAATAATTAAATTTGATGATATATCAAGACATTATTACAATTACTTATGTATTACAATTTTCACAGTCTTAATTTTCAACTACTACTACTTCTTTCTTTTCTTTCCGTAATACCATCTTTTAATTACTATCAATTTAAAAACATACCTTCATACTTATTACTCACCGTCTGTATTATTGTTATTTACATTTACTACTGTCAATAATCATATTCATTGTTATTTATTAAAATTACTATTTACAATTACAATTATATTTATCATTATTTACCAATAATTAACTACTTATACTCTCATAACACAACATGAACTTTACAACAAATCTTATTTGGAAATAGAAATAAAAATTATATATGAATAAATATGAATCACATTTGAAAAAGAAAATTATTTTAATGATTATATTTTTTTCAACACAATTTTTGCTAAAATTAAATGAGTCATGAAATAAAACAAATCTAATTACATTTTATATAGTATGTGTATATATAAACCGTTATTAACAAAAAAAAAACTGAACATTTAATAAAACGTTATAATTAAGAAAGAAGCATGGTCCATCTCTCTTAACATATCGTCAAACCTTATGTTCTTGATAGTTAGTGTGTTTGATATTTTCATGTGAGATGTAGAATAATAAATTGTGATAATTATTATACTAATAATTAGAATTAAAATATAATTTAAAATCATATAATTATTGAAAAAAATTACATAATTTTATATTTTGATCTTTACCAATTAATATGTGATCTAGTAATGATTTATTTATTTTTTATTCTCACATAAAAATATTATGAAAGTCTTAGACAAGAACTCACACAATAAAAATTCTACACAAGTCTCAGTGTCCTAACAGAGTTTAATAATAACATGATTATCATTTGAACTTATTAAAATACTCTATATCATGTGATATTTAATTTAAATTTTTTTTATTACGTTAGCCCCATAATAATTGCAACACAATTCAATTATATATTATGTCTGCATCCGTGATAATGATCATTGTCATGAACAGCACTAGAGGAGATACAATCTAAGTTTATGTCAACACGATTTAAGTAAAAAAAGAAAAAATAAGTTCACTTAAAAGAGTGAATGGAATTATAATTTAAGGGTTTTACAACGTTAAAAAAATTGTAAATTTTTTTATAAAAGTTTAATGTAAAAGTTACAGGAATTATAGTTTTTTTATATAAGATTTTATAATTTTTTTCATATGAATAAAATTACAATTCTATTACTCAAAGATACGGTTAAAATTTAAACATTTTTCAGTTTTTACGAAGAAAGATTTCAGCTGCTGAAAAAAAAAAAAAAGTAAAAAATTATGTAAGATATGATTTTCTTGAAGGAAGTATTGAAGTATAACATTTTTTATATTATAAAAGTAATTAAATCATTGGACTTAGATAAACGAAGTTGCAGAATTGAATTTAAGATGAAAAAGAAAGGAAAACCTTGGATAAATATTATATATCAATTGAGTTAAAATCTTACAACTTAAAATATAATCTTTAATTTGAGCTGGTATACATTATATGTGCATTTGCCATAATGATTGTTAAGGAGCAGAAGAAGAGGAGAGCAGCACTTTCACATCTGAAAAACCATTTGCTAACTCGACAGAAGAGAACACAAAGACTGAACAGAAAAGGACTGTATCCTGTACGGTTGTCTGTCACGAGAAAGCATAAATATTTTAGCCATCGAATAGCTTTGAATTTTGAAAACCGGTTTTCGGAGGGACTTGCCTCCGAGCAGTAGTTAGAAACAAAGGGATACGAGGTTTGAATGGGTCGACAAGGATCCAACGTGGCAGCGCTCCCTTTGACCAATTTCACATGATCGGCCCATTAATGCCGGCCCTTTTCTTAACTTTTAGGATCCACAATATCTCTTCCTATTTCACGGGTCCTCCTCCTTTATTGCAACTGTGATAGGTTGCATCATGATGTGGTCCATCCATTGATACCATTCTGCTAATTAATTGGGAAATACTGTAGGGATGAAAATTGGGTTTTGAAATCAAGTTGGAAATATGTATATTTTTACTGGTCACAGATTTATTTCATCATTTTATATTTAATAATAACCATTAATTTTTATTTTCAATTCATATAACATTGTTTTGTTTAATTTGTTTGTGTCAACTTTGATCTGAAGGTAAAGAAAGAGGAACTATCCTTTAGAACATAATTTTAAATTTTATTTTCAATTCATCCTTTGGCTACGATGCTCTGAAAATTGGATCAGGTTAGATAGTTCAACCGTTAATTGTTATGTTATTTGATTAAAAAAATTATTTTAATTGTTGAACCGTTTTAAATGGGTCCAAATTGATATAAATTAATAAGACTATAAATTATATATATACATTAATAATATATATATTTAAAGTAATAAAATACAAATAACATAAAATAATTCATATTTGAAATAATTTAAAAAACATTAAGAGTCCAATCAATATAAATTATAAAGGTATTGCACCCAAATTATTGTAAGAGTATAAAATTTTAGTTTTTTTTTTCAAAAATAAAAAAAAATGTCTTATTTACCAATTTCAACCATTAAAATTTTAATTTTGGTCCACTTTTATCAACTTACATGCATTTTCAATTTAAATGATCTTAACTGATTAACTCATCGAGTAATTTACTAATTCATCAAGTCAGTTTAATCTAATTTTTAGAATTATATATAAAAGCAAGTGAAATAAATGATATTATCAATGTATAAGAGTTTAGTAATTCTAAAAGAATACTATTTTTTTGACTTTGCTTCTATCTCTTAAGGTCAATTGTTATCCTAAAGATTATCTAATATGATTTGTTAAATATCGAAAATTTCATACTAAAAAAAATGGAAAATCGATGCAATACAGTTGGAAAAACATGTTTGACAACAATCAAACTAGAGTAAAAGGTAACTAGGAGTGGTCAAACTTCAAACCGGAAAATTTTAACCTCGACGAACCAAAAATGCAACATAAAATCATATCATTGTAGCTATTTAGTTAATCTCATGGGTTTGATCAACATCGAAATCAATTAATTCGCTAATATAAAGTATTTGGGATCCCATGTTCTACAACTATTTTCAATAGCATATTTTTCGTTGTGAGTGTTCTTTCAAATCAAGAAATTGATATCTAAGAGGCATTTTCACTCTAGCAAATAGTCAAGCTGCAGCCAAGAGAAGCAGTCACTTTCTAATTAATTGATTACCTCTAAACTTCGAGGAATTAAAATGTCAATTTTTTTTTTTAAAACGATCTTCTAATAAAAAATCTAAAACGATGTCTTACTTCTACAATCTACAATGCGAGGATGCACAATTGTAGAGAGACAGTGGATCACCGAACATTAGAAAGTTTTGATTTTGCATGGTAATGATCGGAAAAAAATTTTAATGTTATATTGGCACTTAAAATTTAATATTATTTTTATATAAATATTATTAAATATATTATTTTTAATTTAATAATTTAATTTTTAAAAATAGTTAATTTTTTGTTAAAAATAAATAATTTTTTATCAAATCAAATTACTTAGTTAAAAAATAGTATAATTAATGACAATTATATGATTGTAGTATTGAATTTATAAATTCTTTTTCCAATGATAGTAGTTGTAACAATATTATTATATACATTAAAAGTGATATTTAAAATTAGATTTCAAATGTTAATCAAGGACTATTAATTAAGTACAATGAAAAATATTAACAATATCATCAACTAAATAAATTAAATATTTTATTTTTATTTTTAATAATATAATTAATAATAGAATCATATTTAATGTTAATATTTCATTTCTATTTTAATAAAATATTTAATATATTATCATTTATTATATTATTAAAAATAAAAATAAAGCATTTAATCTAGTTAATTAAAAATTTATATTTAATACTTAATAACAATGCTGTTATTAGCATTTGTCAAGTATAAAATAATAAAATAAATTTATAAAATTTAATTTGATAAAATATAATTTTTTTATTTTTAATGTATATAACATTTTTGTAATAATAATTAGATTCATTGCAAGCTGATAAGAAGGCGTCCAATCTCACATCCTTGTTAATTTGCATAGCATAGGATCCAAACACAATTCGACAAAATGACAAACTATTTTGGTAAACCAATGAAAGCGAAAACACAGAGACGTAATCTATATTAGCTCCCTTTAATCACGCGAATCACGTAAAAAAAACCCCATGGTTGTTGGAATTATAAAAGTTGTCTGCTTTCCATTGTTATAAATTAAATTAAATTTAAATTATTACTGGTAAAATGTAAGAGGAAAAAAAAAAAGTAAGAAAAATAGTCCTCGTAACCATGGGCCAATGACTATAATGTCATAACTGCAAGGGCCCAACGGACAAATCATCTTTCGGCAACGGTCGTCCCTCAAATTCGAATTCCATTTTCCAATCAGGCATGTATGTAGAATTGTCTGTGAATTTCTCGGAAATTGGTAATTTGTCCTTCCCCCATCATTATATCAAAGTACGTTTTCCTTTCTTTAATTGTGATTTTACTTTCAATTAAAGTGCTTACCTTTCATTTTGTTTTAATTTACTTTAAGCACAGAAAGAGAAGAATCGGTAATTAAGGAAAAAAATTTCTATCTATAAAATAAAATTTTATTTTAATTAATGAAATATTTATTTAATGAAAAGTATATTAACTCTAAGTAAACTATATCTGTTAATGGGCCTTTTCTGAATTATGAATATTATACTTATTAGAAAAAAAGTTTATTAATTTTCTAATTTTCACAAAAGTTATTTATTATATTTGGTGACTTACCAAGAAGTTCTTATTTTTTTTGTTATTACCTCATTTATTTTCTATTTTTATTCCCACTTTCTTTCAGAAGATAATTTAATCTTATCGTGATATTCTTAAAACAAATGTTATTAATATTATATATAACAAAAGAAATTATTTTATAATTTTTTTACAATATTTATAGAGGATAAGACTTTGTATTTGTTGCATTCTATTTTCTTCCAAAATAGTTGGATCTTATTGTGAAGTTTACACATTCTGATGGAAGATGTGCGAATTATATTCAAAATAAACGTGAATGACGAATATTATTATATATAATAATGGAAGAGTTGATTCCATAGATTTTTATTGGTCTTATTTATTGAAGATAACAATATATTTAAAATTATTTGGTGCACAAATTAAACCACTTTTAGTTTATGTATATATTGACAAAATAGTGATTGTGTTATAAATAGCAATATTTTGTCAAAATTATTGATTGCTATCCATCAATTTTTAAATTTTCACTATTTGTGGATTTGTTACTTTCCTTTCAATAATCAAGTCTTTATTTTGTTAGTAATCAAGAACATGCTTGAAATTGAAATTTTCTCTTTTTGCTTCTTAATCGTTTATAACTTTAAAAAAGAAAATTATTGATTTCTATTTCTCTAAGTGGTAACTAGAATCACAAAATTCATATAAATGAATTTAAAATTAACTAGGGAAATACTTTAAAATTAAGAAGCTAGTTAAGTTATTATCATTCAATTCAATTATTCTTGATAATAATTTTTGAATAAAATTCTACCGATTTTTTTAGCATATTATGAATTTAGTAGGTGGGTTATCTTTACCATTTTTTTATAAAAAAATATTAAAAATCTTGGTATATGTGGAATTAAATTTGCATTAATTTAATCTCTCATTAAAAACTTATATTAATCTAATTTTTTTAAAAATAATTTCACCTTAAACTTTAATTTATTTATATAAGAGATGAAAGTATTAAATTATTATAAGAAAATTTGAAATAAAATTAAATTGATATAAATTTTTAATAAAGAATCAAATTAATACAAATTAAGTTCTATAGAGATTAAAGTAGGCTTTTAGTTAAAAGGAAAATTACAGGCTTACATTTGCATCAATTTATAACCTGAAGCTGAAAAGACAGTTAATACTCGGTGATACATGAGGTAATTCCGCTTAATATGTTGGACAAAAGAGTAATAGCACCGTGGATAAAGTGAGCAATGAAATAGAATTTGAAAAGAGTGGCCGTTTGAATCAAAGAGCTTCAAAACACAGTCCTCAATTCAATGCAACCAAACAAAACCCATTAAACAACGCAAACAAACTCATCCTGCAAATTTTAAAACTTGTCCACTCCCAGAGGAGAGAGAAAGTTAGGTAAGTCTCAGAGATTGCATTTTTGAAGATAACAATGACGGGGCTTGTGATGGTGACCAAGGGCGGTGGTTGCGGCGGTAGCAAGGAAGCCAGAGGAACTAAAACCACCGAGGAAGAGCAGAATCAGCTCTCACTGGTGGAATTTCTCTTGTCGGCTTTGAGGAAATCCATGGTGACTTGCCGGGTGGATCGACCCCACGATGTCATGTCCACCGTTCACCACATGGAAATCGGATGGCCAACCAACGTTAGGCACATCACTCATGTCACCTTCGATCGCTTCAATGGGTTCCTAGGATTGCCTGTTGAGTTCGAGGTTGAGATCCCGGGTCGCGTCCCCAGTGCTAGGTAATATTGATTTTTTTTTTCTTTGTAAACTTATATTTGACATGGGTTTTGCTTAAGATACTTAAAATTTGTCTGTTCGGTGCGGCGAGCTTTTATTGTGATCTTTTGCATCTGCGTGTGTGAGGGGATACAGAAGGGAGGAGGGATGCTTCTATAGAAGCCGCAGTTCTAGGTGAAGTTGAAGGAACTTGAAGGCTAATGAAGAAGGTCGTCGAAGTGAGTAGAAACTCGATTATGGCGGAGTTTGGAGAAATGCATTGGGCATTTAAGCTGTCCTATAACCTTTAACATTCTTCCATTGGATGGAAGAAGGTGAACGGAGTACAACGAGCTAAGCTATATAGATGTCTTTAATTTTTTAAACACATCCATGATAAAAATCTGGAATCTAATTACTCCTAATTTCTTTGGTTTTTTTAAGTTAGTACAAGTTAGAAGATGCAATGTGTAACTTAAACAATGGAAGGAGTGCCATTCTTTGTAGGAAGTTTCATTGAACCCTGTAGACTTCAGGGCCAGATTTCTGGTTATTTTGAAGTTGGGGTCCGAAGGTTGGATGTTTTTTGCGCTACAGAATAAAATTAGATTAGCATTGACTCATTTTCAAATATAATATTCACCAAACAGAATCATTATTTCTGTTTATTAAGGTGTTTTCAAACAATCAAACAATATTACATTTTCAAACATCTTAGTTTGAATGTAAAATTCTAATTTGCAATCATTAATGGTTTCAGTGTTAGCGTGTTTGGAGTCTCAGCAGAATCCATGCAGTGCTGCTATGATGCAAGAGGAAATAGCGTTCCAACTATTCTGTTATTAATGCAGGAGCGTCTGTACTCACAAGGAGGACTGAAGGTACCAAATTCATTATAGATGTAGCTATTTATAGCACTTGGATGTTTCATGAAGTAAATTCCTAAGTTTTACTAACATCTTTTTCAAAATGTTCTTCAGGCAGAAGGAATATTTCGCATAAATCCAGAAAATAGTAAAGAGCAGCATGTGAGGGATCAGTTGAATAGGGGGATTGTGCCAGATGACATCGATGTCCATTGTTTGGCAGGCCTAATCAAAGCCTGGTTTAGAGAGCTTCCTTCAGGAGTGCTAGATGGGCTTTCTCCTGAACAAGTTCTTCAGTGCAACACAGAAGAAGAATCTGTTGAGCTTGTGAAGCAGCTAAAGCCAACTGAAACTGCCCTGCTGAACTGGGCTATTGATCTCATGGCTGATGTTGTTGAGGAGGAGGAATTCAATAAAATGAATGCAAGAAATATTGCAATGGTTTTTGCTCCAAACATGACTCAGGTTCACCCGTTGTGCATATTTTAACTTCACACATCATTTAAGTGATTAAAACATTTTGATTTGATGTGCTATACTTCTTCATCTTAACAAATAATGTACGAAAATTTTTTACCTTACCTTTTCAGACAGCTGTATTTATTTTCATGCAATATGGTTGCTAACGCTGTTCCATTAGCTTGTACAACCAAATAGATGGTCTATTCTGATTTTATTTACATGCTGAACTATGCAGACAGCAGACTTGAAAGTTATTTATTCTTATTCGTATTCGTATTTTGAATATTCTCTTCTGTAACAGATGTCTGATCCATTAACTGCTCTGATGCACGCTGTCCAAGTGATGAACTTACTCAAGACCCTGATTATGAAGACACTTAGAGAACGCGAAGAAACAGCAATGGGTGGATATTCACCAACCTCATTTCGTTCATCAGATCACCGATCCGAGGATGAATATGACAGTCAACAAGATATGGATACCAGTGGTGAACTGCAAGGTGGCAAGTCAGATTATGATGATCATGCTCACTACAGCAATAGCAGTGAAGAGGAAGGGGAGGCTGAATCTTTAAGTGAGACAGAGGATTGCTTCTTAAAGCAGTTGGATGAGAATACAAATGGAATGTTGGAAAAACCTGCGGGACATTTGCAAGGAGAGGTTGCTAGCCCCAGAAGTTGCTCTGGTTACAACATGGAATCTGCTATGTCGGATACTGATAGCAAAACTGGGAATTCTTGTTCAAGTACCACTTATGAAGAAAAGTCAAGGACAACTCTGACTGCTGCAGATTCAAACATTGACTCGAGAAGTCCATCAATAGGAAGTTCCAGTGAAGTGGAGATGATAGATAAATTTACAGCCTCAGTGTCATCAGTGCCGTTGTTTGCATCTAGTTAAGAATCAGGTTTCTCTTTTGTAATTTTAGAATACCTTCTTCCATATTTTTGTTTCTACAAGCAGGGTTGCTTGTGTAAATTATTAGTAGATGGAGTAGGAAGTGTTTGATTGTTGCGGATTGTAGGGAGGTCATGTTCAGCTTAGGGCTGAACTTGACCTGATTCTGTATGTTTCAGTACTGAAAATTCTAACCATGACAAATGGGGGTCATTGGCTACCATCTAAAGAGTGGCAGCATTTTCACGTTTCTGGTAGGTCAAAATCCTAGGAATTCATAAATTCTTATGGAGGTTTGTTCAACCTAGGAATTCGTAAATTCTTATGGTAGGTCAAAATCCTAGGAATTCATAAATTCATATGGAGGTTTGTTCAACCTAAGATGGTGCCTTTTATGTATGCTTTGTATGATCAACTGGTAATGCATTCCAGATTTCTGTACTGTACTGTCTTGGTTGGATCAGTTTCCAAAACTCCCAAATGTAACAATTGTAGATCATGTCATCTTTTAGAAACTCTTAGTTAAGCATGCCTTTGTAGTGCACTGCCTTTCAAGCGATAGTTTGTGGTATGCGTACCTAAGGTTCTCCCAATCTTTCATATCCCCGCCCAATTTTCAACTCCAAAGTCCAAACCTTTGAATTTTAGTTGGAGAAGTGCTGTGGTAGTTGTGTATGTATTCCATCACTCTGTAATTGTGGTTAGATGTGTTAGTTTGTAGTTAGCTTTCTATGGTTGAAAAATCAATGGCAAACATGAGAATACAATTCATGAGGCCAACTATCTTGCTGGGTTTGACAATTTTTAATTTCATGTGACCAAGTAACCAAGAACTCAACATAATACTACTTTAATTATGTGAAATGTTCAAATCCATCAACTCTCTCTAACTGCGTTGTGAGTTGAGCACTAACTGATTTTCAATGTAACATAAGTTTTGATGCAACATTTAGGATTTGTATGGCATACATTTTTTCTAGAATTAATTTCATTTCATTTTAATAGAAATAATTTCAATTCATTTACAAATGAATTTTATTGTTTGACAATTTTGTTAAAAATAATAATTTTAATTCATTTATAAATGAATTATTTTATTTGTAATATATTAAAAATAGATAGAAATCAATTAAAAAGTAAATTTTGATGATATTATAGTAAATATAATGTTAGAGAAAGGGTAAATTATTTATATAATATGTTTATTAGGTTAAATGAAATGAATTTTAGTAAAATCCTTGTAAAATTGGATGAATTTTACAATGACAAAGTTGTAATTAAAATGGAAATTATAAATGAAATGAAATAAAATTTTTTTTATTTAAACCTAAATATCATATTAAAAAAAATTATTTAAAAATGAAATGAAATTTTATTTTTAATCATGCCAAACAAGAGGTTAATATAAATTCTTATGATGAAATAACAACTAGAACTACATCTTCTCAAAGCTCCCACCTCTTCTACGCACTAACATCTTCAGGGTTGTTCAAAATCAGAAGCAGCATTAAACCAGAGACCCAGCTGAAATCATTACTTTCCCCTCAATAAGCCTGCTTTGCGCTGCTCTTTTCCTTCTCTCTACATCAGAATAATTTAGTGTGAATTTGGATTCTCTTTACTTTTTTCTGTCAATTTTGGAGAAAAAAAAAACAATTTTTTTCCTGAAATCCATGATTTCAAACAAAAAAATTATATATTTATTTCTTTCCAAAATTCATTTCATCCGTTTTCTAGAAAATAAAGAGGATCCAAATTCATTCAGCACAGCTTTTGCCAACTATTCATCTTTCATTAATATCATCGACCCCTATTGAATATTTTTATCTCTACAGGTAAGAGGTGGCATTTAATCATCTGGATTTCTGAAGTTAATTGGATAACGAAATTTAAGCATGATCACCAGAATTGGTAGTCTCTAATCCAGTTCTCCTGAACAACCTAAACCAGATCAAAGTAACAATATCTCCACTATCAGTTTTAAAATGGCGGTACAGATCTGAGAAATTGATATTTCTTAAGTTCACAATGCACTTCACAAATTACAGAGTTAAAAGTTTCGTAAATAATTGTTGACAAAGAAAAAGGGTAGCGATTTCAAAAACTGCAAGTAATTGAAAACTAAATAAATAATTATAACTAAGCACTCCCTTTATTTTATCATTAGCTATTATCATACTGCATTTTACCCAAGCACTTCTAGAAGAATTTGATTCCATAAACGACATGCACATTTGATGAAAATCATTATGAAGTGTTGATTAGAAAGTATATTTCAAGCAAGTAAATACAATTGTAAGCCTTTTGGCAAGTAGAAGAACTACTGTTACTGTCCTTATCCTATTTCTGTAAGAAAGAAATAAGAGAATACATACTGGTAAAGCCAGGCTGCAAATGAGCAAGACTAAGCAAAGATGGATCAGATGAAGAATCAGAAAACATTGATTCAGAATTTCAGAAATAAAAAGGAACTTCCAAAATCATGATGCCAAGCAAGCTTCCCAGAATTGCCTGTTCTTTTCCATCTCATCCAGAGATTCTTTGCCTGAATCAACAACAGACTTCTGGTGATTTTGAATCTCATCTTCTTCACAGTATGATATCCCATAAACACCAACTTCCTCACCTTCATCATTATCCTTTTTCTTTTTATCATCTTCTTCATTATCAGCACAGCGAGAATGAAACCCTTTGATTTCATCACCAATATTGTTACAGTTCACAGATCCATCATAACTGCAAGACTGAGCATCATCATCATCTCTGGAAATTTCACGGGCAATCTCATCCATTATGGGATCAAAATCAGCCTCGGAATCCCCAGTTGCTTCAAAAAGTATGTAAGAAGAGAAGTCTGCAGAATCCTTCATTTCCATTATTTCAGTCTATCTACCGAACTACAAAGAACAACCTTAACCAAAAAGAAAATAGCAGTGATTTTTTACCTTGGAAAGTAAGGTTTTTGCCAGTACTAAAGAAGAGCATCATCTGTCAGCAATTTTGCATAAATTGAAAAAGAAAAAAAGAAAACAGAAGCATGGGTTGTCTCGTTTGACACTTTTCGTGACAATGACGGGGCAATCTCTCAAGAACTCGCCATCACCATGGGACCGGGCATTATTAAAATGAGAAGGATATGCCTTAAGATTTTGAAAGTGGCCGTCTTCTAGAAGGATAACAAAGAGCATGCTCAAATAGGAATTTGCACCTACTTTTCTAGAAGAAATCGCATACAATGCTTAAA
This sequence comes from Sindora glabra, assembly GCA_020226215.1. Taxonomy (NCBI): domain Eukaryota; kingdom Viridiplantae; phylum Streptophyta; class Magnoliopsida; order Fabales; family Fabaceae; genus Sindora; species Sindora glabra. The sequence continues at coordinate 7,897,819 of CM035228.1, read as the reverse complement.
CGTGGCCTTTATCCATCTGCTTTTAACTGTCCAGGTCATAGATCACAATCTCCTAAGTTTGGATTATACTTTATTTCCCATTTTCTGATTAAACATCGGATCAATTTCTGCGCTAATCAAGAGTAATTACTTTCTTGTATGATTTAATAATATTGATAATATAATTTTAATAATTTTAAGAATACACTTTTTAAATTGGATTTAAAATTTTAGGTAGGCAATAGTAAAAAAAATAAAAAAATTTACCGAGAACGAATGAGATTTAAAATCTCAAAAATTTTACAGCTAAAATTACCACTTGGTCTGATTGATGCCAAACGAAAGGGTAGATCTTTATAAGACCTTTTCCAAACTTTCTTAAATTTGTTTGGGTAAGCCCGATTTAGAAGTTGTATGAGTTCCAAAATTTGGAGCCCTAATTTGTTTTGATGTCTAATTAGGTAAAAGCATTCTCACGGGCAAAATTAGGATGTTGGATTATGTATTTGTCACGATTTAGGGATGAGTACTATTATTGGGAGTTTGAAAATTTTAAATTAAGTGTTTTCATACTAAATTATAATTAATATATCAAATTTTTTATTTTTAATTTTTATTCATTTAATTTAAAATTAAAAAATAATTTCATAATAAAATATTTAATTTCTTAAAAGATGTAATTTTCATTATCTTTGAGGAATTAATGTCCGACTTTTGCGGATGGGAAGACCCGTTACATGGTCTGCTGCAGTCTGCATGCAAGAAATGTTAGCCGATCGCTTTTGACCCATTTATCGTCTATTTTAACTATGCCATTAAAATGGTCCAAATCTAGACATCTTTAACGGAAGAAAATCACGCAAAAGAAAAGAAAAAAAGAGAGCTTAGTTATCGGACAAATATATTGAGGGAGGAATTGGGTATCAATTCCCTGTCAAAATTGATGCACATTAAAATTAATTTTTAAAATTAAATTTTATATGTTATATAATAATATATTAATAATTAAATTCATTAATTTATCGATAGATTATTGTATCAAGAATATGTCATAAATTTTTTTATCTATTAAATATCACGGTTTGGACAAAGAAAAAGGGTGATCTAAGTGTAAATGAGGTTGGCGAGTATAATTTGACATTTTATTTGAAGCACCTAAGATGGGTTTACGTATAAGTTGGACTTTTATTGTTGAAGAGTTCAAAGAGAGAAAACGAGATTTCAAATTTAATGTTTATTTATTTATAGATAGATGATATTATAATTCATTTCTCACATGCTATAATTACCATTATAGAGAAATCAACCTTTTTTTTTCTTTCAAGACGAAAATTACTTCAATGAGTCATATACTATGCGAAGTGCTCCGGAAAGAAAATGAAGACTACTTGAAAGTTAACTGTATAAATTTTACGTTTTTCACTCAAATATTCAATTTGAAGACAGTTGTGGGCCTTGCGGCATTTTACATGAGTGGATTTAAACCTCAGCTGCAATTCAACTCTTTTACTTGCAATCACTACTTCCAACAAATTGCACGTTTGAAACATGCATCCTCATGGTCATCACATGTGAATTGAGTGCATAAATGGATTTGATTTATTATTAATATTGAAAGGAAATCGATCAAATAAAATGGAATGGCACCCGTCTTGCTGGGTGGCTGCTGGATACCTGGGAATATGTCCTTGGTTTAGCAGTTAGAGGACTTCTCAAAATGGGGGAAATTTTGATCTGTCAATTTTGCCACTAATTTTGTGGCACTTCATATTTAATTGAAAGGGATTAAAGTTGGCCAAAAAAAGGAATTAAACTGTAAATATAGTGCTTAAATATAATTAAAGCCTCAAAGGAAATCTGATCCCTTTAAAAAGGCCCACATTCTCTGTACATCCAGAGTCTTCTTACCGTTGTCTAGCATTATAAAGGAGACGGATTGATTCAGAATTAATTATAAACTATAAACTTACGTTAATATCCTCCTAAAGATATTTTTTATACAAATATAATTAATTTTCAAATAATATTTTCAGCCATAAAATGGATGGTTTAACTTATGACAATTCAACCCCACTCCTTGGATCATTTCAACTCATAAAATGTATCACTTTTAATCATCACTAATACCGCTAATTAGAGTCCTACAAAAACACTCTTTATATAAATCCAACATTTTGGAAATCCTACAGTTATATTTACAAAATATTTTATAAATTTCATTATAAACAACATTTTGAATCTCGCTACACATAAAAATTTATTTTTATCTCTCAATATAAAAAATAACAAGAAAATATAAATTTATTTTTATAAATTTCATCATACACAATTTTGAATCTCACTACACATAAAAAATTATTTTTATCTCAGAATAAAGAATAACAAGAAAATATAAATTCAAATTATCAAATTTGGCAGGTATATCCAATTTCGTCCCTTTCTCTGTTCTCTGCCCAAATGACAAATAATTACATGTGCTCATTCTGAAGGACAATTGCACGGATATTAGAAGCACATGCGTCAGTTGGACTTTGGAACCATCCAGAGGCCAACCAACATACACCTTCAACAAAAATTCATAATTGATGTCATATGGATCATCGAGCAATTACTAGGTACGTGGGGCCCAAAATTTTTTTTTTATTTTGTTAAAAAAAAGTGATCCTGTTTTATCCTAGATGAAACTGTCAAAAGTTAATATAATTCAATAAATATGCACACTGAGAGAAAAATCAATTAAATTAATAATTGGAAATCTAATATGAACTTTGGTGTTGTAGAAATTACAAATTGTAAAAGCTTCCTTCCTTTGATCGTCAATAAGGCTTACTCTCTTTGCTGTCTCTCTTCAGCTGAACTTTCAATTTCTTACCATTTAATTGGTGTCCATTCATCATAGTGATGGCGTTTTGAGCAGCTTCTGGGGAATCATAGCTAACAAATCCTGTAAATGGAAGATCATCAGGGACAAATATTTCCATAACTCGTTCAATTTTACCACACAATGTCCATAAGCTTACCAAAACATTTGCTTACACCGGTAGCTTTTTCAACAAAAACTTTAGCACTCAAAACCCTACCAAATGGTTGAAAAGCTACTGTAAGTTCTTGATCTCCAAATTCTTGAGGAATGTGATAAATAAATAGATTGGCCCCAGGTGGACCTAAGTTAGGACATAAAAAATGACCAAAATTATAATCAAGCAACCCCTCAAATGCATGCTTACAGAAGATAGGTAAACGCATGCACATGAATTAGACAACAACCTTCAATCCGACCACTGGAACCTGAAGAAGTGGCAGAGTTGCCACTCCCACCTGTGGGTGAAATTGAACCGGGAGGACCACTCACAGGCCTAGGACATATCATTCCACTAGGATACGGCATAGCATGATGTGGACCAGGAACTGCAGGATAAGAGCCGACATAACTTGCTGGAGGCACATGATAATTTCTAGGATTCATATTGGGGACAAGGTTAGGCCGCAATGCATTTCCCTGGTTCATGTGAGGTGTCATATTATGGAAACCATGCTGATTCTGCATTGTTGGTAAGCGGTATGGCATCAGTCCATAAGATCCAGAAGCCTACCATAAGAGCACGGCTATCATCACACACATACCTCAAGATACCAACTTGAAATTGGCAGACATGAATGCATCACAAAAGAACTAACCTGATAACCATATCCATTATATGAGGGAATATAACCCATTGGCAGGGCTCCAAACAATAATGGATGTTGAGAATCAGTATTTGGTACATTATAAGCTCGAGACTGCATTTTTTGCACTCTCCGAGCTTGTCTTTCCTTTTCAGTGTCAGCCCATTTGACAACCAAGGGAACACTTGAACCCTATAAAAGATAAAAATCAGATTACAATTCTTTATAAGGATCAATCTAATTGTCAAATTACAAACATCATAGCTATCCTCAACATGAGCCTTGTAGGCCAGAAGACGATCTTCTCTTTCCAACCTCCAATCCAGTTCACGCCAGAACCCAGCATATTGTTGTATACAATCCAATTGAGGGCAAAAACCCAGATCTAGATTTCTAACTTTAAAGAAAGATTATAAGTGAAGATAATACACCAAATATATGTGCATTTCCAATGACATCTGAGACTTATAATTCAATATTTACATTCCTCACCAACAGAATTTTGTGGCTGAATGCTGCTTGAAGGTTGAAGATACTGCAAACACGATTTACAACTTCAACTGTAATTGCGTTTTAATTTGTGCACTTTTCTATTCTACCATATATGCGAAACCAAAATATGTACTGAATCTGGAACACTATAACGTGCAGTATGATCAATCATAACATATTTAAGACAATAACATAAACCTCTCCATCACTACCGGATAATTTCTAGTGCCAAGAATTCAGCTAACAGTTACCTCCATTTTATGCTTTCCATTGATTGCCTCCATAGCAGCTATGGCCTGTTCTTTGGTTTCGTACTTGAGAAACGCACAGCCTAGGACAAAGGAGGAGAACAATCACCTTTGGAATTTATAAAGAGAAAGAGCCAGAAGGGATAGAGTGTAGTGTATCTTTCAAACCAGTACCTTTACTTGTTTGCTGAGAACCTCTTAAAATCTGTAAATCCTTAATAGTTCCATACTGTGAAAAGAGTTTGGAGACTTCAGCTTCAGAAACATTCTTTGGAAGCATGCCAATAAAGAGTTTGTGTTCTGGATTCGAGAACAATTAGACAGAATACTCATCAATGTTCATATTCCAAGAGGTAAGAAAATGTTCTTTTTTTTACGAGAAATCATAATAGAGGTAATTTGGCATTTAAACAACTATCAGATTTATCTTCTGAATTAAAATCGTCAAAAAGACAATGCAAATGTATTGCACCTAGCCGTTCCAACTCGCCATCAGCATACTTCACTTGCAATGGACTAGATGCCTGAATTGGATACAAAGAACAAGACATTTCTCAATCAGAACGAGAATAGTAACAGAGGCATACAGTTCCATGAAACAGTGACATGCCACTGGTGCCTCAAAAAATATTACAGGAAGTTCAAAAGAAAAATTTATTTTAAAAGGATAGTAGGTTCATAAAATGCATGAGCATGTCACCAGCGAGCAAAATTATATATAAAATTCGTGCACTATCAAATGCCTCCAGTGGCAATTTTTCGCCACGATCAAGGCCATGCTGCAGCTATCTAGTTTGTGAATGAACATACAAAAATGAGGTCCATGAAATTCTACAATTTTAGCAGGGTTGTCATTGCAGCTGCCAAGTGAAGAATACAAAATCACAAACAAGTTTCCAAGTCAACCTAATTTCTATCTAAATTAATATAAAATTAAGGACATTAAACTCTCACCAATTTCTATCTACATTAATATACCAGATCAGTGATAAGTTAATTCATCTCATGATCTTATAAAAAAAACATTAAAATGTAACTTCAGTTCCACAAATCAGTTGAATGTATTTAGTGTCTAATGTGATAATGCATGCTGGAAAAGAGCACTAAACTAAAGATCCATTTTCATCTCCTTTTTGGGGAATTAAATTATAGTCATTATCAATATTTACATTTAAGATATAATAATCCCAATAGAATGCACCATAATTTATAATTCCACGACCGAAAAAAGTCCATCAAGTTTTCGGTTTGCGGACTTAGAAATAAGCTAAGCGTCAAACATAAAATTGCTAATATTAGAATTATGAGTTATCTGTTCTTGCCAAATTAAGAAACCGATAACTTGGTGGTTGTCAGCATCAGTAACTGCTATATGGCCAACTCTTTATTCGTTCCGCTGATATCCGAACATAACGGTTAACTTCCAATATTATAAATGCAATGATGAGAAAGAACAAAAAGAAAGAACCGAAACCATAATAAGAAACGAAGATTGTACCAACCCCAGGTAGTGTTTTCTTATTATGACAGGCATTGACCGCCTTATCAGCCTCTTCCTTCGACGAGCAAATTACAAAGCAACATCCTACGACGTAGCCATAAAAAAAACCCACAAATTTAGGGCAGCAATGAGATTCACAAATGAACACAAACACCTTTGAATTTGAACAACCTTGCAAATCAAGTAAAGGCATCCATTTGACCAAATCAAATGCGGAAACATGCGAGATATGAAATTGAGACAGACAGAGAACAAAAAGCGAAACTACCTCGAGAGGCACGAGTAATTTTATCCCTGATGATGTTGACTTCGTCGACCAAAGCGAACTCCTTGAACATTGCAAGAAGGTCAGCTTCGGTCATATGCTTCGGCACTTGACCTACAAAGAGTTTCACGCTGTCTTCGCTGGATTTTCTCTCGTCCGTCCCCTCAGCCATTAATACCTGAACTCTCTCCTTCTTCTTCCCCTGCCTCTACTTGTTCTCTCTCTCTCTAAGATTCTCTCTCTTTCGAGATTTTTTTTTTTTCCTTTCTTTTCTTTTCTTTCTTCCTCTCTCAAACACGGTGCTAATATGGGGGCGGAGCAGGGAAATTTGGGAGTTTCTGAATGGCAAAGTTGGATCTTCAATGGATTGTAATTTTATGATTAGAGATCATAATACGGGCTTCTTTTTTACGAAATTGCCACTACAGCTGTTGTATAACTGGACTTGCGGATCTAGGCAATAGTGTACTTATGTGTCCGAACGGCGATCCGCGCTTCCCGTATTGCCCTTCTCTGATATGAGTTACCAGTATCGGGAGTTCGTAATCTTGGACGTAGCAAACATGTGCCCGAGCTCCCGCCCTCGTCTTATGAAGCGAGTTTTAAGATTTTGAAAAATTACGATACACGTACTAATCGTTAAAAAATATATCAATTTGAAATCAAAAGATATGATAATTATCAGGAAAATTATATTTTATTTACTTGAAATTTAACCCCTTTTGTAAATTATTTATTTATATTTTAAATCACTAATAATTTTTATTTTAATTGTTTTCAATCTAAAAATAATAATAAAAAAGTCATGTGTAAAATGCAGAATTCTTCTAATCTTAAATGTTATTATTTTTTACACATTTTTGTACATTACTTCTCTGCTTGCACAAAGACAAATTTTCAAATAAAATCCTATCTCGATTATTCTGATGAACAAATTTAATTGTTCCAACAGTGTGAGTTCTGATTCGTCCTTGTATGATTGGGAAGTAAAATGTTGTTGATTAATGAATCTTGGATGAATTATGTAATTTCATACACAATGACAAAACTACGTTATAATCATTAAAATGAAAGGACAACATATGTATTTCTCTCCTCAATATGGGATGGGAATCAACTTTATTTTTTGTTTTGCCTTTTTTATCCCTTATATTTTACCATATCTTAAGAAAGCGAAAAGTGAAAGAATAGAATTTTTATTTGCTAGCCGGAGCTCCACAAAAGAGAAGAATAAACTAGCACTGCCAGAGCAATGGAGATAGAGTTTTATTTGAGAAATTCACTCTTATATTAGTAAAAAAGTAACGGGTAAAAATATATGCAAAACAATCACATTTTAAAATTAAGAGAATCATCTGTTCTATTAACATTTTAGGATGGAAAACAATTAGGTTAAGCAAAATCTTAATAGTTTGAAGGTAAATATAGATAACTTATAGCCCTTAAAATTACACATAGGAAAAATGAAAGATGAGTAAAATGTGATTTTTCCTATCTATAATTAGGAAACGTGTTGATTAATTAACAAAAAGATATATTGATTATCATATTAGTTCATGATTATAAGGAGTATTAATTCATAATTATAAATCATATTGATTAATGATAAAAACATGAAAAATTCACTATTAAGAATCATATTGGTTAATGATGAAAAAACACATTGGTTAACAATTAAATATTTTTTGGGTTTATGATAAAAAAAATATATCGATTTATGATTAAGAACTATGTTGATTAATGAATTAAAAGACATATACACTTATTATTATCAAATATGTTAATACAAAATCAATAATGATGTTAGTTAATGATAAGAAGACATATTGATTCATGATTAATAGACATTTTAATTAATAATCAATCAAACATATTGAATAGAGATCAAAAGATGCGTTGATTCATGATCAATAATTATATTGATATGTAATTGAAGTGCATGTTGATTGAGGATTAAAAAATATGTTATTTCATAATCAAAAGACATGTTAAGTTATAATTAAAGAACATAAGTATTATTTATAAATATGAAAGAAACAATTAAATAAAAAGATAGTCTTATTAATATCTCTATGAAAGTAAAGATATATTTTTAATATTGATGTTGCACTAGAAAATTTTCTCTCATTCTGATCTTTTCAGCAAATTATTTATATTTAAATATAACATATTTATAAATCTTAAAAACTTATTTCACAAAAAATATTTTTAATTCAAAATATAAAATAATCAAAAATCAATAGTAATCTTAATTTAAATAGAAGAATAATTTTAAATAAAAATAATGATTAATTAACAATTATTAAAATTTGAATCAAATCTTAATTATTAGTAAGTGAATTTTGATGAAATAAATATAGGAGTGAGTAAAAATGAGAGTAAACCATCTTTTACATTTATGTGAAATTCTCTTTTTTCTCATTTTTATTTATATAAAATATTTTGTATAAATTTTATTTTGTAAAATATTAATTTGTTTAATTTTATTTTTTATTGATATTCATAAAAAGCCAATTTGTCTAATTTAATATCTCTAAAGATAAAATTATATAAATTAATATTTATAAAAATAAAATTAATGCAAAATATTTTGTAAGAATAAAAATGAGGAAAAAAAAAGTAAATTTCACATAAGAAATTCCTCTGAAATAAAATACTATAGGTAAACGCATCACACTTGTCGGTTGGATTCCACTTCAGGCACAACAAAAACTTAATTTCAAATTATTTTAAATTTACAGATATAATTTTACCAATAAAATCATAAAAATTAAATTATACATTTAGTAAAATTACAAAAGACTGTTATAAAATATGAGCACCAACCCATGTTTTTGCACAAAATCACGTGAGCAATAACGTCTCCCAAGATGAATGAAAGAGCATGGATGAAAGAGAAGGGTAGAGGAGAAAACGAGGAAGGCAAGGGGTAGTACGGTTGTTCAGCGACGAAAACGAGGTAGAATGATAAAAGGGCGTTTGGATTTGATTTTATTTGTATATTTTTAAAATTATTTTTTAACTAAAAAATAAAATTAAAATATAGTTGACATTGTAAATAAGAAAAATATTTTATTTAATTATAAAAATGATATTTAAAATAAGAAATTTTTTTAAAGATAATTAAAAATTATTTATTTATTTATTTTTAAGTTATATATTTAGAGAATAATTTTGAAAAATAAATTTTGCAAATAAATTAACAAGTGGATTCTTTTATTTTTAAAAATTAAAAAAAATATTTTTAAAAATTTAAATTCGCCGAACTATCCCACTAATGTTGAGCAAATTGTTGCTATTTATTCGTTTTATTTATTACTCTCTTCATTTCTTTTTATTTATCACACTTTAAAGAAATTTTTTTATTTATTTTTATATATCATTTTAGAATTTTAATAAAATATTAAATATTTAATAAAATATTAAATATTTTTTTAAATTTATTCTTCTTTTTAATTAATAAATACTTTATTATTTTATACTATTAATCAACTTATATTTATTTCTTTATATTTTTTTCTGTTTTTAACTATTTTAAATTTTATGTATAAAAGATAATCTTGTAAAGTTCACTAAAAATAAGTAAATTAAATCACTTTTTTAACATATGTGAAGTTAGTTAATAATGACAAATAAATAAGAACCAAGGAAGTATTACATTTTTCATTTTTCAATCAAGGGAAATCTTTCTTTCTAATTTTTTTCATTTATGTTTGGCCAATTTAAACATTGCTCACTTGCACCCCTGTTTTGTTTATCTTTCCCTTCTAACCCAATTTTATAGTCCCATTTGTTTTGTCCTTTCATAGTTTATAAATGAATTAACATATTCCGATTTCTTCCCCCTTCCTTCTGCTTCAATTTTCTTATTTGGAGGTGTTTCAAAAATGATTTATTATGTGACTTTTAATTTATTTGATAAATTAATTGATTTAATTGGTTAATTACCCTTAAATCAATTAATTTCAAAATATTAGGGATGATAGCATTTTAAAATAATTATTTCATAAAATGATTATATTACCTCTAATTAATTTTTATATTTTCAACTTTGTCCTTCTTATAAAAAATTATAATATTATTTTTACATAAAAATTAAATAATTATAATTATTAATTTCTTAAAAAATTAATAACTATAAAAATTATATTAATTTAATTTTAAAAAAATATTTAATATATAATAACTTATAATAATATATTATTTAAAAAATTAATCTATTAAATAATATATAGAATCTAAAATATTAAAATAAAAAATTATTTAAATAACTCATAGAATATATTCATATCTTTATATATCATTTTACATATAAATAATTAATTTTATCAAGCATTATTATTTAAATAGATAACGCAATCAACTGATTAAATCAGCTATAAATATATAATAACTTATAATAATATATTATTTAATTTAATTTTAAAAAAATATTTAATATATATAATAATTTATAATAATATATTATTAAAAAAATTAATCTATTAAATAATATATAGAATCTAAAATATTAAAATAAAAGATTATTCAAATAACTCATAGAATATATTCATATCTTTATATATTATTTTACATATAAATAACTAATTTTATCAAGCATTATTATTTAAACAGATAATGTAATCAACTGATCAAATTAACTAGTATAATTAACTATCAGCTAATAGTTAATGTAATCAACTAATTGTTAAACAAGACTTTATTATGATTTGTTGGGTCCCGCCTATGATAAAAAATACAGGACTTATTTAATATACAATGATGGAATAATTAATTATTGTATGATCGATTATTGATGAATTTGATTATATATCATGATTTATATTTAATAAAATTATTAATAATAATTAATTTTTAAAAAAATAAATTAGTATAATAAATAATAAATTATTTTTTATAATTTGTTTCTTAATCATAATATTTTATTAAAATTTTTTACTGCAATTACCTTTCTTATTATTAAAAATCACATCAAATATAAAATTAATTTACATACTATAATTAATAATAATCACTTATTTTTAAAATTATACCGAACAAATTAATAATCTTTTATCACTATAGAAGAAATTACGGGAGAGTTATGAGTTGTTTGATAGAGAGAAAATGAGCATCGCAAGAAAAAGAAAGATTATGGTGTATTTTTTTATTTGTAAGTTTTAAATAAAGAGAAAAAAGAAAGTAAGAGGTTATAAACTTCTGATTAATCCTTCATATTCCTCCAACTTTCATTGTTGTGTTTCCTCCGCTTGGGCGGGTTTTGGAATATTTATTTAATTTATTATCATAATCTTATATTATTTTAATTTATTAATTTTAATGTTTATTAATAAATTATTTTTTTAAAATAGTTAAAATTGTAAAAATATTATAGTTAGATATAAATTGTAATTTGATTATTTTTTATCTTTTTATATAATTTTAAATATTCAAATAAATTAAGAGGAAGTCGTAAATTAATTATATGTAGCAAATTTTTCAAAATCTTTCACATCATCAGAAGAATACAATAATTAGTAATAAAAAATTTTGAAGAATTTTAAAAATTTTTTCCATCAATGTAAATTTTTATTTCCTATCCCATATTTTCTCCCATATATCAATATTAAGAAAATTTTAAAGTGTTTACAGAGTTTCTAAATTCTCGATGGTGTGACACAATCTTATCCATTGGATGAAATTACTTAAATCTTTTATAATCTCATCCAATGAATAAGATTATATCACGTACTCAGAATTTAGAAACACCTCATAATACTGTATTCTTTCCCTAAGTTGGGCTTACTGCCTCAATATCAATATCAATGCAATAGTGTCCAAGGTTCAAATTGTCAAACTAATTAACAATAAATTCAACTCGGGCTCACTCCCTCATTCAACTAAGATCTGTACTCAATCTTTCGGCGAAACCAATTGGTCAAAGAACTTTAACGCCTCTCTATTTAAATAGAAATTGCATGACTAATTAGATATCGTTGACAATATTATTTGACATATATTCTTTCAAGAATATTATAAATACTGAAAGTAAAATCTGAAATTAAATTTAAATATTTTATATTTATTAAATTAAATTTTATAAATTTACTAAATTATTATATATTTAATAAAAAAATTTAATTTATATTTAAAATATGATTTTCAATTTTATTTTTGATGTATATAATATTACTGATAATCTTTTTGCTAGGATAATATATCCTAGTGGAATCCAGCAGCATTGCACTAAAGATAAAGATTGTTCCTATTAAAAACTTGTTTTGGTATTGTAAAAGTGAATTTTTATTGATTTCGTTATCAATTAAAATTTGTATTAATTTAATTTTTATAAAATTAAAACCAAATTTTATTATTTTCTTACAATAATTTAATATTTAATTTTGAAATAAAGTTTTCAAATTTTTAATTTTATAAGAAACTAAATTAGTATAAATTTTTAATGAAAAATAAAATTAATAAAAATTTAATTTTATAAGGATACAATTAGATCTTTAATTTTAACATTTTGACTTTGAAGTCAATTAAAGGGGGCTAAATTTAGCACGGAAAGGATGTTAACCCTTTTTGGTTGAACTGGACGACAAATATTTGAATTGCAGGCCGCATGATAACGACTATTTGACTCAGATGCTTGGGCCATGGGAACAAATGCCCAATTTGCTATGCGACCAAAACTATTGTCTGATACACTTAAAATCATTTTTTTTTTCGAAAAATGGGTTGATAACGGTGTAGGGCCAGGCATGATCAAAGTGATCACGGCATCTCAGAGCTGGTGACCAGTCTGATTACATCGGGTCAGAACCCGTGATCAGCTTTTCTGGTCACGGCCTAACCCACCCCGTGACTAAACGCTATCCACCACTTGCATGCATGACACGTGGGCCTGTGCGCGACCCTGTTCATGCATGGCCTCCTGCATGGACACTATTGATGAACACGTAGCCCCCTGTTCACTCACATAGGCCACTGTTCATCCGATGCCATTTAGCCTATAAAACTCCCCTCCCTTCATGCAACACCCATTTACACCCACCCCAGCCCTTTTTCCTTCAGCAACCCATAATCTCCAATCCCAGAAACTCAAGTATTGAGAGTTCAAAATCTGTAAGTCTCTTAATTTATTTTCTTTGTGTATGATATGAAGGTGCCAGTTCAAGTAAGATATTTTCTTTCGAAAAAAAAATTTAAAATCATGAAAAAATTTATTATATTAAGTGTAATAATTTTTACAAGTATTTTATTATTGTCATTGTGCCTAGATTAGATTATTATTATCATACGTGAGTATGTATTTTATTATTACTTTTGTATTAATAAATTTTATCTGCTTATTGTTATGTTTACACTGTTTTATTTCCCCTCCATTGTTATGGTTACAGGTTTGATTTTGACGTGCCAATAGTTTTGTAATTTACTTTTATTATCATGATAGCTGAGTATATTATTGAGGGTTACAAGTAATCCTTAATTTTATTTTGCACTATTGTCTAATATTACTGTTAGATTATTATTATTCTATATGACCATGTTATTTATTATTATATTTGCATTAAACTACTCAGTTGCCTATTATTGTATCTGTATTGTTGTAGATCCCCTATTGAATTTAATTAAGAATAGATATTGAAATACATGTAGAAATTTTGTTTTGATTAGGAATAAATAATTATATAACTAATACAAATATTAATCATATTTAAGATTAAAAATACATAAAATTATTTAAATTTAAAAATTAATGAATTTTATAAAATATTATATTTATATGAAATTATTTAAAAATATCTAATTAATTAATTAAAAGTTTGCTTAAAATTAAAATTAAAATCTTTATATTTAAATTTTGTTAATATTTTTACAAAAGGACTTAAAAAATTATTTATTTCTATATAATATTGTATTATTAAAGATTTTCTAATATTATTGGATTTTTTAAAATTAAAATCTCTTCAAATTTATTTAGTTATAAACTAATATATTTTATAAATTTGTTTGAAGATTAAATTTAAAATCCATTAATTTAAATCTTAGTGAGTTTTTTATAGAAGCATTAAAATTTTTTTAAAATTAAAAATTATTTATTTCTATGAAATATTGTATTATTACAGATTTTGTAAAATTATTGAATTATTTAAAATTAAAATCACTTTCAAATTTATTTACTTATATTTCTATATATTTTATTAATTTTTCTGGAAGTTATTTTTAAAATCCATTGATGTAAATCTTAGTGATTTTTTTATAGAAGCATTAAAATTTTTTTAAAATTAAAAATTATTTATTTCTATGAAATATTGTATCATTGTAGACTTTCTAAAATGATACAACTATTTAAAATTAAAATCACTTCAAATTTATTTATTTATAAAATAATATATTTTTTAAATTTGCTTGAAAATTAAATTTAAAATCCATTGATTTAAATCTCAATGTTTTTTTAACTAGAAGCGTTAAAATTTTTTAAAATTAAAAATTATTTATTTCTATGAAAATATTGTATTATTATAGATTTTCTAAATTTTTTGAATAATTTAAAATTAAAATCACTTTCAAATCTATTTACTTATAAAATAATATATTTTATAAAATTATCTGAAAATCAAATTTAAAATCCATTGATTTAAATCTTAGTGATTTTTTTTATAGAAGCATTAAAATTTATTAAAATTAATGATTAGTTATTTTTATAAAATATTGCATAATTACATATTTTCTAAAGTTATTGAATTATTTAAAATTAAGATCACTTCAAATTTATTTAGTTATAAAATAATATATTTTATAAATTTACCTGAAAATTAAATTTAAAATCCATTGATTTAAATCTTAGTGATTTTTTATGGAAGCATTAGATTTTTTTAAAATTAATGATTATTTATTTTTATAAGATATTGTATTATTACAGGCTTTCTCAAGTTATTGAATTATTTAAAATTAAAATAACTTCAGATTTATTTACTTTTAAAATAGTATATTTAATAAATTTATTTAAAAATTAAATTTAAAATCTATTGATTTGAATTTTAGTAATTTTTTCATAGAAGCATTAAATTTTTTTAAAATTTAAAATTTATTTATTTTTATAAAATGTTGTAATTACAATTAAAATTATTTAAAATTTTAATTAATTATAAATATGGAATTTTAATTAAACTATTTAAAAATTAAAAATTAAAGTTTAATGATATTAATTTTATTAGTATTTTTAAAAAATTATATAAATGTTTTACATAAAAAATTACCTAATTTTTTAAATTATTGTATTTCTATAAAATTGTTCACATTTAAAATTATTTAAAAAAATTTTATGCGTAAATTATTAAACTTTAATAAAATTATTTAAAATATTTTCGGGGATGTTACATTCTAAATAAATTTTATGAAGATTTGAACCAAATATGGGAACATCACATTCCTATGTTGTATTCTTATGAACGTTTGTGTACATAAACCCTAGACCAAACATAACGTAAGTGTTTTCAATTTACACTACAAGTGACCACTAGAACAAAAAAATTATTTACTTAAAATTTTGTTTGAAGTAGCTATTATATAGTGCATCTTGTTATTTTCAATTTATGTAGCAATAGTATGCTTGTAACCATAGTACTTTTTATTTATTGTGTATTTTTAAATGTCATATAAATTCAACTATGGTAGGGTTAAAAATGAGTACCCGAGGCGAAAATATTTGTATTTATACAAATGGAGAGATATATGAGGGAGACAAAGGTGACACATTTACGTGTCATAGGGTTAAAGTAACAAAAGTTAGATCAGACATTACCCTGAATGCTCTTAAAACTGTAGTTGGACAAAAGCTATGACTTGATGAAAATTAAGTCGTAACCGAGTTGGTCTATAAGCACCTACTTTCATTGAATCCAACACGGTATAAGGCATGTTTGTTAGAAGATGATGATGACATCAACGAATGTGGGAAGTGAATGCACGATTTTCAACATAGTTGTCTTGCTTATAATTATATGCATACGTCTCAACAAGGGAACTTGATTTGAACATTGCAAGCTAGCCTGTTGATAATAGTGGCCCATGCACACAACCATTTACCACCTAACCTCATATCTTCGATGCAGGTCCATCATGTTACAATCCATAACATCCTGGAATAAATAGTCAAACTGAATATAGACAACCGCTGTACTCGCCTATCATCAACCATTCTCCAGAGTCATATTTTTCTTCGACCCAACATGGTTTACTCCAATCCCCCTCTTCCCCAGAGAGGATAGAGGATATAATGGATAATTTTGAAGAAGAAGATGCATATAGTAGTATTCCTGAGGGGTTTGGGGGTGATGATGATAGTCATGATGACGATGACGACGACGACAAAGAAGACGAAATGAATACAATCCCGACAACACCGGTAAGCCAATATGTGGAATCAACAGTTATCTTTTTTTCACATATAAACATAGAAGCTGCAGCGAGTCTTGACTACCCCGAGGTGGGAGACGTCAATGATATGAATGACAACCAGGAGCCATATGAAGGCTTGCGGTACATGAACCAAAAGATATTCCAGCGTGCAATAAAGATACACTCAATCCGGACTTACCACACATTTTATGTGCACTACTCGTCGGCCAATTACGAAGAATATCGATGCCCTCACTATGACGTTCAATGCAATTGAAGGGTTAAAGCGTGCCACAAGCAGAGAGAGAATCACTGGCAGATAATGAAATATAAGGGGCCGCATACATGTGTATCCGCCTCACTCTCCCTGGATCATCCAAAGTTGGACACGAATGTTATTTCTTCATATATTACGACTATATTGACCGAGAAACTAAATGTCCCCATCCGAGAGGTCATCGAGCAAATCTGGGATATTTTTGGATACTCAGTGTCCTATAAGAAGGCATGGAAGGGCAAACACCGTGCCATCGCCCTGGCATTTGGGATTTAGGAGAAGTTATATTCCATACTCCCCAGGTGGCTCGCCGCAGTGCGACACTTTAATCCAGGGTCTTACTATGAGATTGTTAGCATGGAATATCCGACAAGTAGTTCTGAAGATGAGCCAACTATAATGTTTCGTCGTGTGTTTTGGACTTTCAGGCCATGCATCAAGGCATTTTTTTCATTTGAAATCGATTATCCAAGTAGATGGCACTTTTCTGTACGAAAAGTATAAGAGGATGTTGCTCATCGCGACGTCACAGGATGGAGATAGAAAAATCGTGTCTCTTGCATTTGCCATGGTGGAGGGAGAAATATATGAGACATGGGCCTAATTTTTATCAAACCTTTGATGGTGTGTTGCACAGGGCAGACAGAATATTTGCTTGATATCAAATAGACACCCCCGAAATTATATCTATTATTGCAACCCCCGTGTAGGGTGACAACCCCCTCACGCTTATCATGTGTTCTACCTACACCACATCGCCAATAACTTGAACTCAACCTTCAAGGCGGCGTGGCTGAAGAAATTGTTTACCAGCTTCGGTACATTTTATTTAATACTGACGTCACTAATTGTTATTGCTTGCGATGTTCATTAATTAATCAATCACTGAGGTGTATGGTATAGGTTACTAATACGAGCGACATGCTGTGGATTCTAAGCTGGATGAACTACGCCAATTACAACCAAGAGTTGTTGATTGGATTAACAATATCCCAAGAAATCAATGGAGCTGTGCCTATGACGAGGAAGGACGCCGATGGGGCCATATGACCACCAACTTGGCGGAGTGCATCAATGGTGTATTCAAGGGGGTCAGGTTTTTACCTATTACTATGTTAGTGAAAGCTACATTATATCAAACAAATGCATATTTTGTTAAATGTGCAGAGTCCATTGTAGCACAGCTACAAGCAAGAGAGATGTTCAGTGAAGATATTTGAAAAAAGATTCAAGCGTGTATCTGCAGAGCATTTGCCTGTCAGGTTTGTCGATTTGACTGTGTAAGGTTGGCTTTTGAGGTGGATGAACCATACGGCCCGACATTGAAACAGTTTGGTCGATCATGCAAGGTTAGCTTGTCAGATCGAACGTGCGACTGTGGTGAATTCCAAATAGAACATTGGCCCTGTCAACATGTCTTTGCAGCTTGTGCGAAAGTCTCGTTGGATCCACTACTGTACGTCAATCCTATATTCCGTTTAGATACAATGCTGAAAGCCTACAATTTCGAGTTTCGTCCTATTAGAGGTATAGAGCATTGACCACCATTCAACAAACCGACACTACTACCGGATCCAGCCCAGATGCGCCCAGGTGGTCAACCACAATCCACACGAATACGAAACGAAATGGATTGGAGAGAGACTCCTTTAGAACCTCAGAGATATGGGTTATGCCGGCAAATTGGACACAACCGCATAACCTGTCAATTCGCCTGATGAAATTTGCCATGACAAGCTTATTATATTTTTTGATGTATTTGTAAAAGTTAGGAAATTTATTACACATATTATGTTTATTGTACTTTGCCCCATTGTATTAGATTATTTTATCTTTAACTTCTTGACAGAATACATGCATAGTTTGATGGTTCTAAAATTTACATTATTTATCCAGTCCTGTGCAGTCCGTAGCTACTTAATATAATGACAGGTCAATGTCGTGTTGTGACATCTGGACCCGATGATAAGTCTCTTCTATATTTACAGTCAAGACATATTTCTCAGGCTGTGTGGTTGGGCCAAGTATTTCGACTCACTAAGTGATAATTGATTACATGTGAACGTGCTAACTATATTTTCATTTGACATGTAAAGAGGGATCGAATCCTATGAATACGATGCGTTGCCTATGGGGATCGTCTGCTCGATCCACCACCCATAATTGTGCCTTATCTTGAGCAGGCTAGGTTCTACGGTGCTAGTCGGTTAGGACACTTTGACTTCAATGCAGCCTTGGTCTCTACTCTCGTCGAACGTCCTGAGACACACATCTTCCACAATACCTTAGCGGAGTGCACAATTACCCTACAGGATGTCTCATCCAGCTAAGTTTGCCATGCAAAGGCATCCCGATGTCTGGATACACCGAATACAACTGGCCAGGAGTGTGCGAGAATTTACTCGGGGTTAGATCACCCGATGAATGTTTATAGGGCCAGCGACTTAGCATCCCTTAGTTAGCGGCTAATTTGCATGTGCCTACAAATTGAGGCTCATTAGCGGCTATCTTATGCCCGACACTTTAGGTCACAGAGTGCTGTTAATGTATCTACCATTGTTGACAAATTTTAAAGATGCTGGTCAATATAGTTGGGGATCGACAGTCCTAGCATGCTTGTACAGGGAATTATGTACATCAACAAAATATGACGAGATTAATATCAGCGGGTGTTTGTGCCTCTTGCATTTATGGGCATGCAATCGCTTTCCCACGCTAGCACCGACGAGACCCGCATATCTCGATCCTCGACTAGACGTCTACCTATTGCTCCCACCATTGGCCTTCAGGTTTGGATTAGACATTCTACTGATATTCAATGTCTTGTAATAGCTCGTAATATTTGTAATAATAACACCTTTTTTATGAACGTGTCATAAGTTATTCTCATATGATCACAAATATACATAAACTTTTGACCTAAAGTCACTACGTTCCCTACATGAGAAATTACTCACTTTAATATTGTCCTATGTCACCTTTAATCAGGATGACAAGTAGGGTATTGATTGGGTGTGTCATAAATCATGCAAAGGGAAGTGAGTGATGTAGATGGGATTTTGTTACTCTTGTATAAAAGAGAAATATCATTGGGCCCCTTGATTAAGTGAGACTTAGAAATGCGTGGCCATGCTCAGTTGAATTAATATGTGATATTAATTATTTATTTTAAGTCTACTCAGTATCAAGAAATATAAATTGAACATTGACGAGGATGACACATTCCATGCCTCCAATTTAATTTGGATATTATTACAAAAGGATTATGATGCAAAAACGTTGATCATGTATTAGGTGGATGTCGAATCACAGACATTCTTACTACTTGAATGGCAGTAATGTATTGCTAGATACCGCTTACTATCTATGGCTCAATAAATGAGTTATTGTCAACGTAGTAAGAACCTACAGGGTCACACAAAAGGAGTAGGAATAAGACAATAATTAATTGGACTTTAATTATATTAATATCCAATTAATTGGACTTATTTTCGTGCATATATATTATTAAGAATAACAAATTCACGTTTTATATATATATATATATATATATATTATGTGATATTATTTGATATTAAAGTAATATCAAATAATTATCTTATAAGATATTAGATAAATATATTATGAGATAATATTATTTTGATATTTGATAACTATATGCAAATATCTAATATTAAGATATTTATATTATGAGATAATATCATTATCTAATATTAGATAATTAATAGATAAGTTCTATTTCTCCCCATTATCTCTAGGATAAGGATAAGATGAGTTGTTAAGTGTGATTAGGATTTTGGAAGCATTATCCTAGTTGGACTAGGATTAAGGCTTGCCTAAGTTCTATAAAAAGGGATTAGAGGGCAGCCTACAAATTGAGGCTCATTAGCGGCTATCTTATGCCCAACACTTCAGGTCACAGAGTGCTGTTAATGTATCTACCATTGTTGACAAATTTTAAAGATGCTGGTCAATATAGTTGGGGATCGACAGTCCTAGCATGCTTGTACAGGGAATTATGTACATCAACAAAATATGACGAGATTAATATCAGCGGGTGTTTGTGCCTCTTGCATTTATGGGCATGCAATCGCTTTCCCACGCTAGCACCGACGAGACCCGCATATCTCAATCCTCGACTAGACGTCTACCTATTGCTCCCACCATTGGCCTTCAGGTTTGGATTAGACATTCTACTGATATTCAATGTCCTGTAATAGCTCGTAATATTTGTAATAATAACACCCTTTATTTTATTTCTCGTAGGTGGAAGAATACTAATCTACCTCCTCGACCACCAACAACAGCCCTGTACCAATATAAAGTATTGCTTGATCAAATAAGGGATGATAAGGTTGGAATCCCTGCTTTACTGACTATTATACCCTTAATACTATATCTACTGATATTCTTATTTATATTAAATATATGTGATGCAAATTATTTTGCGCTCTTATGACATCCTTGATGTGCAACAACTTATACTAGGGTATTGCTTTGCCTCACCTAATATATGGTTGGCATTAGTCTCTGTCATCTGCTTCCACATCGTGGAATGACACTATGCAGATCGTGTGCTACGACAGTTTGGTAGGCATCAGCCAATCCCGTAAGAGCCATTCAATCTCGATTCTTATCATACCCTGCAGCTTCGAGGGAAAACTTCAAAGGACTGGCGCTAGGAACACATAATTTTTATTGCCCATTAGAATGCATGGCAACAGACACTTTCATTAACTGAAGTGTCAACAGATGCCCTAGGTCATGAATCGGGCTACATGAGGTGGTACTGGAGACACACCAGATGGTGGATTCATTTAGTCAGTGGTGGCTTAAGATTTGTGGTAACCTTGCATTTTTCACTATCTTTTTAGATTATGCATTCAAAATGTGATAGTATTAAATTGTAATGTTGGGACTTCTTTGCAGGCTAATGTAGTTAAGAGATTACGCAAGTTCAACGTCGAGGATTCACCCTCTCAGTCGTACAGCCAATTTAGAAAGACGGTGGATAAAGAATGTGGCCTCATGCTACGTGCACTAGGAGAGCATTGAGACATGGCATCGTCCCAACCTGCTTATACGGTTACAGAATTACCGAGACTTCCCATTCTTAAGCCAAGGCGTGGTAGGAGGAGAAGTCATGGATTTATGTCTTTTAGGGATCCTATTCTGCCCGAAGAGGGGGGATGATGATGAGAGTATCTTGCATGGCCATCCTTCAATGCCACAAGTACCTACCCATTCCCCTTACACCCTTCCATTTACGCAGGCTGATATAGGAGGTGCGGATCCATCGTTCAACACTCTTTTAGCACATTTCTTCTCAGGTGCAAATGTTGGCCCATTGTATAGTATGACACTGCCTCCACAGCACCCTTGTGATGGTCCACAGTCTATGTTCTTCGACCCATCGCTGTCGCATTCAACTCCACAAGGCCCTAGATCACTGATGGCGTTGTTTACTGATCTGTTCGCATTCACTGCTAGTACACTGGTGCATCCCTGGATCAGTAGCAACAGGGGTCTTTTACCCCCACAAAACCTTGTGCCACCATTTCAGTCCTCCCAATGGGACTTGAACTTTCCACCCTTTAGGGGTCAAGCCGACCCGAGTCACATAGATGCTGACGATGATGAAAACCAAGATGAACAACATTAAACCCTTTCTCAGTGACCGCAACGAGCAAGGCAATGCCCTAGATGTGGAACTGGAAGCCATTACTTTGGAGACTAAAAATATTCAATTTGTGTATTTAATTAATTCATTACCTTTTTACTTCATCTTCAGTACTCTTACACCTTTTATTTGTCATATTATCCAATTCTAAAGGCAAGTTGTAGAAGTTGAAAATCATGTATTCCACTGTTGTTAAGTAATCCGAATCACATTATTCAAGTCACACTTCATTACGATAGCCAAATATTAAGTATTAGTTTAGTAAAATTCAATCTTCAAAGTTCAAATTCTTGATTGAACTTCAACGGTGAAACATTTACTTATTTTACGGTAGTTTAAAAGTGATATTTGCCTTCAATATCCAAACATTAGTATTTAGAATAAATATATGTTATTAATTTAGCCGCCACTAGTTTTATTAAATAATATTTTCTATTAAAAAATAAGGGATATATTTTGACAAATGAGTAACATGATACTTCTATCTGTAGTTATTAAAAACGATTCATAGAGTTATTGCAATAAAAAAAAGTAAGTATATTTGATCTTTACACAACATTGATGAAAAATTTAATTTAATATTAATGAAATTAACTAATTTCAAAGTATTTTTAATTGACATATAATATATGATTAATACACTTGATACAAAAAATAAGAGAAATTTGTAAAGTATTCCTTATAGTAGAATTAAGTAGATATTTCATTAAATGATGTGATTTTTTTAATGATAGCGTAAGAATTATAGCATTATAATCTCTTAATTTATAAAAATTGTATAATTCAATGCATTATTTTTAAGTATTTCTTTAAAAATTCTTATGCATAATCTATTTTTATTATTTATATAATATTAATATTATATGTGAGAAAAAAAATAAATTTTGTATAATAATTTTATGATTCTCATTTAACATATTCTTAGGAATATATATTTTGTATGTAATTAATTTTTTATAGATTAAATTATTTCAAATAATGGGTTAACATGATTTACCAATAAAATATTAGCTTTCATGATACATATTAGATTCTAATTTTGTGTTTAGTGAAATAATGGATATATACATCACCCATTGATAAAATATTTTTTAACGATTTAATTTTATAATTTTAATCTTCTAATAAATAAAATTATAAAAAAATCAGTTAAAATTTATATTCATTGAGATTTTAATTATTCTATTGATTTTTTAGTAGTTACCAATTTTATTATGTTATGTATATTATACAATATTTTGAGAGAAAATTAAATTATTAATTATTATTTAAAATCTTCAATAGATATTATCACACCAAAATTCAAAAATGTCAACAATTAGATTTTTTATAGATTATCTCAAGATTAAATGTAAAAAAAAGGTGCTAACAAATCATGAATAATTATATATTTTAAAAAATTTGATTCCAAATATATAACAAAAATTTTTAAATTTTATTAATTTAAAAAAAATGGTTCAAGGAACACAGTTAACGATTTTTGGTAACTGGGGGGCTGCCACGTGTGCATTGTGTCACGGGAAGCCCTTCCCTATCACTGTCATTTTCTTAAAAAAAATGATTAAGTATTTTGGGTAAAAGAATTTCCAACGCAGCATATTGGCCATTTATTTCCATGCCTTATGCATTTCGGTCAAATCGCCCATGATAACTATTAACAACCCATCAATATATAAATGACATCCAACTACCAAAGATGAAAAAGGGCAGGCAACTTTCCAAAAATAAATAAATAAATAAACAAAAAGAAGAAAGACAACCTATTTTATCCGACACTCCATTCAACATTTTGCATTCCATTCATGTACATTCATATATTAATTAATTTGGCGGCCACCAATCAAGCAGTTCAGAATTTGCTAAGATCATTCTCTTTTCTTCCCCCATTCTGCATGCTTCGTTGAAAAGGTATCTCATTTCTAACGACCCCTAATGGTCTTCTTAGAAAATATATTATTTTTCTAACTTGATAGTATGACCTGACAAAAAATGATTATTTTTTATTAAAAAATTAGTTATTTTCTAATAGAAATCCAATTGTTAATTAAAAAGATAATACATTTGATAAAATATATGTCATAGTAGCTCTGCATTTTCATATGCAACATTAAGAAAATTTCCCATCTTCATATTAGGCTTGGCCTTGTTTCAATTTGTTATTTGCATTAAGAAAATGTATTCCTCACATGCTCCATCATATCCTATACATTTCATAGAGTATAATAACTGTAATAGTCTTCATGGTAGGCTTGTGTCACGACCTGAACCGAAACACTTCCTTGAGTATAGTCGTGCAACACTTAACTAATCCAAACCTCTTTGATAGCCAAGTAACTCTAATTGCCCTAGAACTTCATAATACCTTCTTGAAGTAAGTTAAAAAATTTGATAGAAGACACACAAGAAAGCTTA
Source organism: Sindora glabra (assembly GCA_020226215.1). Taxonomy (NCBI): domain Eukaryota; kingdom Viridiplantae; phylum Streptophyta; class Magnoliopsida; order Fabales; family Fabaceae; genus Sindora; species Sindora glabra. The sequence goes on along the minus strand of CM035228.1, from coordinate 7,872,913 downwards.
AGACAATGCTTGAGAAAACTTCTATTACTTTCTTGAATGATGTTACAAATAAAGACTACATGCATATATATAGGCTAGTTCTAAGTTCTAGAATATTCCTAACCTTCTTAACCAACAGTTGAGATTGACCCTATCTCATGGCTTAGATTAATCTTCTAAAATTATCTCTTAGATATTTTCATAGACTTTTCTAGAAAACCCTAATTCCAAAACCTTCTAGAACATTATACAATTCTCTAGTATTCTTTGGAGATTTCTACATAATTTCAGAGTTTTTTACAACTATCTAGAAGTTTTTGGAAGATTCTAGAATTCTTCAGAAGCCTCTGGAAACTTTTGGAATTCTTTGGAAGTTTCTAGAAATATCTGGAAGCTTTTGAAAATGTCTAGAAGCTTCTAGAACTCTCTAGAAGCTTGTAGAAGCATTTGGAAGTTTTTGGAAACTTCCTAGACTAGAATCCCATTCACATTTCTAACCGGAAAACGTCTCAGCCAAAATCTTGTTCACATTGTGCATTCTGACAGGTCGTGACACTTTCCTCCACCTATCCTTGCGACGTCTTCATTTCCTCTTCCTCTTGATACTTCTAGATAAAGTTTTTAAATTGCTACAATGAATCCTCTTTATCCTAACTTACCTCTTCAAATCCTTAGCAGCCTTCAATGCATTAAGGCTTCTCCCTATGTACTTGAACTCCAAAGTGAGGGGAATGATAGGTTGTTAACTAGTGATAATCTCAAACGAGCTTTTTCTTGTGGCTTCACTTCTTTAGAGGTTATTAGAGAATTAAGCCACATCACCTTCATCATTCTTATCATCATTTGAAAGTTCAGAGGAACTAATCTCACTAATTTCTAGAGCTTTATCATTTGCCCTTGCCAAAGAAAGCTTAGAGGTAGCAGAAGGCTCAGATTGAAATTCTCTAGTTTCTTGGTCTTCCATCGATTAGACGTGTCACTACTACCTACAACATCTAGCATTAATTCTCCCTTTTCTCTTTTAATATCAAGTTCCATCGTTGGCTATTGGTTGACTTGTTTCCCCTTTTTCCCTCTGTATATCATTAAATACCACTGGCAGATCCAAATTCTTTTCTAAAGTGTAGGCCTTGTCAGTTTACAATTCCTTTTAGTTTGTATCTAATGAAGGTTGAGGATCTTTGGATTCCTTAATCTTTTCCACAGTAATCTCGAGTCCATTTTTAAGTTTAGTAACTTTCTCATTCGAACCTTGAGACAATTCACCACCATAAGATATTTCTTCCAATACGTGAGCAATTTTCATAGGGAGATTCTCCTTTGGTTAAGTAGGAGCCTCTTTCTACAAAGACGCAAGGTAAGTTAGCTCCCCTTTCTTCACTTCCTTGCTTAGTTGCAAAGCAGAAAGTGTTTGTAGCCTTACCTTAGTTGTAATAGGGATCATGTAAGGAGATTTATCCCGTAGAATAGCCATGGATTGAAGGAAAAGAATAGGAATCGCCTTCATTCTGTCAAAAAACTCTAAGCCCAACACTGGCCTAAAGTCATCCATGGTCACCACAGAGAAGTCCACTTTCCCCTCTCATAAGCCAATACAAACTTGCACTCTATGGGCTATTCCTTGCACAAGTTTGGTGGTGGAGTTCACAGCTTTCACTGAACCATCTTCCTTGGAAACCTTGAGACCAAGTCTCCTAACGTCATTGATCGATATAAAGTTATGTGTCGCTCCAGTGTCAAGCATAACCTTGGTGCTTTTTCCTTCAATCATCATATCCACATACATAAGCCCTTTCTTAAGTGGTTTTTGTAGTTAGTAGGTACGAGCAGTATTTAACATTTATAGTGTGCCCATTTGTAATCGAGCCTCTTAGGGCAATCATGCATCCAGTGGTCACCGCTACAAAAGAAGCACTTATTTTTAGGTTTGCGATTATCTCATCTATCCTTCTTGCTATATTGCCCATCTTTGCTAAAGTTGACACGATCACTTCCTCCCTTTTGCTTATGTCCATGGTCTCCTCCACCTTTCCCTTTAAACTCCTTTTACTTTGGCTTGGAGTCACGAGGTCGGGAGTAGTCAACCAAGGATTCCGTGGCAGCAATGATAGTAACAATGTCTTGTACTCTTTGTCACCTCAACTCCTGTTACGCCCAAGGTTGCAATCCATCCATAAAGTTGAAGAAAAGCTCTGTTGCAGGCATATCAGGGAGTCTAAGCCACAAGGATGAAAACTTCATTATGTATTCTTGGATGGTACCCGTTTGCTTCAAGGCTTTCATCTTCTTTCTTACCAAGTATCCCTCATTTTTAGAATAGAACTGCCTTTTGAGCTTTCTTTTAAGTTCATCCCATATTGTTATAGTGTTACCTTGCTTCCTCTTGCTTTGCTTCATTCTATACCATAGCATAGCATAGCATCATTGAGTAAATATAAGGAAGTAACACGTACCTTATCTTCATCGCCAACTCTTACAGCATTGACGTATTGTTCCATGCCCCATAGAAAGTTGTCAATTTCCGTGGTATCCCTCTTGCCATTAAAGGACTTTGGCTTGGGCATTTCAATGCGAGGAGAAACCCTAGCCTCCATAATGCCACGGGCGAGTGCCTCCCTACATATCACTCAATCTTATCTCATTTCCTCTAAGCGGGTCTTGAATTTGGCAAGCATCCCCACAACCCTTCGTTGGAAGGCTACTTGTTATGTTTGCTTTTCATTTGCCATGTCCATGGTAAATATTAGGGGTGACAATTTACGTCATTCGAGTCGACTTATTTATTAATTATATTATTCATGTCAACCCATAAGTTATTCATTTAACTTATTTAATAATTTTAAATAATAAAATATATATTATAAAATTATTTATTTAATTTAATTATTTTTTATTTTTTATAAAAATATTTTTAATTATTAATAAAATATTATATTATTTTTTTATTATTACTTTATTAAATTAATAATTTTATATTTTTATTATATATATCTATTTATGTTTAAAATATTATTTATTTTTTAAATAAAATTATTAAAAATTTAATAAAAATTCTTAAACAAGTTGGTGTGTCAACCCAAATCCGAATAAATGTATCGAGTTCGTATCATATTATTGTGTTGTGTCATAAGTTATCACCCTTAGTGAACATGGTTTCCTTAATGGTTTAGATGTCCTCTTCCATTTGGTCGCACCTTTACTCTATGATGTTAAGATGTTTAAGGATGCCTCCTACAGTAAGCTCCATTTTTACTACACGAGACTCTAACACACTTGAAGCATCTTGAGATTCCTTGCTCTTCCTGCAGTGAGAAGGATCCCTCCCCTTTGGAGGAACATTCCCCATAACCTCATTACAGTTCTTTCCATCCGACATGGTGTCTTCTAATCCCCACACAAGACATCTACTAGAAAAAGGAGTGCTGGTGAACCTAACTGGTGACCCAGCTCTAAAACCAATTATCATGATTCGAACACTTCCTAAGTGTAGTCATGTAATACTTAACTAGTCTAAACTCCTTTGATAGCTAAGTGTAGTCATGTAATACTTAACTAGTCATATTATTGTGTTGTGTCAGAAATTATCACCCTTAGTAAACATGATTTCCTTAATGGTTTAGATGTCCTTTTCCATTTGGTCGCACCTTTACTCCATGATGTCAAGACGTTCAAGGATGCCTCCTACAGTAAGCTCCATTTTTACTACACGAGACTCTAACACACTTGAAGCATCTTGAGATTCCTTGCTCTTCCTGCAGTGAGAAGGATCCCTCCCCTTTGGAGGAACATTCCCCATAACCTCATTACAATTCTTTCCATCCGACATGGTGTCTTCTAATCCCCACACAAGACAGCTACTAGAAGAAGGAGTGCTGGTAAACCTAACTGGTGACCAGCTCTAATACCAACTATCATGATTCGAACACTTCCTAAGTGTAGTTATGTAATACTTAACTAGTCTAAACTCCTTTGATAGCTAAGTAAGCCTAGTTATCCTAAAATATCATAACACCTTCTTGAAGTAAGCTAAAAAATTTGATAGAAGACACATAAGAAAGGTTGAAAGAACGCTTGAGAGAACTTGTATTACTTTCTTGAATGATATTACAAATGAAGGCTACATGCATATATATACGCTAGTTCTAAGTTCTAGAACATTCCTAACCTCCTTAACCGACAGTCAAGATCGATCCTACCTAACAGCCTAGATTAATCTTCTAGAATTATCTCTTAGATATTTTCATAAGCTTTTCTAGAAAACCCTAACTACAAAACCTTCTAGAACATTCTATAATTCTCTAGTATTCTTTAGAGATTTCTATATAATTCTAAAGTTTTCTACAACTATCTAGAAGTTTTTGACAGATTCTAGAATTCTTTGGAAGTCTTTAGAAACTTCTAAAATTCTTTGAAAGTTTCTAAAAACATTTGAAAGCTTCTTGAAATGTCTAAAAGATTCTAGCTTCTAGAAGTTTGTAGAAATGTTTGGAAGTTTCTAAGCCAAAACTCCATTCACACTTCTAGCCAGAAAACTTCTTAGCTAAAATCTTGTTCACATCGATACTTGCTCTGTTTCAACTAGTTATGTGCTAATAACACTCACGCATTTCTCACACACCCCATCATACATCATATATAACAAAATAGGAGACATTTTTTAAATATTTTATTTAAAAAATGTGTTTTGCATAAAAATCTTCCGTACAATAAGTATTCTTTTCACAAAATAAATAAATTTATTCTAAAACAAAAGATATCAATGGTTCAATGGTAAATTCTACCTTTATTTGGTCCCTTCCTAAAGAAAGCAATTTTCAGGAAGATAAATTTTTCAAAAATTCCCCCGGGTCAATTGTTTCAAACGTTGCAATAACAGGTCATAAAAAACAAATAGAATAAATCTTACAAAACAAGAAGTAACTTGTAGCATAATTAAAGATTTAAAATCTATGAAATGAAACTATTTTGCAATGGTAATTACTAATTTAAAGGATTTAAAGTATTTGAGATATCAAAATACACCCCACCAATTTTTTCTTTGTTTGCAGTGGGTATTATTTAGAACCTATCACATCATTCAAACTACCCAAGCTCTTCATACATATACAATCACCACTCTTTTGCCAGTAAATTGATGACCTTATGATACATGAATTTTGCAAGGAAAATATGATCTTGAATCTAAATGGAAAAGACAACAAAACCCATGGAAATGGGGAAATTAGAGATAAAAATTATTCAGAACCAGATATATGGTTCTCCAAAGAATGAGACTCGACCAAAACAATTCTACCAGCTGGACTAATTGGCTAGATTTGGCGCTTCAAGAATCATTATGGTCAGTTTGGTGGGTGTGCGTGTGGGCAACAGCCAAATGGCAACCTTGTCACTAGATTGCCTTCAATCCAGAAAGCTTCCGTAGCTCCTCACATAGTAAAAAGGTTATTGTGGTTTGCGGTCCCAATCTTGCAAATATTGTAAAGCCCCTGAAAAAGGAATTTGGTGGATAAATTGATATGTATTGTACTAAGATATGCATGACTGTAGGCTGTAGCCTGCCCCCAAGAAAACTAGAACGAATTTTGAATTCATATGTTTGCTTGGTAGTATCTATTCTCCGAGCAGCTGCTACAAGTGACTCATTCGAGGCTAGAAGCAGAAATGTTTACTACGGTTTTGGAGACGATGTAAAGCATCATGGACACACCAAAAAAAAAATTGCAAGTCTACAAAATCTCACCCTTTGTAAAGTGCCCTCGGGCCTTCTGTACGCAGGACCTGAAACAACAAATTGGAAATGCATTAAACAAGGAAGGAAGCTACTAATAACCTACATTGAATTGAGCATGTAGCGAGATAAGTAATAACCTAACAAAGGCTTATTTAGTGAATATGCAAGGTAGAAGAGCGAGAGTGAAAGACATCAATACCTGATATGCACAATGAAATCCATTTCTATAGATTGCAGTATTTTTAGTAGATCCCCGTTGCAACATGAGACGGGTTTTAATCATGTCCATGGGAGCAGTTACGAGGGTACTCACGGTGCCTGCAACTGTACTTGAGCTTTATAAAGCACAAAGTATAATTAGTTTTCATCTACGTCAAATATTAGAAGTTTAAATTTATAAAACAATGAATTGTGATCAAATAAATTATAATTAATCTCATATGAGAATGGTGATCAAAACTGCAAAGCACCTGGTCTTTCAGATTGCCAGCTTATTGAAAAATCTAATTATAGGGCTTGGATCTAATTGCTTACCCGTTGAAAAAATTGATTAAACATCTTATACGGCAAGATATTTGCTATATAGTTCTGGTGTATATTAAGCATAAATTAATAATAAAACAACTACTCGATTTGCAAAAAAATAATAATAAGCTTTCATTTACTTGTCAGCAATCTGTCATTTTCCTTTTATTTGAGCTCGTCATCATGATTTAAATTAATTTTCAGCCTATAGGAAAACCATAGTCCATTCACTCCAACTCAATTTGTAGTGAGAAACATGTGAGATAAAAAAGGGGCCATACATCAGATGCAGATAAAATCCTTCTTCAAGAGAAGTACACCGTGTTAAAATCTGCATCAAAAGACAGCAAATTAGGTAATAAACAAACAAATAACAGAATCAATAGTATTACACAAATAAAAATGAGACAGGAAGGGAGAGTTTAAGAGACATGGGGAGAAAGATATTCTAAGACTCCCAATTGATGCTTGTCAAATCTTTTGGACATTAGGAATTACTTCTTAGATATTAGTGAAAAATATCATGTTTAGAACTTGACCCGCTTGAATTCATCATATGTAGCCAGCTGAGATGCAGTCAATGTGGCAGCCCTGGTCATAGCAGGTCCCACTCCTTTCCAAAGGGCTCTGATTCCCTCTTCAGATAGAGTCTTACGAAGCTCTAACATTGAGCCTCCTTTTCTCACATCTGGTTGCATTTGCATACGCACCTGATTGTATAACATGATTTTGAAGGAAAATATAAAGAAAAAAGAAATTAGAAAATGAAAAAGAAATTGGAAAATAAAAGAGTACGTACCTTTAGAACTTCAACTGGATTGGTCAGTGCAGTTGCAGCAGCACCAGCAAAAATTCCAGAAGCAATCTTAACAAAAACATTGGTGGAGCCAAAAGCCAAATCACAAGCATGCTTAGAGGGCTCATACAAACCCAAACGCAGTCCTCCATAAAGAACTGACCTTATTAATGCAGGGGTCAAACCCAGATACAAAGACCCTGGTCCTTCATTTTTCAGCACTCGAACAAATAGTTGTCCCTGAATACATCCAAGTAAAAACTGTAATATAATGTGAAAACTAAGGTCATTCCAAGAAGAGGTTAAACACAGAAAAATACCATTCCACTCAAAGGACCTCTCTGGCCAACGAGTTGCATTTGCAGTCTGACCTTCAATACATCTGCTCAGCGATTAAAATAAGTTGTTTAAGTATTCTAAATTTACAATGATTGGTTTTGTTTCCCCAAAACTTAATGTTTAAAGCAAGAGAAATCTACTTCAGGGTCAAATTTTAGTACTTAAAATGAGTTCTTATCAACTTCTTGGTACTGTTATCAAATCCTGGCCAATGGGCAATTGAAACTTCCTCAGCTCCTCCTTCCCCTTGCCACGTTTAATAACAAGCCTAGTTGTCTGCTGAGTTCACATCTAATGGATTGATCGGGAGTAGGGGAAATGGAGGGAAAGAGAAGCAAATAGAGGGCTATCTTCCACTTTTAGTTTACTTTTGTTAATGATAGCCTGGCTTTCCTTTCCTTTTCCTCCATTTTCCCCAACCAAACAGACCATAAATGAACAGTTTCATGTCTTCCCCCCCCCCCAACAAAAAAAAGAAAGGTTACATTACAATTTTAAAACCACTAAACCTAATGCATGAACTCTTTTATCTATTGAAAATATTTCTAAACAAGCCATCTATATCTACAATATGACCCCTAGACTTTCCCTTACAATAATATGTAATTAATGGACAGATTAGCATGCCATCCATGAGTTCTTAGGTTCTCAAAACCAAAATCCACTTATATTAGTACGAACCTAGAGGATGAGTGATTGCAGTTGCAACAGCCACGGAAAGTCCACTTGTACCAAAGTGACTGAAAGTACCGGAAGGGGAGGAAGCCCAACTGTGCTTCGCATTATTTACAGGCCCTGAAACATTATCTTCTTCTCAACACCCACGTTACAAATAAAAACAAATCAAAGATACGTATTGTCATCAAGGCAGACATACCAGAAGAAAATCTTCACGAATGATTGTATATCATTTACCAGCTCATGACAATGTTCGGAAAATTTTCAAAATTTTGGAGTTAACATGATTAATGATCAAGAAAAAATAATCCTTTATCAGCTTTAACATATATATCATGAAAAATAGCACCATGAACCCCAACTTCCCCATAATCCGGGCAATTGCAGGGATTTGAATAGCCTAGATTTGAATATGAGCATTTTTTTTTTTTTTTGCTTCAAAATTCTGGACAATCAAAACCAAGCAACGAAGCATAATCAAACGAAGAGAAAGGGCGAGAGAGAGCGAAAGCACCTGGCCCGGTTGAATCGGAATCTCCGGCCATTTTTGTGTTCTGACTCCCAGGCCGAAACTGATCTTTGCGGTTCTCCCTGCTGCAATTTGTAATTTGAATTTTTTTTTAACAAAATGGGAAAAGAATAGATATTAAAAAGAAAAAGGAAAAAAATGTAAATCACCGCTTTAATTTTGGTATATACATTTAATATCCAAAATTATTATTTTTTATAATCAAGCCCTTTCAGCTTCTAATACGCGGTAGATTGCACCCACAAATGCAATGTTTTTGGGTAAATTAAGTGGAGCATAGCTAATTTTCTCAAAAAAATAAAGATTATAAAATAATTATTCATGGGATACAAGCTCCAACGATAATATTTTTTTTTAAAAAAAGATAAACAAATATTTGAGAGCCTTGTCAGGGAATCGATTAATGGCCGTAGGTCCCAGCTCACGCTAGAAGTTAATGAATCTGTACATTTATTACCCGAGTCATACAAATTTGCCGCCCATTTTGTAAAAGTCCCTTGCATTGATAAAACAAACACAAATATTAGGGTTCGTTTGATTCATGTAGTAAATAACTTCCTATAAAAAGTTAAATTTTTTAAGAAATTATTTACTGTGTACACTTCCTAAGAAATCTTTAAATATTGTTTAGTTGACATAAAAGAAGTCACATATCCCAAGAAATAAATTTTTATATTTTATTTGGTTTAACTTTGAATTTCTTAGGAAATAATAATGAAATGACTACAATATCCTCAATAATAATTTCATATATATTAATAGATATTAATTAATTTTAAAAAGGTGATAATGCTAAATTTTTTTAAATAAGTTTCAATTTTATGATTTATGAATGTTATATACTAAAATTACTTTTTTTTAACTGTGTGAATGCGGTGGTAAATTAAAATTTTTAAAAAGTCATAAATTCTTTATTAGTTAACCAATATTTGCATGACCACTTATTTTCAATCTTTTTCATTTGCTCTTTCAACACAAAACAAGAAAATGTGGGTTTGATGAAGTTTACATGGTTAAAAACGTATAAATTGAGCTCAAAATTTTGAATGATCATAACTTTATACTCGATTGTCCGTTTTAAGTGAATTTTTTTATTTCAAGTAACTTTTCAAAATTTATATACTTGCAAAATATGAAAGGTGTTTTGCCCACTCTGATTTGGCAAAAAAGGCCTTTTTCAATAATTTTTTTAATTTTTCTTTAATTTCTTGTTATTTTTTTAACTTTGATCTTATTTTTATCAATTTAAATTTATTCGAATCCCATATTGAAATTTTTCTCCCTAACTCTTTTGGTGTCTAGTAGTGTTATAATAATTTTGTTAACAAATAAAATTACTAAAAAATAATTTATTACTATTTGTAAACTAAATAGTAATATGTTACTATTTTGTTCCAAGATAGTAACAAATAAAATGTTATATATTGTCTTGGAACGAAACAATAATACTAACCAAAAATCTCAAATAAATAAATAAATCATATCTAATTAACAACTAAACTACCAAATAATAGTATGTTACTATCTCGTTTCAAAACAGTAACACTAACTAAAAATCTCAAATAAATGAATAAATCATGTCTAATTAATAACAAAATTGCTAAATAATAGCATATTACTATTTTGTTCCAAGACAGTAACATGTTACCACTTCTTTTCAAAACAGTAACACCAATAAAAAATTTCAAATAAATGAATAAATCATATCTAATTAACAACTAAACTACCAAATAATAGTATGTTACTATTTCATTCTAAGACAGTAACATATCACTATTTCATTTCAAAACAGTAACATCAACTAAAAACCTTAGATAAATGAATAAATCATGTCTAATTAACAATAAAACTGCTAAATAATAGCATGTTATGTTTCTTTTCAAAATAGTAATACTAACCAAAAATCTCAAATAAATGAATAAATCATGTCTAATTAATAATTAAATTGTAAAATAATAGCATGTTACTGTTTCGTTCCAAGACAGAAACAGTAACATGTCACTGTTTCGTTCCAAAACAGTAACATCAATTGAAAACCCCAAATCAATGGATAAATCAAGTCTAATTAATAATTAAATTGTTAAATAATAACATATTACTATTTCTTCTCTAAACAGTAACATGTTACTATTTCGTTTCAAAACAGTAACAACAATTAAAAATTTCAAATAAATAGATAATAACATATTACTATTTTTTCTCTAAACAGTAACATGTTACTGTTTCGTTCTAAAATAGTAACATCAATTAAAAACCCTCAAATAAATGGATAAATCAAATCTAATTAACAATCAAATTGCTAAATAATAGCATGTTACTATTTTTCTCTAAATAGTAACATGTTAATGTTTCGAAAACAGTAACATCAATTAAAAATTCTAAACAAATAGATAATAACATATTACTGTTTGTTCTCTAGACAGTAATTTAGACAATAACATATTACTATTTCATTCAAAAATAGTAACATCAATTGAAAATCTCAAATAAATGGATAAATCAAGTTTAATTAATAACCAAACTATCAAATAATAGTATGTTACTATTTTTTCTTTAAACAGTAACATATTACTATTTCGTTCCAAAATAGTAACATCAATTAAAAATCTCAAATAAATAGATAATAATATGTTACTATTTTTTCTCTAAACAATAACATGTTACTATTTCATTCCAAAATAGTAACATTAATTAAATAGATAAATCAAGTCTAATTAACAACTAAATTACTAAATAATAGCATGTTACTATTTTTTCTCTAGATAATAACATGTTACTGTTTCATTTTAAAATAGTAACATCAATTAAAAATTTTAAATAAATAGATAATACCATGTTACTATTTTTTCTCTAGACAGTAACAGAAAAAATAGTAACATATTACTATTTCATTTTAAAACAATAACATCAATTAAAAATTCCTAAATAAATGGATAAATCAATTCTAATTAATAACCAAATTGATAAATAATAGCATGTTACTATTTTTTCTCCAGATAGTAACATATTACTGTTTCATTCCAAAATAGTAACATTAATTAAAAATCCTAAATAAATAGATAATAACATGTTACTATTTTTACTCTAAACAGTAATATGTTACTGTTTCATTCCAAAACAATAACATCAATTGAAAATCCTAAATAAATGGATAAATTAAGTCTAATTAATAATAAAATTATCAAATAATAATATGTTACTATTTTTTCTCTAAACAGTAACATGTTACTATTTTATTCCAAAACAAAACAGTAACATCAATTGAAAACTTCAAATAAATGGATAAATCAAGTCTAATTAGAAATTAAATTGTCAAATAATAGCATGTTACTGTTTATTCTCTAGACAGTAACTAATTAAGAAAATTTTAATTCTAATTGATGTGTGTATATGTATATATTTAATTTGAGTTATAGTGCTTGAAATTTGATATTAAAAAATATTTATAAAATTTAAATAAAATTTAGTTTTAATATTCAAATAATTTCAATCAAAAAATAGAATATATAATTATATAATGCAATTAATATAATATATATTAAAATTTTAATTTATTCAAAATATTTATATAATCAAATTAAATATATCATATTATATTTATATTATTTAATAATTAGAATCTAACTTTCAAATAATAGCAATAGATAAAATAAAAAAAATTAAAAGAAAATTATGTAATAAAATAAATAAAAAAATAAAATAATAAGTGGGTTATAAAATAACGTAAAAATTAAATAAAAGTATGCTATTAATTAATTCATTTAAATTTTTTTCATAAAATAATAATAAAATATGTCATGTAATATATATATATATATATATATATATATATATATATATATATATATATATATATATATATATATATATATATATATATATATATATATCTTAATTAATAAGCAAACTGCAAAATAATAATAACACTAACTAAAATGGGCATTCACAAAGTAAAACTTGATAATCAATTAAAAGGGTAAAATTGGTATTAATTATTTTTAGTAAGGATATTTTTGTCTATAAATTAATTAAAAATATAAAAAATAGAACTTACCTAGGGGGAGTGGATAAGTGATTTTCTGTGTTTTATGAAAAATACAAGTTCCCAGAAAGATTTATTTCTCCTCATTTGTGCAATCAAACAACTCTATAGCAGTCTATATCCTGGTAAATACAATTTCTTATGTTTTTGCTGCAAACCAAATGACCTCTTAGTTAGAAAGAAGAAAAACTTGCACCAATATATTTATTATAGTAGTGTTAAAATTTTTTTCTTATATTCTTAAAAGAATTCATTGTATTCTCTTACTAAAAATTTAATTTATGAGAATATAATATTTTTAAAAATATTATAAAATTATATTTTAATTATTTTTAAAATATTATTTGATTATAAAAATATCTTCATTAAAAAATTAAATAATTATTGAGTAATTTTTAATGATATATAGTGGTTGATAATAATTATTTATAATAGGTAATGATGGTAGTAATGATGGATTATCACAGATGGTGAGTAATAATTAATAATAATCATCGAGGTGAATAATAGCTAACAATGGTCATTAATAATAAATAGTAACTAGTAATGACTATTGAAAATAAATGATAATTAGTAGTAATTAGTGGTAATCACTAATAATGAGTGTTGAATAATAATAGTCACTGATGATGAATAGTAGTTAACAATGGTTATTGATAATAAATGATAGTTAGTGGTAGTCACTAACAATAAGTAATGATTAGTGATAACCTTCGAAAATAGATAGCGATGGCTAATGATAACTGACAATAAGTAATAATGAACGACGATAATTGATGATGGGTGGTGACCAATAATGACCATCAACAATAGGCAATGTTTAACAATAATCACCAACGATAAGTGATGATAAATGATGACTATTAGTGGTAGGTAATAATAAATAATTATTATCATCAGTAAGTGGAAGTCAATAATTATTCAAAAATGAGTAGTGATAAGCTGTGATTTTTTATGATGAATGGTAACTATTGATAATGAGTGATGACGAATGGTGGTTGATAACAATAAATGGTGAAATGAACAAAATAAATTTTTTATATTAATTAAATATTATTATATTATAGGAATGTAAAAAACCTATCTCCCATATGGAAATGTTTTGGAAAAATATTGAACTAAAAATATTTTCAAAAATATGAACATTCTGAAGAATATTTTTTTAAAATTTAAACCAAAGACAAGAATATTACACTTTCTTATGATATTCCTAGAAATGTAAGAAAGAATCCACAAATCAAATATCATCTTAAAAGAATATGAAATTCTCATATTTAGGTCAAATTTTAGAAATATATTTTTAAAAATATTTTTAACTCAATATTTTTCAAAAATATTCATATGGAGAATGTTCATAATATGAGAATATTTAATTGATATAGAAAAATTATTTTACCCACTCTAACACTCATTATAATCAATTACAGCTTACCATCACCCATAGAAGGGCTACCACTTATTTTAAATGATTATTATTTACCATCATCTACTATTAGTAACAATCATTTATCACTTTTTATCATTGGTAATCATCATCAACTATCATTTATTGTCAATAATTATTATCGATCATCATCTATTATTAATGATCACCATCAGTTACTGCCTATATTCGATTACTATTGTTAACCACTATTCATTGCTAATGATTATTATGAACTATTATCCATCATTGGTAATCATCACTTGCCATCACTTTTTATCAATTACTATACACTATCGATAATAATTCAATTCTTAATGAAGATATTTTGTATAATCAAATAATATTTTTTTAAAAAAATTTACAATAATAAAAATATAATATTATAATATTCTTAAAAATAATATTTTTAACACTCATTGTAATCAATTACAACTTACCACCACTCCATAAACAGGCTACCACTTATTTTCAATGATTATCATTTACCGTTATCCACAATCGGTAACTACCCATAGACGGGCTACCACTTATTTTTTATAATTATTATTTATCGCCATTTACCACTTACTATCATTGGTAATCATCATGAATTATTATTTACTGTTAGTAATTATTATTAATCATCATTTATTGTTAATGACCACCGTCAACTACTGCCTATATCTAGTAACTATTGCTAACTACTATTCATCATTAATGATTATTGTAAATCATTATCCATAATTGATGATTATTATTTGTCATCACTTATAGTTGGTTACTATGCACTATCGACAACTACTCAATTTTTAATGAAAATTTTTTATATAATCAAATAATATTTTAAAAAAATATTTTTAATTATATAAAAAATAAAGATAGCATATTCTCAAAAATTAAAATTTTGAGAAGTAAAAATGGTTAATTCCACGAATTAAAAATTTAAATTAAATTCTAAGATGACCTTCTTCAAACCTACGTCCCAAGCCAATTTGAGAATATGAAAAACTCCCCACAACTTTCCGAGGAACAAGATAGAAA
The DNA here is from genome assembly GCA_020226215.1 of Sindora glabra. Classification (NCBI taxonomy): domain Eukaryota; kingdom Viridiplantae; phylum Streptophyta; class Magnoliopsida; order Fabales; family Fabaceae; genus Sindora; species Sindora glabra. The sequence continues at coordinate 7,857,848 of CM035228.1, read as the reverse complement.
GGCTCGAGTTTCTTATAAATCCCTTGATTCCCTTCATGCAACCACGCTTGTCATTCTGAATAAAGCCCATCACATCCTGATGCATCTGAATTATTTTCCGAAACACCATTAATATTTATTTTAATCCATCCACGAACTTCCACTCGCACGACATTAGGCGGAGGTTTAAGGTTATTTAACGTACTTCCATTATCATCAACAGCCGTAGCAAACCGGAAGATGGTACCAACAGGATCTGTTGAGAATTTGGAGAGCGTGCTGGGTGCACAAGTTCCGTAACATCCACCGGGAATCTAAACCCATATTTCATTAAAACGATAATAAAAATACAAGAATTGCGATCGTATTTTTTTTTTTACTCATTTTAAACAAGTAAATTATATTAAAATACCATTAAGATAGAGAAAAGAAATAGTATACAAATGGGACCATTTTTAAGTTTAAAATTTGAAACATAAAATTTTCGCATTATGTTTAATTTTTTTTTTCATGAAGTTTTATGTCAAACGGCACATGTTTGCTCTCACATATTGCTCAAAAAATGAATGTTTGGTGTTAAATGGAACTACCATAGAATTAAAGAAATTGATTGTAAAAATTAATAATCATAAGTGTCAAATATAATTATTTAAAATTAAAGGAAACAATTTACCCGATGCAACTGAAGCCCAACCCTAGGAAGTTTTTGGGGGAAGGGTGGAGAAATTTTAAATTACTCCCAGCATTTAATTTCTAATGATTATATTAAATACCTATGATTTTTATTTTTTCAATAAACAATTAAAATCATGTATAAAATTTAAATTTTACCTGTGTTAAAAATTTAATGAAGAATTTACTATCTGCTTTTGTTTCTTCTCCGTTAATGTGACTCACAGTTATTGTTAAGATTACAAAGAAAAAAATTTCTGCAAATCAACGTTATTTGAAACTACGGAAATTAAAATTCATTAAAAAATGTTAAATTAAGGCAAAACTTCTAGTATGAACCGTAGAGTTACAGAAAGAGAGAAGGAGGAAGAAGAAAAAAGGAAATAATAGTGATAGAAATGAAGTTTTCAACAGAGATTAATGTAAAAATTAAAAGTTGTAATTGATAAATGCAATCACTCCAAAATTAAAAGGATATTTATATTGTTTTAAATTATTTTATGCTCTTGAAAATATGGTGGTATTTCACTAGAGAATTTTGCAACTTATTCTAGACAGCAACAAAAAAGTTATGATTGTGAATATAAATTTTATAATATTTATGTATAACAAGTGTTTTTATAAAAATTATCTTTTCCAAAATTTTCTTTTATCGTAAAAGTTAGGATATTTTATAAAAGTATATAAGTATCCCAGAAGTTAAAGAGTGAGTTGGATACAAATTTTTAAATTAAATAACATATAATCATTTAACGTAAATTTAGGGTGTATTTTGATATATTTTTAACTTTTTTATTTTCAAGGATTGCTCTATTTTTTATTTTTAAAAATATTTTTGAATTTAAGATAAACAAAAAAAAAAGGGTAACAGATGTTACTAATAATGAAAAAGTTTTATTAAATTATAAAATTGATAAAAATAATTTAGAAAATATTTAAATATTGTCTCTATTTTCAATTTTTAATTTATGCATTTCAAAGTATAACTTTTTAAAAAAGACTATGAAAACAGTTCCAAATAAGAAATTTTGAATGCATTTGTATGTATTTTTATTTTTATTTTTATTTTTATTTTATTTTTAAAAATCATTTTTAAAGTCATTTATTGTTATCAAATGCTATTTTTGGATTTTAAAAAAATTAAAAATTAAATGTGGTCTATATTACAAACAGGAAAAGATTTCATTTACTCATTCCAATTCTTTTTAAATTTTGTTTAAGGTAAATACACAAAGATTAAACAAGATGATATTTAAAAGAAAATAATAAATACAATTTTTATTTTTTAAAATGATAAAAAAATTAAAAAAATTCATTAAAACAACACTTAAAAAATAAAATGAGCAGAATAAAAAATTAAGAAAACATCTAAAGTTATTTTTATTTTTAAATTATATATTTAGAGTTATAATTTTTAAATATGAATCATAAAAATAGCTTCTAATAAAAAAATTTTATTTTTAAAAATAAAAAATAAAAAATTATTTTTAAAAATAGGAAGGTCCTAACTTCTTAAATTATAAAAATGTTAATAATTCATATTAATTTTATAAACATTACGCTTAACACCTTATGATTGACGTTTGTTGATTTTGAGTTGTTGGAATTTACTGTCTTTAAGTAAAATTTTGAATTTGAGCCTAGGAAAAATAGGTGCTAAAAATCCAATTCTAATGCGGAATTAATCAGGGTTAATGTTACTAGATATTGAAGGTTCTGAGGAAAAAAAAAAACACTTAACAACTTATGTTATTTTTGGGTATGCAGATTTTTTTTTAATATAATTTAACACATTAAAATAAATATTATCTAAACATTGTGCATAATTTAAATTTCTAATGCCCAAAAAAATTAAACCTGTTCATATTTACACACACAATTTATGATCATTTCCAGGTTCTTTTTTATTGTAAATTAGTAACGAATAATTAGCAATTATAAAAATTATATTCTATCCACATATTTTCTAACTTATTTGTTTTTTTAAAATTTATTTTAATATTTTGCTTGTTTAAACTTTTTTAACCAAATTTTTAATGAAAATTTTTATAAAAGTGAGTTTTTTTATCTAATGTTAACAACAAAACAATATATATGAATAAATTTTTACATTTAAAAATAGGTGTAAATCAAAATACATTATCTTATCTTACCATGTATCATTGACCATAAAAATATTAAATTTCATTGAATGTATATATAAGATTGTATAGATCAATGAATTAGCACCCTTAAATTCACAGAACCGATAGCGTTATGCGGACTCTCTCCTTAGAAATATGTTAAATGAAAATCGGTGAAATTACTGTATAAATTTCCCTCAGTAATTAGGATAGCTATACCAGCTTTTGCAGTCAAAATTCCCTGTATTTGCGTAAGCTTACCAAGAGCGTTCAGGATCCGAAGGGTTGGAGCTGGGCTGCTTCTTGTGCAGTTGTGCTTTTGTTGTGATTTTTCGCCACATCAATTAGCGGCAGCAGTCGGAGCCACAGGAACAGCGATGCCTCGGTACTATTGTGACTACTGCGACACCTACTTGACCCACGATTCTGTATGTTCCTTCTTTTACCTCTCTTGTCTCTTTTCGTTAGCTTCGCCTGTCAATGCCGATGATGCCTGTAAACACGATTTTGTAATTGAAAATTTTTGTTGGAATCCAACGGGAACAAGGCATCTGGTTCTTATCCTTGATTGAACCCTAAAACGATTTATATGTCCCTTTCTTCTAATATGCTATGCTTTGAGTTTAATTTTACTCCTGCTCAAATGCCATGGTTTCCTTTTAAGTGCCCACAATCTGCTTTTAGCCATTTTGAGAAATTTAATTGCGTTTCATGCTTCTGGGTTCAAAGTGGTTGGCTTACTCACATGCTGTTTCATATAGATCTCTGTTTGTCTCTCAAAAAATGGTGGTTTCACTTATTATTCACAGCCCCTTACTCCCACTCCCACACACACACACTCATATGGAATGACATGGTTTGATAAAACTGGTCACACACCATACGTGAAGGATGAGGGGTTGTGAAGGGTAGGAAGGGCAATTAGCACTTTAGCAGTGCTTCTTGTTGACATTATCTGTGTATGTTGCAATTAGCAGCTCTCTTGTTGACATTATTTTTGTCTCTCGCAGCCATCTGTAAGAAAGCAGCATAATGCTGGTTACAAACATAAGGTATTACTGTTATATTATCTTGAAATTTCTCCATTTTGCAAGGTCAGTGCTACTCATATTTACCTATTTTTCTGGTTCTGTTCCTGAATTCAGGCAAATGTGAGGTCCTATTATCAGCAATTTGAGGAGCAACAAACCCAAAGTTTAATTGACCAGAGGATCAAAGAACATCTTGGGCAAGCTGCAGCGTTTCAGCAGGTTGGTGCGGCTTTTAACCAACACTTACTTGCTCAAAGGCCTCGCCTTCCTGTTCTGCCAACTCCAGGAATGCCCATTCCTGGAAATCCACAGGTGCCAGGAAGTGTGCCGATGATGCCTGGGATCAGGCCTCCTGTTTTGCCTAGACCAGTTCCTGGTGCACCAGGTAGACTCCCTTATCTCCCATTACTTTCTTGATGACTTATCTATAATTGCCATTAGTATATTCTGCAAGTTGCTTAAAGACATCTTCAGCTCTTTATTTGTTTTCTGTGCTCATGTTTATGTACATGTGTAATCCATATATGAGATTTTGACAAAATTTTTACATTGACTATTGAAGGCCTAACATAATCCCTAGGAAGAGAAGACAAGATAGAAATGATTTGGAGTAAGACGGAGTATATGTATTATAAGTTTAATAAAAAGTAAGATAAAAATGATTTGGAGGTAACAATTGGAGAGCATATCATACTGCAAATATTTAAATTTAAGTACTTGAGATTTTTTTTACAAAGCGATGGGGAAATTGATGGAGATATCACACATAGGATATAAGCTGGATGATTAAAATGGAGAAAGACATCTGGAATGATTGGTGATTGGAAAATATCTATTAAGCTTAAAGGGAAGTTTTATCGAACTGCTATATGACCAAATATGCTTTATGGTAGTGAATGTTGGGTTCTAAAGGGACAATAAGAGCAAAAAATGAGGATAGCAGAAATGAGAATGTTAAGATGGATGTGCGGTCATATAAAAAAGGACAAGATACGAAATGATTGCATATAAAGGCATATTGGCGTGGCACTTAGTGAGAAGAAGATAACAGAAAATCGGTTAAAGTGATTTGATCATGTGCAAAGAAGGCCATTGGAGGTAATAGTAAAAATTTAGTTTTGATAGAGTCCAATGCTGTCGTGTGATCTATATAGCCGACCTTACTTAGTGGAATAAGGTTTTGTTGTTATTGTTATTGTTGCTGTTGCTGCTCATTTTTATGTACATCTTGATGATTTGCATCCAGTGGTTTCAGGTTTCCATTACTACTTATTATGTTGATTCTTTTCTTGGTTTTTCTTCATTCAAAAAGTTCAATTAAATTCATATATAAGAATGTTCATGCTATGTTTTTACCTGTTAAGCATCCCCATTCTATTGTTATGCCAAATGCTTGAAAAATTGTGATGCCATATGCAAGCATTTTGAATTCACTGCTCTCTTCTGGCTATTCTTGATGTAAATTGCCTTCAATTGGTGGTGACAGGATATATTTCTGCACCTGGTGTGCCACCAATGATGCCTCCACCTGGTGCTCCTGCTCCTGCTCCTGCAGTACCAGGTCAGGCAAATGTCATACCCAGGCCCCCGACATTAGCTCCCCCACCAACAGTTCCCGGAAGCACTGCACCACCAGCTTCTAATGGTCCACCTTCTATGGTGTCATCAGCAATGTATCAAGCCAATCCAGCAGCACCATCTACTGGAGGTTATGATAGTTACAACTCCAATGCTCAAGCTCCCGAGGGCAATCACTGATCTGATAAAGCCAGCAGATTAGGGCATACTGAGTACCAATGTAATGCTGGGTTTATTAGTCATTCTTGTTACCTTATCCTTGCTGATTTCAATTGTTAGCTTATAGGAGGGAAACATGGAATCTACATAGATTTAAAATTCATTTAATTTCTCTGATCAATACTCTTTCATCTATGGCGGTTTTATGTTCCCTTGTGCCCCGCACTACTGTCTGTGTAGTTACTTCCTGTTTTGGGAGTGTTATATAAGATGAAATATTTTATTCTTTTCCTGCAGAGTGCTGATCAAACGAGGATTTTCAGTTTTGCGGTGTCTGATCATATTTGAATCAATCATGTAATCAACTTTTGGTATGTAATGTGTTAAAGGGCCTTGAGGTGGGGAAAAGTTGTACTTTAAATACTTATTTCTATCATTGTGACAAGTTTTAGAAGGATGAAAGAATTTGTAATTTCAGATATAATTGTTGCTTTTGGCTCAGCATTCTCTGATATGGTTTTGTTCATAATTTCTATTGAGAGCTTTTTTTTTTTTCTCCTCCTTAGCTGGTAGTGTTGATAAATTCCCAGCTGCAACTGGAGGGTAATCAGTATTTATGGTTAGTGTCGTAATCAAGATTTCATGTAGTGTTGGCTGCTCACTAATTGTGATACAAGTTTACTGAATAATTGCAATGAGCCTCTCTTCGATTGGCCGAAGAAATAAGTTCACTGAATAATTGCAATAAGCCTTTTTTTCAATTGGCTGAAAGTTAAGCGAATACATGTCCTTGAGGATTATCCTACTCCATGATGGCTTCTAACAAAAATAACCAAGTCTGTTTGACAAAATGTTACACTACTAACTAGCATTCTCTGGGGTTCAGTCTCGAACGATGTATTTTGTTACTTTGTTAGCCGCAGCTGTGTATTTTTTTCCGAATTGTTTTTCCCATTCACTCTCCTAGTTTATCTTGTTATCCTGTTGAAAAACAGCATTTGCCAAGGCAAAGAAAATAATGCTGGACCCCCCATGTTATGCATCTAGTATCCGCTTCTAATCGGAGGAAAAAACCTTGCTCAATTGGTGAGGCGTAGTAAACAACATAGTAGGGAGATTACCAAAATTTCCGCGTAGAAATTATATATATGTAAAAAACATCGGTTACATACATAGGATGTATAAAGATATGTAATGTACGTTGGTATAGCTAGCAACTATTCTGCAAACAGCCATTCTGTCCTTTATATCCAACCAACATCATGATTTGCGAAGCTTCAGGCAGAATAAACAAAAATACTAACATGGTCATCTTGCGTTTGCAAATAACTGCACAAAGTAAGAGATGCAGCCAAGCATAAACCATCTCGAGCATAAAATCCCATTAATTTGTCCAAAATTAGCTGTGCTCCAAATTCAGGTCTTGACGCCTCCTATAAACCTTGCCAAACCTTTCACATGTGTTGGGGTGACTCCGGCATTGACGCCTTCTGTAAACCTTTCCAAACCTTTCACATGTGTTGGCGTGATTCCACGTACCTTCATCTGTGAAGAGTTGATGTCTGCCATTGGCAAAACCAATGCCCAAGTGTCAACCAAGACTTTCTATATGATGTACTAAGTGGGTTAAAAAGGAAAGCACGTGAACAAAACTCTTACCTCTCAAGTTCCAATTTCTGAATTACTATTCCTTTAAGTAGAAGTTCTGAACTATAAACCACAATTCCTGCAAGTTTATGCGGTTCTATAAAATGTCAAAAAGAGGACAAAAAAGTATAATTTCGTTATCTTTGAAAAGAGGAAGCAAAGTAGACATACCTCTCTCAACGAAAGGATGACATATAGCATAATCTTCTTCACAAGAAAGAATCAACAGATCATCTGGCATCTTGTCATTCTTGCATGCATTTATTGTGCATTCATCCACTACCTGAAGAATTTTTATTAAAAAAAAATTCAACATATCATACTGAGGTTAAAATGTGGAATGAAATACATTGAAAGAAATGCATACCTGGCCATGAACTGCTGTAACCAGGCCAGAGATCATTTGCTTGGCAGGTTTAATGTGTGCGGTGATGAAGACTCTTTTACCCTGTAGTGGCCAGCAAAAGGATTATGAGACATGAATGATGAGAACGTAAGAATTCGAGCAAACAAATTATGAGGCATGAAAGGTTATTTAATTGACCTTTAGAAGTGGCTGTTGTTTCGCTCGAGCAAGGGAATCAGGCATGGTGAAGCCAATTTCCTTTTCCTTTCTTAAATCCCTCAGTATGTAGTTTTTCTCATCTATGAAGCAGTTTGCTTGCCCACAACTCTCGAGCCATAAATGTGTCACCACTAACTTTCCAAGAGCCATAGCTTCCAACATGTTCTTTGTACGTGTAAATTTGTCAGCTACAAAGTGAGTGGCCTCCGTAGAGCATGACACAATTGATATGTTCAACCGTGCCAAGATCTGCTGGGAGGAAATAAATGACACCAGTAATATGGTTTATGATTTCGCATGTCCTGTTATGAACGCAAATGCAAAAGCTTACCTTTTTTTGCTGCTTGATGATGCTGTCATCCAAATGCTGGCTAAACAAAACTCGAATATATGCCATATCTCTTCGTTGTCTCAGATCCTTACGCATCAGACCTGTAGTGGACTCAGAAACTTCCAATTTATTAAGCTTTCCCAAAATGGAATATTTTGGCAGGTTTGTACTGCATGGCTTTTTGTGACGTTCATTATATGTATTGTGAGCATCTGAAGACTCAGAAACTTCATTATATGTATTGTGAGCATCTGCAGCTGCAACTTCTGAACCCAATTGTGCAGCATTTTTTTCATGCATTTTTCCCAATTTCCCATTAACACCAGCTGAACTGGGTTCAACAGAGTTCCTTCGTGAAGCAATACAAAGGGAGCGGGTATGAGAACATGATTTCTTTGCATCATCTTCACTTTCTAAACTCCTAGTACAATGGGCATTTCTATCTTTTTCATTGACTATAACAAACTCAGTGCAAAAACTTGTGGTTGTATTTTGATGGCTTTGCACGTTAAGTGTAGGATGTTTTCTTTTCCCTCTTGGTCCTCTTGAATAATGCCGTGATTCAAGCCTTAAAAAACTGCTGCTTGCAGATAACTGTGGACTGACTTGAACCTGACAATTCAACTTGCTCCTCCCAGGCATCCCAAATGAACGACAAGGCATATCAGGATGTTTTACCTCGCCCACAAATTTAGATGAATCGGAAATTAAATCACTTCTCTTCCTTTTGGATCTGAGAATGCCTTCCTCCCTAATGTTGTCATGCTTCTTTCTGCATTTGCTTGATTGATCTTCAATCCTTGTCAATCTACCCTTAGAATCCTGTTTTCTGGTTTCTTTGGTAACAGGTGGATAATCTATATAAACTCCCTGTGAGTGGTCATCTTCTAGTGAGACACGTCTAATGCATATTGATGAATTAGTACCATTCTCAAATTGTCTCTCAGCACATGTCATGCTTTTCATCATTTTCTGTAATTTCCCAGAGATAGGATCCAGCGCCTGATTTTCATCATGCTTGCTCAAGGATCCAGCTGCAATTTTGCTAGAGTTACAGGCAGAGACAAAACTTTGCTTTGGTTTCATTGTTTTAGACTGCAAACCAGAATCATCTCCATGCAAAGAATTCTTCTGATGAGCTATGTTATCTGTTATATCAGTTAGGCAATCCTTAATTTCATTCTCTGGTTGGCGAGAATTATTGAAATGGCAGTCAGGAGAAGGCACATAGGCTAAGGCCTCCATGGCTTCGGCTGCTATCTGAGTGTTCAAGCCAATAAAAGACATATCCTCTAGAAGTGTCACACCAGAACAAGCTTCAACATTCTCTCTCATCACACCTGACGGAACAAGTAACTCTCTATTTGAGTTATGATTTATGGTTACAGCACCAGGTCCTTCCAGTATCTTCTCTTCACATTTATTGCTTGTGCTACAGTTTGCATGGTCCCCACTTTCCTTTTGTCTTCTCATATATCTCTGTTTACAGCCACCAAAATTTGTAGATACTTCCATCTTTTTGCTATAAATACTGACTTTTCCATCACGTTGATCACTGTCAACCCATCTGAAGGTTCCTTTTTCTTCATCTGGAATCCTTACTCTAATTTTCTTAGCCAGACTTTGCACCCCTATTGCAGTCCGTAGGACCGGAGGTGATATTTCTCTAATGACCTTTCCGTCCTCAATTCTTTGAGACAACTCCACTTTGTTGGATGACAAGTAGTGATCCACAAAGTCAAGCGCATTGGCTAGGGTTAATTCGCCAGGCTCAGGAGAACCTAAGGGGTTAATCCTTGTGGTTGAATCCAGACGACTTTTTTCATCAGAACCTTCAGAATTAATTGAAGTTCCTTTGTCCCTGTCAAGCACATGATTTCCTCCAAAAAAGTCAAAAAAATAAATAAATCCAGAAGCCATATCAACACGTCTAATTTGGATTTCAGAAAACTACTACTTTTAAAAGGCAAGTAGAAAAAATACAGAGAAACTATAATTGAATAAAAATCTTGAAGAGTTAGAAACTTGACAGCCAATCTTAAACTGAAGATAACAAATACATACCAGCAAGAGTTCCAAACAGTGGAGACTTTCAAAATTGCCGACATGTCCTCTGCTCGCTCACAAAGTGGCCTGAGCTGCCTCTTCTGGAACCCTATCGAGTGGTTTGTGACTCTTTGACCAATTTGATCACCCGCTAACCCCTTTGTAACATTTAATACTTCACTGTCATGCATTTCTTCGTCCTCACTATCAAGCACCACGTCTTGTTGGTATTCACATAAGGGAGCAGTTGGCATATCATCGAGAGATTCTGAATCCTCCATTATCTCAGTGTCCAGGCAGAGTTTTTCCACTGGGATCTCAAGTTTGGGGCTAGGGATGAGCTCAGTTTCCTGATATTGTTGATGATCATCTTCATTCAAAAATTTGATTTCAGTTCCTAATTGGAGCAAAAACAACATTCTGATTAGGTTGAAAATGCCAATTTGTGTCCCATCACAGCAAAGGGAAGCAATGATGTTAGCAACAGAGGGAAAGCTAAGCGCGAATATGACAAAAAGGAAATCAGGAAGAATGGGAAAATTACCAGGTGGCGATGAAGAAGCTGAATATTGACGCTCAGCCATTGGGATGTGGAATTTGTTTTACTTTTACACTACTCGCTTCATCAAAGACGTAAAAGGGAAAACTGTTGTCACTAACAGGGAGGAAAGAAAAGCTCGGAAAATAAGTAAAATGACGAAACTTCTTATGGAAGCCATGAATTCGGAGGAGGGAAAATAAGAATGAAAGATATTGAAATTTTTTCTAGTCAGAAAATCTGGAGGGAAATAGTTGTTTAAGTCAAAACAAAAGCTATGGTGAGCGTTTTAACATTGGGCATTTGGTCTAGTGGTATGATTCTCGCTTAGGGTGCGAGAGGTCCCGAGTTCAATTCTCGGAATGCCCCAGTGTTCTAAAATTGTCTTTTCTTGTTCCACTTTTGTCAATTCCCAGAATGCCCCCAAATCTTGTCCTGGTTTTTCATGTTGCTTTCCACTTTTAATCTTTTACCGATCATTTCAATTTCTATTTTTATAAAATATTTTATTTCTAATTTTAGGCAAATATTATAGGTTATATTTCAAATACATACTTGTTTCTGTTTTTACAAAATATTTTATTTCTAGTTTTAGGCAAATATTATAGGTTATGTTTGAAATTTTATAGCAACATGTGCTTTTATAAATTCTATGAAATATTTTCATATTTTTTCACAAATTTCTTTATTGAAGTTTTGTAACTTTTATATTAAAATAAGAAAATTTTTCAATACAATTTTTAATGATAGAATAGCAATTTTTTGTGTACACATGGCACGTACAAAATTCATAAACAATTACAACTTTTATCACAAATAAATCATAAGATTTCAGGTAAAAAGATTGCAATTTTATTATTTTAATGTTAAATGTTCATATGTAAACTCAAGAATGTTCCTAGAAACATTCCACTACCCCATCTCCAAAAAGCAAATTACCTAAAGAATTTCAACTTAATTCATTATCTTTATAAAATGGTATTAGATTATCATTCGCTCATATATTATCACATAATTAAAAAATGTTAAAGTTCTCTTATTATTAATAAAAAAATTAATTATTATTGCTTTCTTCTAACATGTTATATTATTCATTAAAAATGTGAAAGACTATATACTAATGAAATTTAAACTCTTATAAATAATTGTTTTGCTTTTTATTTTTATATTAATAATAAATCAAATTTAAATTCTTATCTACCAAGTTTTATATTTTTAATTTTTTGACAAATATCATAAAACATATAATTTAAAGGAAAACGTTACTTAACCTACTAGTACCAAAATAAAAGAAAAATGTCATTTCCCTTAAAGGAAAATGCTACTTTTTTCCCTTGCCTTCTTTGAATGTCTTCACTTTTTTATTTTTATTTTATTTCGTTGTTCATAAATAAAGGGCAAACTATAAGGTTATAGCTTTGCATGCTTAACATACAAGTCAAATTGAACCAAACTAAAATTTACACAAATCAAGCTCATTTAAGCTCAATATATTTAAGAATATCTTTAAATGAACCAATTAGAGGATGGTCTAGTCCATTTTTAGAATAGATCGAGTTGACCCACTTTTTTATTTTTATATTTTATTATTTATTTTTTATATTTTTCTTATTTTATCTTTATATTTTATATTTATTAATTTTATTATTTATTATATTTAATTATTTCAAGTTTATCAATTCGGACCAAACTTAAATCGTCCTTAATTTTAAAATTATGAGTTTTTTTACATGCATAAAATTCAAGAAAGCAAATTACATTTTATCCTCAATATGATGTTTGTTTCACAAAATTATATATTTTCAAGGCCGTGACTCTTAAAAATTTATTTTTTAAGATTGTAACATTACCATGTATCCATTTAAAAATATTCTTAAGAATATTATAATATTATATTTTAATTTATTTATTTATTTACGAAAACATTATTAGTTTACTAAAAATATTTTCATAAGAAATTAAGTAATCAATAATAATAGTTAATGGTAGGAAGTGATCAATAGTGGTTATTAGTGGTGGGCGATGATTGATCAATATCACCGATGATAGGTGCTGGCAATTGTAATAGCCAATGATAATCATTAATGATAGGTAATAATTAACAATATGTGGTGGTTGATGAAAGTCACTAGTTATTAATAATAACAATAGTGATTATACAAGGTAAGTGTTAACTAATGAAGGCCATTGATGATAAGTGGTGGTAATTACAGTTATCAATAGTGAGTGCTGGTTAGTGATAAATGGTGGAAGGCTGTGATTAATGGTAATGAATAATAGCTAATAATAATTAACGATAGTAAGTTAGAATGAAATGAGATGTTAATAATAATAAGATTTTAATAAAATAATGAACATAAATAATCTATTTATATTATTAAAATATTCTTGTATTATAAGAATGTAGGATACCAATGTTCTTGTTATGCTCCTTAGGAAATTATTATTATTATTATGAAAGAGATAATTGATTAATTCTTTGTTATGGATGTGTTTAAGGTAAGAATTTAATTAAAAAAAATAAGGCATTATATTAAAAATAGGAAGAATAAAATTAAATATAAATTTATGTATAGTTAGATTTGAGTAAAGGCTTATAGAAGAGATTTAGAAAGCCAATTTCCCATTTTACCATCGGAATCTATCAAAATTACTAAACCACCTTTTTTACATTAAAAAAAATCCCTTTTTCCTTCTATTTTTCTTATTTCTTTAGAACTTGCACCCAACCTCCTTTCCTGAACACATCCTTTAATTCATTTGAGCTAAATCCTATCATCTTTCAATAAGAAAAAGCCAGGAGATTTCAAGAATTTACTCTTTACTCATTCTTAAGTAAATTAATTTTTCTTGAACCAAATTTTAGTAACATATTGATGAAACTTTAGGTTAAAAAATGAAAAATAAGGATTTGGTTTGATTATGTTTGTTGGGCTGTTGTTAGGGATAAGCTAACTAAAATATTAACTTCTCTTCATCTTCTCAATCACCAAGTAAGTAGATAATCTACTTAAAATTTCTTGATTTATATAATTATGATTTTAATTAGTGAGTAAAGAAAAATATGGATTTTGATGATTTAACATTTATAATTGTTGTTGATTGGAATCTTGGTTGTTTTGGAGTAAGAAAATTAGTGAATGATTGTTTAGCTACAAATTATGGTTGATAGTGTCGTGCTATGTTAAATGTTGATAAAATGACATTTTTTTTTATGAAATTTGGTGATGCCTTGAAAATATCAAGGATAATTGAATAAGATATTTGAATATGACATCAGGAATCGTAGCTCAGTAAGCCATATCTAAATATTATAATTGAATACCCATGGAAACTTTGCCTTTGGACTCATATATTTAAGTATAGTATTTGAATATGGCTTCAAAAATGGCATTCTAGAAGCCATACTTGAATATCATATTTGAGTATTCCCAAACTAGTGGTCTTTAGATGAGAGCATTCGTATATGGTATTCAAATATTTTTTTTTTGGTTCATTTCTAGAACATTATATTTGAGCACTATACTCAAATATTTACTTCTATTTTTCAAAGGTGTTAAGTTTGCCAACATGCTATGAAAGTAAAAGCTTTTATAAATTATAAAGATTCTTAGTTAGCTTTTAAAATAGATGCTTGTGCATTACTAATCACTTAATTCTAATAAGAAATGTGTGATTCTTTAAATTGTTTAAAGTTATAATTATTTGTTGATTATGTATGTGAATGGTATTATTGATATTAAAATCCTATAAAGGATATGTTTGAAGGAAAATGTGAACCGAAGGAATAAATATGAAATATAGTGGAAGGGTATTGAAATAAAATTGTAAATGTTTGTAAATAGTTAAGATACTTAGAAGGATAAAGTTGGATTTGTAAATGGTTACGGTGACGGAAGGTGCAACATAGATTAAATGTTTATTATCTATCATTCTTAATATTAGTATTTGTTTGAAAAGTGAATAAAATGTTGTGTAGCATATGAATTAAAAAGTGGGCTATAATTTAGTGTTGTTAATCATATACAAACGCATGCGCGTAATAGAATGGATGAATAGTTGCGTATTTTTTTTAAGTAGGTTATCTACTTATTGAATCTATAAATTGTCATTTTTAGTTTAAATGTTTTACAAATATACCTATTGAAAAATTCAACCAATGGAATAGAAATCTTAGGAGTAGAAATCTCCTTAATTTTCCATTAAGTGCATCCATAATTTTGTTAGAATACAATTAAAAAAAGGATTTAGGCCATGTAAATAATTTGGAACTTGTTATAGTGTAACCTTTTCTTGTAAATATTTTGAGTTATTTAAAAGTTTTGTTAGTTAAATTAATTAGCATATTAGTAGCTATATAATGATACAAAAGTAGAATTAGATAAATTTGTAAAAATTAAAAAACATGTTGATCACGATAAGATAGGTCATGACAATCCTCTTAATGAAAATTTATTGGGGGAATATTGGGATAAAAACATTCTTGACAATATATTTTTTCTTTTAAATTGAATCAAATTTAGAAATCCTATGATGAATTCTCGTATATTCCAACTATATCATGTATTTATAATTATAATTAATAAATAAAGGATAGTTATTAATTTTGTAGGCTTCATGCATATAAAAAATTTATATTTTTAATTTTCAAAATGTTAAGAATCGTAAAAACTAATAATTATTATTTTCTTATTAGTTATGACGGAAATATGGTAGCATATAAAAATTTCCCCAATCCTCCATTCCAAGAATGTGGAAAAGATTTTGCAAACCATATCTCACTTAATATCTTATAAATATTAATGTTGCACCCAAAAAATTTCTTTTTGTATTAGTGGGAAAGACATGAATTTTTGTAATTTTAATTTTACTAATTTTTCTTTTTCTACCTTTAAAAAAATTTCTATCTCTTTTTCATAAAAAGTTAAAAAAGAAGACGAAAGTATGTTAAATTGACAATCAAACCCAACCTTATTTGTTAAAATTTTATCGGCACTATATCAAAAGAGAAAGATGAAGAATGGCTTGAAAGAGACAGGGACTGGAACTCAAACTCGATTGGCTACCCCGAGATTATATTCTTAGAGTGTATTACAGGGAAGAAGAAAGGACTAGGAAGGAAATATACTCACTTCTTGCTCAATAAGAGGCTTGCCCAAGAGGTATCGATAAAGCCTTTCTTCAAATACGCCCTTTGAAGAGGATGGGAATCTATACCGTCACTATGCCTACTCGCTTGCTCGAATAGAAAGAAAAGAGGGAAGCCTGTTTTCGCGCAGGAGCAGGATAGTCAAGAGCTGATTCTAGGGAAAGCTAGGATTTGACTTTTCTCTCAGCCATCGAGTTGGAGTAGTTAACTATCTATATGTCGTGGAAGAATACACATAACCATTAGTTCTTGCCCTTCCAGTGTAAGTGGCAGATAACACTTTATATAGTTCCAAACATTGCCTGTTCCCTTATATGATATGTCGTGGCAGGCGAGCTCCCTTCTGGGGTTTGTGATTTGAGTGGAAGGTTAAGTGCCCCCTTTAGTTTAGAAGTCTCCTTTTCAAACAGAACTTGGTTAGAAACCTTTCTATTCTATGACTACTAAGTCGAGGGCAGACACAACAGGCGACAAAGAGACAAAGAGTTAGAGGATATAGAATTCCTATTTACCGGGGGGATAAGCGAGCTTATTTTGATCTTCCTTTCTATTATAGATCGAATAGGGCATAATATTTAAATTTTGATTTATTTGCTAGCCAGTGACATTGAGACTTTCGCCCCATCTCCACCAATTTTTATCTTTCTAGTTGTTTGTAAGCCCTTGTTTCAGCGAGTGAGTATGCCAAATAAAGTGATTTATATCATATATATATAATTCTTTGCCATCAAGTAGGCGCCAGTTAGGTAAAAAAAGTAGGTGTGGGGGCTTTTTTCAATTCCATTCTCGATGGCGTTCCACCAATTGAATAGATCCAGGCAAGTTCTAAGTCTAAGCACTTTTTGAATCCTTTTAAGTTAAGCATTTCTAATATCTTCAAAGGCAGATTAGGACTATTCTTTTGGATGTGAGCCGTAGGCTTTTCCTACCCTAACCATATAAAAAAGGCAAAGTTAGAGGATCTAGAGGGCCAATCTCTGGGTAAAGAAAATGTAGCAGTAGTTCACAATTCCATTCCTTGAGATTCCTTCTGGCTTTTGAAGAGAGGAGTATAACCTTTAATAAATAGAAATATTAATAAATAGAAATAGGCTTTTGCTTTGTAAATAAGCTTGTGCTATGTAGCACTATTTCACCAGTGAGTCTTTCACAGGAGAAAGCTTTTCAAGTTCTTATAGCAAGTGGTTTGTAAGAGACACGAAGTAATCTCCTTTTTTAGGCATTCCTACTCCTATCTCTTATCCCATGGGAGTGTTCGGAGTTTCCTATCCTAGTGTGCTAGTTTAGCTAAGTGGGGGAGCAGGAGCAGGTAAAATCGATCTTTCACTTGAAGCTCAAATCTCAACTCTTTCCTTTACTAGTTAACAACTCATTTTAAGCAAAGGCCGACCCCCCATCTTGTCTTTGCTAGTTAACAACTCATTCAAATCACCAGTAATTAACCAAGGTAAATCATGCTAGGAAGCAAGAAGCTAGGAGAGTGTAGTTCTAAAAATGTTCTCTCATCTAAAGTCACCCTTTAGACAAAGAAATTGCTCTTGCCCTTGCTGCTCCTAGCTTTCTTGCTCTATCTATTAGACAACCACCACTGATTCTTCTACATTCATAGAGTGATTTGCATCAAAATAAGTGGTTGATACTCTTCTTATACCATGCTTACTGAATAAAGGAATTAACCATGTGTACTTCATGCCAAACCTGAATACCATTCTTTCAAGCATTAAGTCATTAACCATAGAACCATAGCTATAGCTTGCTTGCCACTTGCAAAGAAAGAGCTTTTTAGAGTCAAGTCAGGCAGTAAAGCACAGACATGGCATGCGGAGAATAAGTTTTTACAGCTGATTCTGTAAGACCTTATTCTGTAACAGCTCCTTCATGCTTTACCTCCTCGCTCCCTATCGGCTAAAGCATAAAGGAGCGATCCCTGCCATCCATATTGCGATGGCTCTGGCTAACAATCTTAATCGCCTTCTCCTGCTCATCCACGGCCTTATCCTCTCGTATTCCCCTGTCTCTTACTCGCTCCTACTCCTATTCCCTTAAGCTACTTACTCTTTGATTGCTGACTGGCTATTGCTAAGAAGAGAAGGCCATGATAAAAAGTAGGTTTTAGTCTCTAGCTTCGTAACTTCGCTCCCTTCATCCACTGATTCACTCCTCTCTTGCTCAACTAGAAGATCCAGGGTCTAAAGGTACAAGAGGTTATGAAATAGAATACGCTTGCTTTCGATGGCGATTCCTAGTACTACTTTTTTATATGACTATTCCGATTTCTGTTTCTGGTCTTGCTTGTGCCTGTTGCTGCTCCTGGTCCTCCCATTGACTTCCGCCGAATACGATAGGTAAAAAGCAAGTCAATCTATTAGCCATCTCCCTTCGGCTCCTCTTTAGATCGTGGACTCGGGCTTCTTAAGTTAAGGGAAGCACTTCGTTCCACTCGTTCTAGACATACTTAAAACTCCTAACAAGAGAAAGAAGGAAAACAAGGAGTAAACAAGAGCTACAACAACTAGAGTGTCAAGGCCAGGAGGAGGCAAGGGAAGTTTCTTTTGGGAAGCAAGCCCCTCAACTTATCCGCTTATCGGAAAGAGCAGGGACCTACTACCTACAGGCAGAGACAGGACAGCAAACTTATGGGCACCTGATTGTCAGTCCTATCTATTCTTTGCTCGTGAAGTCTACGAAGCGAGCCTTCACTGGGGAGATAGCGACCTCTTCAACTCCACTACTACTACCTGTACTCAATCAAGTACAAGTAAAAAAAAAAGTAAACTATTAATACAATAAAGGAGGTTTT